>CM062295.1:172363199-172758284 GCA_031216915.1 Pictodentalium vernedei | reverse complement strand
GGGACTCGTTTTGAACAAATTTGAATCTTACACCTCTAGAGATGGCACATACCAAATATCAAAGGATTCTCAATAGCAGGTCTGAAAAAGAAGATTTTTTAAGAAATTTTCTCATATTGCATGCACGAAGTTAACATTTGAGCACCAATCAAGAGCCCAAATATTCATCCAGCGATCCCATTTGAACAAACTTGAATCTACCCCCCCCCCCCCCCCCCCCCCAAAGATGCTGCATACCAAATAACAAAAGAATCGGACTGGTGGATCTGAAGAAGAAGATTTTTACAGAATATCCCCCCTATTCCACCAAGTTAATAATCAGGCTCCCATAAGAAGCCCAAATATTAACTCAGGGAGTCAATTTGAACAAACTCAAATCTTACACCTCTAGAGATGTCAAATACCAAATATGAAAGGATTCTCACTAGTGGGTCTGAAATAGATGATTTTTTAAGAAATTTTCTCATATTGAACAAGTTAACTTAAAATTTGAGCTCCAATGAAGAGCCCAAATATTCATCCAGGGATCCCATGTGAACAAACTTGAATCTAACCCCCCTAAAGATGCTGCATACCAAATATCAAAAAATCTGACTAGTGGATCTGAAGAAGAAGATTTTTACAGAATACCCCCACGCCCCCCCCCCCCCTATTCCACCCAGTTAATAATCAGCCTCCCATAGGAAGCCCAAATATTAAATCAGGGAGTCGATTTCAACAAATTCAAATCTTACACCTCTAGAGACGTCACATACCAAATATGAAAGGATTCTCAATAGTGGGTCTGAAAAAGAAGATTTTTTAAGAAATTTTCTCATATTGCACCAAGTTAAAATTTGAGCTCCAATAAAGAGCCCAAATATTCATCCAGGGATCCCATTTGAACAAACTTGAATCTAACACCCCTAGAGATGCTGCATACCAAATATCAAAAGAATCTGACTGGTGGATCCGAAGAAGAAGATTTTTAAAGATTATTCCCCATATTGCACCAAGTTAATATTCGGGCTTCCATAGGAAGCCCAAATATTAACCCAGGGACTCTGGTACAAACTTCAATCTGACCCCTGTAAAGATGCTGTATACCAAGTATCAAAAGAATCTGACTGTATGATCTGAAGAAGAAGATTTTTAAAGCTTATTCCCCATAGCGCTCTAAGTTAATTATTTGGGCTTCTCTGTTGAGCCCAAATATGAACCGAGGGGGGCAATTTGAACACACTTGTATTTGACCATCCTATGGATGCTGTATATCAAATATCAAAAGATTCTGATCAGCGGTTCTGAAGAAAAATATTTTTTCAATTTTTGCAAATATGCTGACTCAGTAATTTTTCAAACGCCCCCTGCAGAACACCCTAACACAACCGATGGCCTTCTCTTTTTTTTTTAATTCATTCTACTGGTCAAAAAAATACTTCATACCAAGTAACAGTTCTCTGTTCCGTGTAGTTTGGAAAATATGGGCATTTGAATTTTTTCTATTTTTAGCCCCTGGGGTACCCACAGAACAACGAGAAAACGACAAAAAAAAATTTCGGGCATCAATCAAGTACTTTGGAACCACTTATGCTACATGCCCAATTTGGTTTAAATCGGCCCATCGGTTCTTGAAATATAAATTTTGGGTGGAGCCCAAAATGGATATGTGCCCACAGAGAGCCCAAATATTGATCTAACAACTTCTCTTGAACAAACTTTAACCTTCAACACCAAAGAGTGTTACGTACCATATATCAAGGCAATCTCTCTGGTGGCTCAGAAGATTTTTAAAGATTTTTAGGCTTTGGCATCATTGCCCAGAGCCCGAAGAAGGCAGCCGCTCCATTCATTTGAACAAAATAGAAAAGGTATACCCTAGTGTTGTGCGGTTTTATTTTTCTTGTTTCGGTTCGGTTTTTAAAAAAAAACTTGGTTTATAGGTCGGTTTTCGGTTTTTTATAGTAAGACATCTGCAGTTTCCAACAGAAACTATGTAGTGTCGATATAAAGCCCATACTGTCATATTTTCAATGATGATTTAATTGGCAGTGACTAGCATTTGTGCTAAGTGTATAAATGGCAGGCATTATCAAAACAAAATAATATAAAAGAAAATAAAATGTAACAGTGTTCGTAGAATATCACCACTCACCAATTCTAGGCACATGCCCCCCCCCTCCCCCCCCCCCCACGTTACCTCTGGTCTTTAAGTTCAGGCATAAGAGAGTCTATGATGAATTGATATTAACACATGGGTGCGAAAAGAGCTAATTCACAATTTCCCAGAGCTCTGTTCAGTGCTCACTACTGGGTGGGGCCCTGGGCAGCCTAACAAAGTGACCCTACCCGGCATTGCAAATAATAACAAGCATTGCCAAGTGGGTCACCGAGACACCCATCCTAACATACCTGACAATGAACTGATGTATGGACTCTTTTCAGTACCCCCCACACACACACACTCACAGTGGTCTAGTGTCACCACCCGCCCTAGTAAAATAATCAGCAATCATTTCATGTCAGCCTGGAATGGGAAAGTCATATTGTTTGTAGCTGGGTGGGCTTCAAAAAGAACCACTTTACCAAATACCTATTGTCTATCTAAAAGCCCCCCCCCCCCCCCCCACACCCCACACACACACACCTCGTGCACGGAATGGTTTTAGCTCAATGGAATTGATTTCACAAATTCACTGGTGTACTGTTATATATTGTAACTTTTTTGCGTTTGCCTCTTGCCATTCCACTTTCTATTTCTACCGCTGATTTGTTCCTTTGCTTGGCCCCCTTAAAGTTAGTTGTGTGGGAATGCAACCGTGGCACGTTGACAGCAATATTACGGAATGCAGCTTTTTCCCGTGGATATGGACGATTCGGTCTTGGGACGTTTCGGTTCAAGATGTTTTGGCCTTCATATATTTAATTAAATAGAATAAGAACTTGCGATTTCGTGTTTTTAGTTGGCCGAAACCTTCAGGACAAATTGTCTCAGGTCAGAACGTCCCAAGACTGAACCGCAGTAAAAGCTCTTCCCGGATAAGCACATCAAGGGAGGCAATAGACTACATACGAAACACGTGGTGGGGAAACCTGTGACAAATGTTATTTTCGAATACGAGAATGAAATGCCAAGACCTTTTTCTGATATGATATTATTCACTGTCCAACAGATTGTAGATAAGTAATTTTAATTAAACTGATTGACTATGTCAGACAAACCTGTTCAAAAACAAAGCCAATTGCACAAGGTATTTCCTGTAATCAGTGAAATGTAGACGTGATGGCTGTCTGTTTTGTCATTCTCACAGAAAACACAACCCATTTTTACGTCAATGATGTGTGATTGACAACTTGTCATATATCATTCTCGAGTGATCTGGACATGCTGCAGTGACCCCTTTATACCCAGAATGTGGCGTGCATTGACGACACTGTTATTTCCTGACAAAGCTTGACATTTCAGACATTGCTAGTGCAAACTGAATAAAGAAAACATCTCTTCCCGACATTTTAGGAAAAAAACGAAACCGTACTCATTTACCAGTTACACGGTTTCGGTTTTCAAGCAAAACCAAAACCGACTTATAAAACCAGTTAACCATATAACACTAGTATACCCCAGGGATGGTTTGTATAAAAAATTTATAGTAATTTATATATTATTTATACTTACCAATGACCCAGACTTAGCTGGTGCTAATCTCCTTAATTCAGGGCCAAACACAAATTTTGCCCCCACCCAATCCCCAAAATTTGCATCAAAAACCGAAAAATACATGTCCTATATGGTCCTCCATACATTTACTCCTCTGCGCATGCGCAGTGTCAAGGAGGTCCCGAAATTGGCACCAATTATCATTCTTACAACCAGCGCCTGGTAAGCGTTATGTACTCAGCGGGGAGGTATGAGTTCCCAACTTCTGGGAGGGCCATCCCCGTCTGGGTCATTGGTAAGTATAAAAAATATATAAATTACTATAAATTTTTTAACATTTTTATACTGTACCAATGACCCAGACTTAGCTGAATAGTAAATAGGCTGGAGGGCCTAGGACATAAAGGAAAATCCAATAAGCTCAATTATGTATAATAGAATATCCTCTCCAGGAGAAAAGAAGAGATAGGCTTTACATGTATCTTTCCTATTTATAATAAAGAAGAAAGACACAATACCGATCAGAAATTGAGCATAATAATCAATGATCTCTATTAACATCCAGTATAACCCTTTATACTAATATTTTTAAAGGTAAGCCAATAAATGAAGGAAGTACAGAGAAATGAGACTCCTTATATTCATTAAAAGGGTCCGAGGATTGTATATTAAGGCTCGTTTGACACATGACATATACAAATGCTTCACACCGAGCTATACTTTAAAAATATTACATGGATGATTAAACATTATCTTTACACTTTAAAACCATCCCAGTACCGACTCAGAATTACTGACTCTGGGGGAGGTATTCCCTTGCTTTTCACAATAAAGCAGGTGACCTAAGGGAACACCCCCCCCCCCTTCCCCTTGGTCAAATACCCCAAAGCGAAGAGGGCAGCAGGACAGAGTCACTGCCGGAACAGAAAGCCTACATAACTATAGTTGCAACTGTTTAGTGGACGATATTCTGAGCAACTGATAACGGACCTAAACAATGGAGGTCTCCAGAAATGGACTCAATATTTCTGAGATAAAAATTAGTGAATGTGGAAGGTTGAGACCAATATGCAGCCTTCATTAGATCAGTAATAGCAATACAATTAGCATAGACCCAAGAAGTAGAAAGAGCTCTTACTTCATGAGCTGAGACCTTGAGTGCCGACTGCTGAGAAGAAGATAATTTTTCATAAGCAGTCCGAATAGTTAACTGAATCCATCTAGCAATAGAATGAACCATAATATCCTTTCTATTAGGCATCAAAGACAGAAAGAAATGCTTACGTCCCTTTCTGATGAACTCAGATCTACGTTTGTAAATACGTATTGCTCTAACAGGACACAGAAGAGGCCTACGCCCATCAGATGATGGAAGGGCCTTAATAATAATAGGTTCAGGATATTTATTAGGAGCCTGATTCTTAGACAAAAATCCAACATTGGTGGTAAAGGTAATAGTATTACCGACACTACGGTAGTGAGAATCCTCCACAGATAGTGCATGAAGCTCACTAACTCTTCTTGCAGAAGAGAAAGCTAAGAGAAAAGCTGTCTTATATGTTAAGAATTTGAAATCAACTGTGTCAAGAGGCTCAAAAGGCGCTTCTTTTAGCCTAAGAAGAACCCAGGCCAAATTCCACTTCGGAATTAATCTAAGGGTTCTAGGTCTATTTATCGTAAAATTTCTAACTAACTTAGATAAAGAGACATTAGTTCCAATCATCACGCTATCATGATGTGCATAGGTATCGGATAGCATAGACCTATAACCCTTAATGGTGATAGGCTGCAGATTAATCTCATCAAACAAGTATACTAGAAAGTTTGCTATGTCTGGAATAGAGGGATCATAAATATCTACAGAATGATCCTCACACCACTGACAAAAGACCCTCCACTTAGCAGCATAGTTTAGCGAAGAGGAGGTCCTCCTACAGTTAGAAATCGCGCCCTGTAAAATGTTTTCCGTACAAGAAGGACCGCACAACGGAAATACGTGAAGGTTTAGACCTTGCGGATTGTGATGGAGGATGCGCGATTTCCCTTGCAAAGGAAGATCTTCCCGTTGAGGAAGCTTCCTCGGCATGTCCCACAACAGACACCTGAGTAGATTTATCCACAGTCTCTGTGGAGACAGAGATGCTACCAACAGAATCTTGCATTGCGATTGTTTTATCTTGAGCAATATCTGCTGAATCAACGGCATTGGAGGATACGCATATCCTATCATTCCGTCCCAAGAGATCGAGAGAGCATCTACTGCAAACGCTCAAGGATCCGGACAAGGTGACACATACGTCTGCAACTGATTGTTGAGATGTGCCGCAAATAAATCTATCATTGGCCGTTCCCATTGGTAGCAAATCTGACTGAATACTTGCTTGTTGAGAGTCCATTCTGACGGCAACAGGCGACCCCTCCGTGAAAGGGAGTCTGCTAAGACGTTCAGACGACCCGGAATATGACGGACGGAGAGAAGAATCTGATGTTCTAGTACAAACAGAAGAATTCTTTCCGTTAGATTGAGCAACGGAATGGAATGAGTGCCACCCTGGTTCCGAATATACAACTACTGTTGTATTGCCGGATATAATTTGCACGTGTGCATTCTGAATAACGTCTATCCAATGATGTAGAGCAAGCCAAATCGACATCATCTCTTTGATGTTGATGTGCTTGCTTAGAAACTGCGGATCCCTAAGACCCTGGCACTTCAAATCCGATGGGCTCAGTGTCGCGCCCCAGCCTGTTTGACTGGCATCCGTCATAATCGTAAAACTCGGATCTGGCAACTGCAGTGGAACTCCCTGAGTTAACCACTGTATGTCTGCCCAAGTCTGAATCTCTTGTTTCACTTGGCTTGACAAGAGGATGTCCGTCTCGAGCGAATGAATCTTCACTCTCCAATTCTGAGTCAGATAGACCTGGAGAGGACGAGTGCGTAGCCGCCCCATCGGAATGAGATCCGCGACAGCTCCGCACAGACCTATTAGTCTCATGAATTCCCTCGCTGACACTTTGAGTGAAGACAATAGCGAGCGTAACAACTGACTAATTTCGCTCTGGTTAACGGCAGACGAACGAGATTGTTGTGCGTCTCGAAGCTCATTCCCAGGTTGGTGAATGACTTGGACGGCACCAGATCTGACTTCTCTTCGTTTACTATGAAACCGAGACGTCGGAGCAATAGAAGCAGATTGTGCATGCCGTTCTGAAGCGTTAACTCGTTGCCGTATCTCTGAAGAATATCATCCAGGTAAGCCGACGTTACCGCAGATGAATGAGCTCGGAAATGAGTCATTACCAAGTTCATTACTCGAGTGAATGTCCAGGGCGCTAGATTCAGACCAAAGCACATCGCTCGGAACTGATAAACAACACCTAGGACAGCGAAGCAAAGATACTTTCTGAACGCCGGATGTACCATGATGTGAAAGTACGCATCCTTGAGGTCTATGCTCGCAGCATAGTCGTTCACTCGAATGCTCGCTCTGACCGATCGAATGGTCTCCATATAAAACTTTGGAGCCACGAGCAGCTTGTTTATCCAGCTTAAGTCGATCACTGATCGGAACGAGCCATCTGGCTTCGGAACCAGAAAAAGATGGCTGTAGAAACCTGGAGATTACTGGTTTTCTACGACCTCTATCGCGTTCTTCGTTAAAAGAGACTGGACTTCTGATAGAAGTGCCGTTCTTTTCTGACAATTTGACGGAAGCTGAGTCCATCTTGGACTTCGAGTTAATGGAGGTTTGCCTTTGAAGGACAGTTTTAGTCCTTCCGAAATAACCCCTCGAACCCAAGGGTCCTCCGTAATTGATTCCCAATTGCTTCAGAAACTCGACAGTCTTCCGCCCACCGGAACGCGACAGAGGTCTAGACCATCACCTCCTGGATCCGCAAGGCTTGCGGTAGGAGAAACCACGTCCTCCACGACCCGCACCTTGCCCCGTCAGCCTAGGGGCATCTGACCGGTTATTTCGGCCAGCGTAACGGCCCCTAGTCGTGTCGCTACTCTGCCGGTCTCTAGAGTAAGACCTAGAGGACGCATAGGAACCTCTATAGGAACTTCCTCTGGATGAACTCGTCCCGGAAGTGCCTGGCCTACTCCTGTCTGCTGGTTCCGATTTCTTGGAAGCAGACTTAAACAGCAGAGAGTCCGAAGTTTTCTTTGTTAATTTATCAGATATATCAGAAAGCTTACCACTGAAGAGAAACTCTCCAGAGACCGGAGCGACTCTAAGAGAGTTTTTCACCTTACTGTCCGCGCATGTGGAAGTAGCCAGGGCTGCGTCACGTCTAGCTAACTCCAGATTTGCCACTGAAAGGGCAGAGTTATAAGTGGAAAAAGCTATGGCCCTGGACAGAACTCTTAAAGATGTTTGTACATCTTGAAATTCTGGTCCTTCAAAGCGTAATGACAACGCTCTAGTAAGGTGATCTGCGTAGGAAAGAGCGTCTAAACTAGCTTTGTTAGACGATATCGTCGTTTCCATCGTAGACGACGGAAGTGACATAGACGACAGCTTGGATATATCAAGGTCTTCAGCCTGGTCATCTAAACGCAGGGGAACTCTCTGGATGCCCTGGCCTGCCATATCAAACTTGTTCCTTTGATTAATAAACGGCAGCTGTAGAGCAGATGCCGGTAGGAAGGCTGACCTGCCCGTCTTGTTGGCAAGTTTATCAATAGCGTTATTCAATAATTCAAAAATCCGAAAGACATTCTTGGATTGTGACTGAATTTCCGGGACAATGTCCCTAAACCGATTAAAAAAATCGGTGTCCAGTGGCGCAATCACCCTCCTATCCGGCTGCACAGCATTTTGGTCCGGTGGAACAACTTCTGGAAGGTAATGCCGGATGAATTCTATGGCTATTTTATGTTGTTCCGAAAGGGAAATATCTAATTCATCAGAATCCCTTTCGCCATCCTGCCGGACCTCATGTAAATCATGTAAATCTCGGTCGTCCGCACCCGATCGAGCGGCGGAACCTACTGACCCAGCATCTTCTGACATTTCATGTTCCAACAGAGGCTCTGCCGGTTGCTGGGATGCTGCGATTAACTTTGCTATCTGTGATAGCACATCCGTTACGGAGGCCTGGGGAGCGGCGGTCTTACTGGATTTAGCCGCCGGAAGCTCCTTGGATGTTGCATCCTGCATACATCTTTTATGCGAACACGGAGGAAGAAGGCCTCGTATCCCTGGCTACCGGATGGCGTGACCTGGTCGCCGTGGAATCCCTGGTCGGCGAAGCTGACTGTAATTCACTGGTCACGTAGCCAAGGTGCGGTCGAGTGTGCTGCTGAGAGGATATGGAAGCCCTATAGGTAGCCTTGCCAGACTGCCTATAAACCGGAGCGTCCCGAGCCACGGACGTATGCTCCGACTGCGAAACACTACGGACTACAACATCTGGTCCCAGATGCTGCTGTATGAGAGAGGGACCTCTCTCGCTTGCAGCCCGTGCCGAGCAAGCTAAACACCGGACTGTCAGGCTTCCTCCGATCCATCCTCCTTTCCGTCGTCACTGGGTGTGCATGTGGATGTTTTATAGTGCTCGCAACACCCGACTCTCTCTGCTGGACCGCAACGGATGAACCTGGGTGCTGCATCATTCGGTGAATGGACGCAACCCCTGTCGAGCTAGCGGATGTCAACCCCTTCAGGTTCCTTTCAGGTAGTTGACGATTCTCCATGTGCATTTTTGCCGCTAGCTCTTCGCTAGTATGTGACGACGGAGGCACACTTCTGGACGACATCACAGAAACATCACCCTGTTCTTGTTCCTCTGAAAAAGAGAGTGGAATACTAGAGTGACTCTGAGGAGAAAGAACCGGAATGGAACTTTCTCCAGGAACAACATACCGTGACACACGTTTCCAACGTTTTTCGTCCCATTTGAAACACACAGAACAAAGATCAGTGCGAGTACATAGAGAACAATTAATACAGAGATCATGAGAATCATAGGAAGATTTCCTCCTATTACAATTTGAACAATAATCATTCATTGTGAAATGTAAACAAAGTACTCGCACTAATCCTTGAAAATAAAGATACATAATACAACAATCCAATATATTCATTAATAAATAATGATTTGAAAAGAAAAAATTTTTTCAAAAAAAAAAATTTTTTCAGAAGAACCCAAGTTCCCAAAGGGAACCCTGAGCCCAATGGATCCCAAAAAAGCCTATGTGTGGACAAAAATTTAAATTCATTTTGAAAAAATTAATGAGACACTTACAGACAATAATAATGTATCTTACTATGAATAAGAGATGCAAAAGACAAATAATCACTATCAGCAGTAACTGTTGTCAACCTAAGCAAAAGTGTCAACAAACCGGAAACATCACTCCAGGCACTGAAACAAACATGGCCTGAAATCAGTCACCAATTAAAACACTATCTGATGCAAAACAGAGGCTTCCAGAGAAGAAACTGTAGAACATCAGATGGTAGATGCAGACCAAAACGCCTAAACACCCCTAGGGTGAGGACGTAAACACGGGGAAAAAACAGAAATAAATCTGTTACCAAGCCAAAACTCCCAAGAAATTTTAGTAATAAACATTACAAAAAAATAAGCCAAAACATGGGAGAATAGCTAGGGGAAAATAAGGAAGGTAGAGAGGAAACACTGATCAAACAATGGTACTTCATAGCAAGAATGACAACATCAGGGCTATGCCTTGAAAAAAGGCAACTAGAAATAATTTCATAAAATAATTATAAGTTACAGCCCTGAACATTTTCTTGGACTAAATTTTTTCCTCTCCTCCTTATGTATCCTCTTTATTTCCACCATTTCTCTCATGAAAATGTGTCTGGCATCATGAAAACTGGGATTTGAAAGCACAAATAACAGAGAAGTGTGACTGTTTTGAGGGCCAAACAAAGAAATGATAATTGGCGCCAATTTCGGGACCTCCTTGACACTGCGCATGCGCAGAGGAGTAAATGTATGGAGGACCATATAGGACATGTATTTTTCGGTTTTTGATGCAAATTTTGGGGATTGGGGGGGGGGGGGGCAAAATTTGTGTTTGGCCCTGAATTAAGGAGATTAGCACCAGCTAAGTCTGGGTCATTGGGACAGTATAATGAAAGTGTCAATGACGCTGTAGCTCAACTTGACAAACTTGAACTTGGTAAGTTATAAATGAAATGGCAAAATTGAAGATCATTGGTACCAATGTCATTTTTTTTTGCCAGTGGCAACATTTTTTGACAGAAACTGAAGAAAATCGATAGCTCCCATCTAGAGGCCTTCCCAAACAAGCATACCAGGTTTCAAAGCAATCCGATCATAAATGTGCCCTGTAGGGTGTACAAAAGGGAAATATTGTGGTCTGACTCGACTAAATTCTAAGAACGTTGGCTGTGGCAACATTTTTTGACAGAAATTGAAGAAAATCGACAGGACCCATCTAGAAGTCTCCCCAAACAAGCATACCAGGTTTCAAAGCAATCAAATCATAAATGTACCCTGTAGGGTGTGCCAATGGGAAATATTGAGTCTTCTGACTAACCTAAGTTCTAAGAATGTTGGCCGCGGCAACATTTTTTGACAGAAATTGAAGAAAATCGATAGCTCCCATCTAGAGGTATCCCCAAACAAGCATACCAGGTTTCAAAGCAATCTGATCATAAATGGGCCCTGCAGGGTCTGCCAATGGGAAATATTGAGATCTGACTAAACTAAGTTCTACGAACGTTGGCCGTTGCAACATTTTTTGCCGGAAATTGAAGAAAATCGATAGCTCCCATCTAGAGGTCACCTTAAATAAGCATACCACATTTCAAAGCAATCAAATCATAAATGTGCCCTGTAGGGTGTGCCAAAGGGAAATATTGTGGTTTGACTAAACTAAGTTCTAAGAACGTTGGCCGCGGCAACATTTTGTGACGGAAATTGAAGAAAATCGATAGCTCCCATCTAGAGGTCACCCCAAACAAGCATACCAAGTTTCAAAGTAATCTGATCATAAATGCGACCTGTGAGGTGTGCCAAAGGAAATTGTGGACGTACGTTAGTACGCCGACGGACGAGAAGTGATGGCAATAACTCAGCTTGACTTTGTCAAGTTGAGCTAAAAATATATGTTTGAATTTGGCTGAATGGCCGTTGAGAAGAAGCCAGGTTTGCAAAAGTTAACGGACGACGGATGCCAAGTGATGGCAATACCTCACACTGACTTGCAGTCAGTTGAGCTAAAAAGCGACTGCCTGATATGGTTTTATTGAATTTTCTTTTTTTAAAGCCCAATTTATAAAGCGTGGATAAGTGTGGCAGATTTGTAAGTAGAGGGTCAACCCGCAAACAAATCAGACAGACAAATGGCAATGCCACGTCATGATTATCAATATTGTGGACGTGGGCGAAATCTTCTCCACAACAGTTTAAGTAACTAAGGTCACTTAATTGCGTTAAGGGTTGAACCAACATATAACTCAGTCAATACTGTTATTTTAATTTATACATTTGCTTTATCTTATGGTTTCTTTTTATACAATGGGAAAGGGGTGAACTGTTGGGGTGGAATGTCAAGGTCTGGATGAGTGAGTACGCCATTTTTATTTCAAACTGCCACATGTATATTGTTACTGAATGTGACAAGTTCAAATCGTTTACTTTTTTATTTTGTTGAGTTGAATAAGTATAATAAATAAGTAACATGAATCTTCGTATAGTACTCCTCTTTGACTGCTTTTCCCAAGAATAAAGATGATCAATTTATGCCAAACTACATGTAGCAGTCAGTCGACTGAGAGGGAGTGGCGACTAAGGTCTGGAAACTCGCCTTCAATGGCACCATTGGCATAAAATGGATTTGTTTGGGTGAGGGTGGGTAGTACGCGAATCTTTGCACGGTGATGTCCATTGCAAAATGCGTTACATGGGAAGTGCATTTAGGTGTAATGTGGGAGGGGGAGAGGGAGGGGGGGAGCTGAGTGGTGGTCATTCAACGAGAAATTCATCCCTTATTTATAGGGTGCGGAGGTAGGGGTGGAACAGAATCATGTCATATGTCGAAGGGCTCTGAGCCACTGACGTTGGTTTTATTTTCTTGGTCCTTGTTTGTTAGCGTATCTATTTCAATTAAGAAAGGCAATATCCGAACCGAATAGATTACGTGTTCTGTGAAAAACGCATAGAAATATATAAATTCATATCAAATACGGTTGTCCTAAAGTCCCTATTTAATATTAAAATATACATGTAATCTTGTTTTCACAACTATGGAGAAAATTGAGTGTTTATTTTGAAATGATTGTCATTTAAATCAGTAATAATAAATTGTGAAGCATTTTGCAAAGAGGTAAAAATGATCAGCGTATCTTTATTTGGTATTAATATTTTTCATAATTTCCTTTCACAACTTTGGGAAAAGTTATTCCTAATTCTTAGAAAAGGTTGTCGTTTAAATCTGTCGCAATAATTGTAAAGCGTTTATATACTGTACAGCAAATATCACCTAATCTGTTTTGCAATATGGTCGGCGAAACCAATCAAGTTAATAATCCATTTGTCTCATACTGTCCGAGTTTCTACTCAATGTCAGACACAGATAACAGAAATACTCTCCGACAATCGTCAGCAATTTGTGAGTGATCTTGAGACACAGTTCCTCGACTCATGTAATCATCGCTTGCAATATAATGTAAAACTTATTGGGGACTTTTACAACAGATTTGAATGGGAGGAATCTGAACGTAAGGATCGGGTCGTTTCGTCCCCGGGACGATGCGTCCCCAAGACGTTTCGTCCCCGGGACGATTCGTCCCCTATTGGTGGGACGTTTCGTCCCCGGGACGATTCGTCCCCAATGCAAATTCCTGTAAAGGATGAGTGTTATAAATAACTAACAGTGGTATATTTCTTACATTCCTTCCACATTCTTTGTTGCGCCGACATGTCTGTGAACTGCTAATAATTATTAATAATTAAATATAATTACATATCAACAAACATTCATTGATATACCGGCATCAATACCGACGAAACGACCTGGACCCTAGCTTGCTTAGCCTTCATTAGTAAGTTGTTTCTTGAAAACATGTCTGGAAGGTAGGGCCCGTAAGTTAGCATCAATTCCATTCCAAATCTTTGGGAAGCTATGTTTTGGCAGTTTGGCAGAGAATTGGGTTCTAGCTTTCTGTGACTGTATAATGCCAACTTGTTTTGTTTGAAGTCCGGATGAAGAGTGTACGCTAAAAATGTTTTGAATGAGTCGGGAAAACTATCGTTTTTCCAGTCGTGCATGAATAGAGAGACATTCACTTTGTAAAGATTGTTAAATTTTAGAATGTTATTATCCTTGAATAGGGGATCAGTATAGCTATTAAACTTTTTACAACTAATTACTCGCATCCCACATTTCTGTAGAGAGTATATTTTACTGCTGGATGGCCCATGCCCCCAAATTTGGATTGCATACAGTAAGTGACTATCAACTAATGTATAATACAGTAATTTCAATGATTTCTTGGGGATAACGTTTTTCACCATATTCAAACAATAGATTGCATTTGACATCTTGGAACTTACTGTGGATGTGTGGTACTTAAAACTGAGGTTTTCGTCAAGGTATACGCCTAAGAACTTAGCGACTTTTTTTTGTTGGGAGTTACCTACTGGTGAAAGCTTGGTATTGTTAAGAAAAATATTTAGAAAGTCGGAATTTTTCGGACTGTTCGGTGGGTGTAGCATAATACATTTACATTTACTGGCGTTCACTTGGAGTTTGTTGCAACAGGCCACTCGAATATTTTATTCAGCTCAGTATTAACTGTAGTCTCCAGAGTATTCAGGTCATGTCCAGCTGTAAACGGGGTTGTGTCGTCGGAAAATGATAACAGGTTAAGAACTGTGGAGTATCTCATACCATTCACGTAAATTAAGAAGAGGATAGGCCCCAGCACAGACCCCTGGGGGACCCCACAAGTGACATGTCGATTTGGGGATCGATTCGTGTTATATTCCACATACTGTTCTCTGCCTGGGATCGGGTCGTTTCGTCCCCGGGACGATTCGTCCCCTATTGGTGGGACGTTTTGTCCCCGGGACGATTCGTCCCCAATGCAAATTCCTGTAAAGGATGAGTGTTATAAATAAGTAACAGTGGTATATTTCTTACATTCCTTTCACATTCTTTGTTGCGCCGACATGTCAGTGAACTGCACTATCCTCGAGTGCTAATGAAAACATACTAATAATTATTAATAATTAAATATAATTACATATCAACAAACATTCATTGATATACCGGCATCAGTGAGATGCATTCTTCTTGAATGCTTATGAAAACAATGTATGATTGAACAAATAAAAAAAACATTTCTTGAGGTAATGACTTATCAGCGAGATCTATTATCATTGAGTGGTTATAAAAACTCCAAAATCACCCCCTCAGACCCCATTTGAGGCAATAGGAAAGCTAGGCCTGTGTGATCCAAGGAAAATAAAATAAGGTTAACCGGGTCGCAAGGGATTTGTAAATCTCACATCGTCCCTGCGGCGCGCCAAAACCTTTCATTCATAAAATCCAACCTCGATGCCATATGAGTGACCATCATTGGTTACGAGCAGATGCTCCCCTCATAATTTATGAAAAAAATCCAATCCCATATCTTCTCAATAATTTGGTATTGAAGTGGGACGTTTCGTCCCCAACTGGGGACGAAACGTCCCACCCTGTCACGGGGATGAAACGTCCCACCAAGTAGGGGACGAAACGTCCCGGGGACGAAACGACCTGGACCCTGAACGTAGAGGGGTAGCCACTACATTCAGATCACTGAACTACTGGGCCCTGTGAGTATGAAGCAAAGTTGGTTTGAAGAAGAGTTTTTCGAAATGTCATAAATTTTGCAATAAAAAAACACTTTTTCGCCAAATTGTCGATGACAAATTTAAGTTGACAATGTGATTGTTGAATGTTGGTGTATACATGATAGAAAAACACTTACATCGATTATAACGCTGTTGTTGCGAATTTTCGAGTATTTCTCATAATTTTAGTTTTGCATGAAATGTCACCTTTCCTATTGAAAAATATAGCTCAAATAGGCCATATTAGCTCGATCTATCTAGAACAACCCGATCAGTGAAAATGCCCGACCTGGTCATACTCATAGTCATGGTCATGAGACGGTGACCATTCACTGCATTTTTGTTTGTTTTGTTTTGTTTTCTGATTTCGTGATTTTACCTGCAATGTTGAACCCCCGGCCATTTATCTTGTTTTTTCAAAAACAATCGATAATTCAACTCAAAATGTGTCAACACGCGATTTCAAGACTTCAAGTCTGTTTTAAAGAGATGATCCTTGAAGTCAACATTTCTTTCGGTTTATCAAAATGGATACCAATCACTTCCGTAAATGTCATGTGACCAAATCACGTAAGATAATCAGAAGCACCAAAATGAAGTACCCATCTTGAGTAGCCTACATACACTATCTAAGAATGCCACTATCTAAGAATGCCACCCCAAATTCAATTCCGCACCGCCCTACTCCCATACTAGGCCATAACTTCTGAATCACCAGACTTTACAGAACTCCTCTAAATCTGGGGGTTTCTACAACAGGAACGGGTCAAGTTGCCAAAGTCGCCCTCGGGTCAAGTCGCCCTCGGGTCAAGTCGCCATCGGGTCAAGCCGCCCCCCCCCCCGATACATCGGGTCAAGTCGCCCCCCAAAAAGTGTTGGACTGGGAAAACGTAATAATAACGTAGGACTGGTCTGATTAAATGCGTATTTTTTAATTATTTAAACTAGAACATAATAACAAATATATACAACTTTTTTATTTATTAAAACTAAAACACAATAAAATATATACAACTATTCATTTCATAATTTACATCAATATCTATCTGTGGTTTATATAATTTATTTTTTATATAAATATAAGAAATTAACAATAGTGTTAAAATTTAAGATTGTAATTCACGTATGGGAAATCGAGATCGCGCTGTACATAGATTGATCATTGTGATCGCGTATCATAACGATGTTGCGTTTAAGATGAATGGCTTACCTTCACTGCATAAGAATAACCTTCACTGTATACATGTACCAAAAGTCGACCAAAAGCGGGTCAACTCGCCTCAAATTAGGGGCGACTTGACCCGGAAATATATGTGGGGGCGACTTGACCCGGAGCCTCTACAACGTCCAATTTTAAACATTTATTTTTTAGTCACATTGTGTATAGATCTGTATTTGTACAATAGTCGCAGTCACCAAGTATGGCGTATGAGCGACGGAGAGCAGCCGTTTTTACTGTTGTTGTTCGATCTTTGTTGAGGGCTGATTTGAATGTCTCAACTGAGTGCGCGTGCACTGTGTTTTCCTCTAGCTGGTTCCAGTCTGTTACTGTTTCTATAAGTAACAGTTTCTGAATTGTTCTGTCTTACTTGGAGGAACATTAAAACATTTGGTGTTGTTTCTGGCACTTTTCTCAATTATATTTCTGGTCTCAAAGTCTGTGTAGCTTTTGGCTGTAATTCTTCTTTTGGGCTTACTTTCTGTACGGAATTCGGCTCGAGATATACCGGATACTAACTCCCGAACCACCTTGTAATATAAGTTAGCCTGTTGTTTTTACCTCTTTCTTTGAGTGTTGGAAATTCAAGTTCTTTCAACACGTTGAAAACGCTTCCTTCCTCTCTGCTGTTATAATCATTTGTAATAAATCTCGCTGCTTTTCTTTGCACGTTTTCTAGTTTGTTTATGTTTGTTTGTCTGTATGGATCCCAAACAATTGCTCGAGCAGTACTCTAAGGTTCATCGTACCAGTGCCATGTAGGCTGTTTTCTTGCCCCCCCCCCCCCCCCCCCCCCTTAGGACAGTGTCGAACGTTTCGTCTGAGGAAGCCCAGTGTTGAATTAGCTTTCTTTGTGATGTTGGATATATGTTGCTCCCATTCAGGTCTTCTGCGAATTGTACACCTAGGTATGGGTTACTCTGAACTTGTTTTAATATATGGTTATTCAATATATAGAATTTGTTGGTTTTAGATTGGATACTCATGATGTAGCATTTTTTCACGTTGAAACGCATTCCCCAAGTTTGTGCCCATTCTTCCAGTTTTTCAAGATCTTTCTGTAGGGTGTCATGATCTTTATACGATTTTATTGGTCGATAGAGTAGGCAGTCATCGGCTGTTGAGACGTACTGTTGATTTGACTGAGTCTGGAAGTCATTAATATGGCAGAGGAAGAGTAGCGGCCCAAGTACAGTTCCCTGTGGTACACCTCAGTCAACATGTACTTCTTTGGATGATGACCCTTCCACTACTACTCTCATTGTTTTGTTGGTGAGGAAGGAAGACAGCCCTTGATGTATTGGCCCTTCAATGCCATACTGCTGTAATTTGTATAGGAGGCGTTGATGCGGGACAGTATCGAAGGCCTTGGAGAAGTCGAGTATTGCAACATCCACTTGTAGTCCTGCGTCATAATGTTTGAGTAGGTCGTGAGTTGTTGTTGTTAATAATTGCGACTCGCAGGAGTATCCTTTTCTGATGCCATGATTTAGAGTTGTTAGGCTATTGTTCTTTTCTAGGTGTTCTAGCATATGTTTACATATGATGTGTTCAAGGAGTTTGCATGGTACTGATGTTAAGGATACCGGTCTATAGTTTTCAGCTAGATGTTTGTCTCCTTTTCTGAATATGCAGGATATGTTGGCCGTCCTCCAGTCTGATGGTAGTGCTCCGTTGTCTATTGATTTTTGGTAAATGTTTGTGAATGTTGGTGCGATTTCTGTTGCGCATTCCTTTAGCACTCGGTTTGGTAGTTGGTCGGGCTCAGATGGTTTTACAGGATTAATCGTTTTTAATAGATTCCTCACTCCTTTTACATTGATGGTCAATTTTGGAATCTTGTGCTTTGCTGTTGTGGATGTTTTTGCTTCTGTGTCTTCTGTATCTTTGGTGAAGACGGATTGAAATTGCTCTACCAAGACTTCTGATTTACCTTCGCTGTCGCTCACCAGCTTCCCTTTGTTCTTCAAGGAGGAGACACCCATGTTATCTTGTTTTCTTGACTTTATATATTTCCAGAATTGTTTTGAGTTGTTTTTGCCTAATCCTTCTGTGGTGGTTTTATTTATGAATGTCCATTCTTGTTTTCTCAGCTGCCGTTTGCATTCTTTTTTGGTGTTTCTTAAATTGGTCCCACATTCCAGTTTCTTTTGCCGAGTTATATGGCTTTTCTTTCTTTTTCGCACTCTGCAATTTAAATTGAAGCAAACCGGCTGCAACATTTTGATCCGAACCGCCCTCTAATGGACCTGAACCTTCCTCCAGTGGAAATATATAGAAAATGAACATTTTTAAAATAAATTTGTCACAATACGTCATCAGAAAATGTTGGGTAACTTTTGGATCAATTTTGGGTTTTTTTAATGCCGACCAAACAACCTAACATCAACAGTCAAACTCTTTGCCGACGATTCTCTGGTATATAGACGGATAAAATCAATATCGGACATCGCAATCTTACAGAAAGACCTCAGCAAGCTGCAGTTATGGGAAGAAACTTGGCAGATGCAATTCCACCCGGACAAATGTCAAGTACTGCGGGTGACAAACAGATCCAAACCAACAATAGCCCCTAACGAAATTCACCATCAGGTGCTGGAAAATGTCATCTCCGCAAAATACCTAGGCGTCACCATTTACAAGTCTCCTCGCTGGAAAGAACACATAAATCGGTCACACTAAACACCGAGGGATACCGAGGTGATGGGAAAAAGGAGTGGGATTGGGGTGAAAAGGGTATGGGGTGGTGTTTTATGAGTATATAAACAGATTTAAGCAGTATGTGTATAGTTTCAATGCCGTATTTGAGAATTATGACCGCTAGAGTTATAGCTTTCGCTGAAAAGTCTTCCCCTCTGTATTTATTAGGTAGCTTCACCAGCCTAGCTTGGTAATTAGAATTTACCACGGCTGCACCTCGGTAAACGAACTCGGTAAGCGATAGTGTGAATTGTTAATCACATTGTGACTTGTTAATCGGTTTGCTTCGTGGCTTTCTGTACTTGCAATCAAAGCCTGCTTCCCAAACTCAACACACGTTATGTACCAGGCATTTGAAGGAGAATTCATGCGCCCCACAATCTCCACAAGACAAATAACAAAGAAACCGTAAATAACATAATCAACATTATCTTCAATTCAGATACAGGGCTTCTCACGATTGACGACCATGTTGCATATGCAGAAATCTTAACTGACCTATGGACGATTTACAGAGACAGAAAATATTGGGGATCGACACTTTTACCTAAACTAAAATTCAAAGTATTCGAAAAAAGACAGACACATACTGACATCCCAAAATCATGGACAAATAACAACTGCGAGAGTATGAAAACTATTATAAAATTGGAAAATGAATGGAGAGTTTTGAAAATGCCAGATTCGACTGACAGACTTGAAGACATTGTTATGGACCAATAACGGTGACATCAGGAATAATATTTTCGGAAGTAGTGATCAAGAGACGTGGTCAGTACTCAAAATTAAAAAAAAGCTGTCAGAACGACAGAACTGAAAAGTTCTGCCGATCCAAAGCCGGGATAAAAGTTGATGGGGGTTTTATTTTTATCAAATGTTAGTTTAAACAGTATTTATTGAGAAAAAATAATATTATGTTCCATGCATACACAACATAAAACATAAAGCGTGAACACAATAGTACAGAATACACAGCACATAACATAACAGTAGACAGGTTTGAACATTGTAGATGAGGGATTCGAAGGAAAGCTTTAAGCTTATGTATCAAAAATTACAGTAATCTGTGTTGTGATACCCATTTAGCGTTTACGCACTTCATCCAGACACCAAAGTCACTTATTAATTACGAAGCTACCTACTAAATACCGAGGGGCAGTTTTCGGCGACGGCTAGGTCTATATATCTTGCATTTACTCGAATAAATCAACTGTTATATCACATATATTGCTTCAAATAACTAAATTATATGTCTGCACATATACTTAAACCTTTTAAATAACTCTTACTTACTTATATTCCTTCACCTCGGTATACCCGGGTATATCTCGATATCCCTCAGGTATTTAGGACCCCACATAAATACCATAACCAGGGAAGCAAATAATAGATGCGCTTTCCTGCGACGTAACATCAGTTGCTGTCCAGATAAAATTCGGAAGAAATGCTTCACGACGTTGGTCCGCCCTCAACTAGAGTACGCTACCGCTGTTTGGAGCCCATCTGCCAAAAACAATATCAACGCGTTGGAAGCTATGCAGAGGAGAGAAGCCAGATTCGTGAAGCAGAATTAAGTCACCACAGCAGCGTCACCAAGATGTTGAAGTCACTAAAATGGAACATTCTAGAAGATCGTCGAATTAGAACAGATCTAGTATTCTTCCATAGCATAGTGAACGAGACACTGGACATACCATCGAACAAATATCTTCAATCAATGATATCAAGTCGTGCGACAAGATCAGGAACAGGCGCATACATACCACCCTTTGCCAAAATAGACAGCTTTAAGAACTCTTTCTTCCCACGATCAATAGAGGGAACAGAATACCTGACCTCCACAGAATCATCGATCTCGACACCTTCAATATAAGATGGCTCCGTATTTCAAGATATAGACAGCATCAACACCATGCATATAGTTTTGTTGTTTTATCAGCAAAGCTTCTGGAACCGTGTATGCACGATGCGGCGATACACAGTATTTGTGGAATGCACCATATAAGAAGAAGCATGGTGCGATAATACACAATATTTGTGGAATGCACCATATAAGAAGAAGAGGAAGAAGGGTTTTTTCGAGTAAAAGTTATCTTCTTGATTGATGACGGCGTAAACATAAATTGAGCATAGTTAACAGGATGTCAGTCATTGCTTGCTGCTCACTGTTGTGTTTATTATTTTAATTATTACCCATTCTTATAGTTTGGGACCTCGTCCATTATAACTAGACCCCTATTGTAATTAATTGATATTATTTTGTTATCGGGTATTAAAAAATATTAATATTTATAAACGGCACCCCGCCCATTTAGAACAAGTCCCTTATTGTAGCTAACTAACAACAGTAAATTGTGTGCTAACACCCAGTAGCTAACACAGGAAAATATAATGTGCTTTTTCAGATACATGACCAAGTATTCATGCCAACGACAGTTTTCATTACCCGATACTGGTAACAAAATAATATTTGCAAACAAAATCTCTACTTTATCTCAGTTATAAACTGACAGAAAAATCTTTGCTTCTTCAGGGGGGGGTGGGGGGGGGGCACTAAAAATTTGCAAGACGTGACATCC
The DNA here is from genome assembly GCA_031216915.1 of Pictodentalium vernedei. NCBI lineage: Eukaryota > Metazoa > Mollusca > Scaphopoda > Dentaliida > Dentaliidae > Pictodentalium > Pictodentalium vernedei. Next base: position 172,736,302 of record CM062295.1, on the reverse strand, counting down.
TATTTTTTATTCGGCTCCTTTTTACACCCACCCACTACGTGCAAATTTTCTACTACCGTACTCAGACCCCCCCCCCCCCCCCCCCACACACACACACACACTCTCCCATTAAAACCCCAAATAAACTACCTCAATAGCCCACGTGGGGGCACGATGGCGCTGTGTGCTGGGACGTACTGCACGCTGAGGTGCACATGTCTTCAGCCAATCTAACCCTGTCTGTGCTGTGTAGTACGCAGTACCGCTGTGCAGTGTGTAGTACAGTCGTGGGTTATGATGCTGAAGAGCTGACAGCTGCTCGTCGTTGCTCGGTGGTTCTCTCCGGGTATTCTGGCTTCCTCCACCCTTAAACCTGTCACCGACACGATATGACCCTGGTTGTTAAAGTGTCGTTAAACACCAATAAATAAATAAATAAATAAATAAATAATAAATCAATAACTTGGGTTGAATTTAGTGCATCAGAGAGAATTTTCCCAAAATATTATCTGCACATTTTCTACATTTCGAACAAGACACCCACCCCCTACTAACGTGTGACATTTTCCCAGATTAAGCCCAATATTCTCACATATAAAGCCTCCTGATGTTGTATTTATGTTAAGAGTGTGATGTACAACATCATCTTTAAGGTTTGAAACACAAATGATGGTATATATTAGCTGATATATTGATATATTTTTAAAAAATTTAAAAAATTGCACAAGTTGGAAATGCACATTTTTGGCACATTCAAGAGACCCACCCACCCCCACGTCACGTCTTGCAAATTTTTGGTGCCCCCCCCCCCCCCCCACCCCCGGCTTCTTCACAATGTTATTTTGTTACTACCTATTGAAATATGCCTCCGATACATTTCAACACCCAATAAAAAATAATATTTGTAAAAAACACCCACGTAATATGCAATTACTTTAATTTGGTAACGACAAATTCTAACATGTTTTAAATATTATTTATTTAAAAAAATAAAGGAATTGAAGTTGAAAAAAAGATAAACAATTTGGGTTCTGATATTTTAAAAAAAATTGTTTTTGCTCTTTTACCCATAAGAATCACTCCTTTTCTGGAGAACGGTTTTGACTATGGACCTTTTACAGACTCCGAATAAAAAAGACATCTTAAGATAGGAATGAACATCAGTATTTGTATTTTAAAAATGTACTGGCATTGAAAACGATCATTTGAATAAAATAAAAAAAATCTTATAGTTGATCAGCATTTTTGAAAGGAAACCAAACATTTATTTATTTTGTCCGATCTCTCTCTCTCTCTCTCTCTCTCTCTCTCTCTCTCTCTCTCTCTCTTCTCTCTCTCTCTCTAATGTTTCCATAATGCGGGTGAATGATAAATATAAAATATTTTTATTCACTTATTTGTGTATTTATTACACGTGTCACGCATCCCGACATGCAGGCGGTGTTCCATATATATGTTTGCACCCCCGGGGATAAATTTCTGAGAACGCCCAAGTCTGAATTTAGCAGCTTTAACTCATGGAGTGTTGGGGGAAAGTCAAATGAGCTTTAAAATAATAATTTTTGAAATATGGCACTTTTATTCTCTTCACACAACACAACAATGATTCTTAAACCTTAACCATGCAACACAAAAGAATCTGCGCAAAGCTACGTTATGCTAGTTCAGGGACCGATCAGGACTATTTAAAATACGCTCTAGCCTCTGAGCCTATTTTTTCAATTCATGCGCCAGATTTCAATTTACGGAGTCACACTGCTGTTTGTAACACACACTGCAAGTATGTAATAGCTCTCATCATTTTCATTTTGTACACTATAGCAAACATTAATCTTCACTGTGGTTTCTGATCAAGTCTTGGCTGCCTATTTAGGCAGCCAAGACTTGATCAGAAACCACAGTGAAGATTAATGCTTGGTAATTAAGACTTGAAGTATTAACTTAAGCACTCTACAACAATGATAAATGATAATCATATATATAATACATGTAAGAGTGTCTGTCTCGATTTTCCATCGAAAGAATATCAAAATATGATCTGAGAAGTTACGCGCCAACTGAGAAGCCTATTTCTGAGATTTAAGAGCCAGGTCCTGATGTTTCAGAACCAAATACGCACTGGCGCTTGCCCAGGTCGGTCCCTGCTAGTTGGGCATATCAGATTTTAATTTCAAAATTTTGCTATAGTGACCAGCCATTGAAACCACTTCCTTGGGCCCATTCTTGAAGAGAAGGATAAAAATTCGCCTAACACTCTTTTTGTGTTAGTTTTATCCTCATTTCCCAGCCCCTGTACAGATGTTCATTGGTTTCAATGGATGGTAGTTTTTAAAGGAGTGCGGGGGTGGGGATAGCCTCGGTGGGCGTTCATTTCACCCCCACCCGCCCCTCAAATTCCAGTTGCACGCATTGAGGTATTGAACTGATAATTTTTGACGGGAATTCCATAAGCTTGACCCCAGTAAAAAGTAAAAATCGAGGGTGAGGGTGAAATGTTTTTGATTGTTTTGTATTTATATTTTATCGTAGCATTCATTTGTATGCATTTTTGTCTCCTTGTTGTATTTTCTCCCTGAAAGAAGAAATAAAATCAGAGTGATCAAATCGTCTCGACCGTGAGTGTTGTAGACCTGGGCTGAGATATCGTCACTCGGAAATCATTCATTCAACAGGGATGCGCTGACGAAAGTTACCCTACCGCGAACTTTTTCCGGATGCGATTACAATGTACATCAAGTTCCAAATGACTAACATGATGTGGGATCGGTTACAAGTTGGCAGCATTTACAAGACCGTTTTACACCTGAAACAAAGATTACATATAAGTGTGTCAAATTTAAACAAAATCGAAGGGGAAGTACCCTAAATCGTTGAGTGGAAAAAAGGTTGACGATCGCTATAAGGCATTTTAAAGCTTTTGCTGAATGACTCATTTAGACTTATTGTTTTGAAATTGCAAAGTCAATTTCCAGAAGTCATTCAACGAATTACTGCCCCAGGCCTGGCATTCTTTAGGTGTGCAGGGGTGCTGTACGCCTACTGTACGCCTACTGCACGCCTAGAAAACATTGAGGAGGGCAAATTTTTGCACTCCTTGATTTTCTGGAATGCCAGACCTGTTTGGGACTGCCTTTAAAATCTATTATCATTTCGACTTCTGAGTTCGAACGTGTTCTATGTGCCTACTGGCACATAGAACACATTGGAACTCAGAGGACGAAATTTTGTCAATTTTTGTTTTCATTCGCAATAATTCATGACCCATTCTGTGCTGCATTTCGATACATTTTGTAAGTAGAAGCCAGTCACATAAGAACTGAACGCAACATTTGGAATAATGAGAAGATGTGTGTGCCAATTTTTCCACTATGTAGCTGAATGTAGTACAATTTATCAGTCACAATATTAATACCCTGAAGTGAATATAACCAAAATAGCGTACAAATTTTTGCATTGAAAATTTCAGGTGCAATTGCATTCCCAAGCAATCTGAGGATGGCAATTGTTTTGCACTCCTTGATTTTCCAGATTGCCAGGCTTACTAAGTCGCTGGATAACACGTCCCTCGTCGCTCCCTGTCGCTTGAAAGCAGAGCATATCACACACCAGAATAACAGTACCATCCGTTTACAGTAAACTGTGGCCAAACTTCTGGTGGCAGCTTCTCAACATTTTCAGTGTTGTCTGCAGGAATTATGCCAAACATGGTCATGCCATTTTGAGCTCCTGAAAAGTTTTAAAACCCCTAAAAAGCTCATTGTTTTTATTAAATATAAATAGTAATAATAACACTTTGGCCGGCCGCTGATTTGTAGCGGTTCTCGGACGAGAAGGCCATGGTTACCCCTGTACTCCCAACTGTCTCCCTATTCCCACGCTTCTCCTCTCCTCCCAACACTCGGAGAGGAACTGCTTGATAACATCTCTTGTCCCATTCTTCCCAATCTCTCCGATTAGCATATTAACCCTCTCCTTTGAGTCTCCCCCTAGCCACATGTCCTTCATTCTCCCATCCCACTTTCCCATTATACTTCCAGTGAATCTCATTCTTTTAGACTGATACTTTGCGCATTCTAGAAGAAAGTGTTCCAGGGTCTCCGCCATGCCCAAGTTACACATCTGGCACTCCCTTTCACCGTCTTTCCCAATTTTTCCCGTCAGCTCCAGGGATCGCGATCTCAGCTTGAACAACAGTGACCCCCCAAAGGTGCCATCAAGGTACTCTTCAAAACCTGGCCTCTCTTTATCACGCAGGCCACCCAAAGACCTCTTTGATTTGACCCCCTCTCGCCAATTACGGTTACAATCCTCCATGACCCTTTCTCTGACGATTTTTTTACCCTGGTTTGCCCCAACGTCCAGGTCCGAGATCTCCAATGAGTAGTTCTCTACTAGCTCCCTCACTTGGACCATCCACCCCGTTTTGATATTTGAGTTGAAAATTCTCAGGAACATTACTTTACACCATCGGCTGTCGGGGAGATTTACCAAATAATTAAGATAACCGAGTTTCAACAGGCCTATCCTGTCCTTGATCCTCACCTACTCAACCTCACTCCTGATTGCTTCTAGCGCTGTGGCATTACTCGACCCCGTTATCCATCGGCCCGCATCGTTCTGCAAGATTTCCAAGCTCTTTACGGCCGTCTGGTTTAGGGGTACCACTTCCGTACCGTATGTTATACTTGGCAGCCCCACCATTTCCCAAATGGTTTTCCCCACGAAAACCTTATTGAAACTGTTTCTCCCTATAAGTTTCATTTGGTTAAGGATTCGCTTCCCTTCAGAATCAATTTATTTGTGTGGTTTCGGTAGATGCCTCTTCCTGTAATGTTTATATTTACTCCCAAATACTCGTAATCACCTGTCTCTCCTACACTGAGAAGTTTGCTGCTTCCTTCCGGAATGCAGAACTCACCCACTCTCCACCTTCGAGTGGGGTCCACTTTGCGGCCCACGGGTATAACTTTGCTCTTGCTTTCATTAAGTTCGAGTCTCCATTTGCTCCCATATTTCCCAACAATTCCCAGCATTTTCGTTAGCCCCTCTTCGCTTTCTGACACTAGAACCATATCGTCTGCAAAAAATTGCCCTGGGATCTTCAAGTCCCCAACTGCTATCCCCTCGTCGCTACGCAGGAGTTCATCTCCTAAACCTTTGATGTACAATGCAAACAGGATTGGCGAAAGGATACACCCCTGTTTTAGGCCTATCTCCATAGGCACACGTTTTATTGTAATGTTTCCCGGGCTAAGTTCACTCTGTACATCTTTATTTTATGCTTTCATAATTCCAACAAACTCGCCTCCTAAGCCCAGAGCCTCCAGCTTGCGCCACATACCCTCCCTCCATACTCTATCGTATGCCTTTTTGACATCCAAAAAGGCCATAAACATCTTTTTCCTTTTAGCTTTCGCGGATTCTATCATTTGGGATAGCGTGAAAAGATGGTCAGTTACTCTCCTTCCCTTCCGGAAGCCATTCTGGATTTCTCCCAAAAAAACCCTTCTCTTCAATCACCTCCTCTAGTCTCCCATAAAGGACTTTACAGAAAACCTTTCCAATGTTGCTACTGACAGAGATCCCTCGATAGTTATCCAAAACGTCTTTTTCCCCCTTTTGTGAATAAATGCCATTTTGCTTTCTCTCCACTCCTTTGGGACCTCTTGATTTTCTATGGCTAGATTGAATAGGGCAGTTGGGCTTTCCACGAGTTCCTCTCCCCCTTTTTTGATAAACTCGTTAGGAATTTCGTCCACTCCTCCCGATTTTCCATCCCTTAATTTTGATATCACCTTTCGCACCTCCTCCGTTTTAATTTCGCTGCACACGAAGTTCGATAGGTTTTCCTCGACCCGATTCGGACACTCAGGTGGGCTCCCCATACCCCATCGCTTATCGTTTACCTTTTCCCAGTTCTTGACTAGTTCTAATGCGATTTGATCTTGATCGTCTGTAACTCTGCCATCTACTTTAATACTCTGTGGGTTACTTCCTTTGTTACGTTTATTCACCCATTTCCAAAATACGTTCGAACTCGACCCCCCCTGTCGTTCTAATCGTCCTAATAAGACTGCTATTTCGCACTCTCCGATTATCGTTTTTAATCTTATTTACTTTATTTCGTTCTTGTTGGTATTCAACTGTGGCCTCATTGCTTTCCGCCCTCTTAAGTTTTCTACTTCTCCTGTATGCAGCACATTTAGCTTTTCTACCCGTTATGGCCCTTTTCAGTTCTTCATTCACTCTGTACCCAAGTTCCCGTGTTGACACCCTGATCTTTGCTACGCTTTCCTTCCCTGCCTCCACTAGGCTCGCAACTATGGCGTCGGCCATCTTCTGAACACTGCCCACCTTGGGTACGGTTTCTGTTTTTCATTGAACTTCGCCCAGTCAGCATCCTTTTTGAGTCTCCAAATCTCCTTAAAGCTTCCTTCGCTTTTTACTGGGTTTTTGGCCATGATCGTCACTGTAATCAAGTTGTGATCACTATCCACCTCCATTTTACCCTCATCATCTACTTCTACCCCTATCATCTCCCACCATAAATTAATATCTGTGAGAATGTAGTCGATTATTGATTTTCTGTCGTTCCTATCCCAGGTCCATTTCCCCTTACACCTCGCGTCCCTGTTCAGAATCTTCAGGCCGAGCTCGTTTGTGAAGTTCAACAGCTTTCTTCCATTCCTGATGACTTTTATGTCCCCACCCTCTATGCCTTCTTCGTTATTACCTGTGTGTCCATTAAAGTCACCCATCAGAATTATACCGAGCCCCTTGTTTTGTAGTTCTGTGATATTGGACCTTAGTGTTGAGTATATCGAGCCATTCCACTCGGGTTTGCTTCTCTCCACCACACAGTACACAATCCCAAGGGCAATACTTTTGTTTCTCAGACTGATCCTTACCCATCCAATTTCTTTCGATACCTCAGCCGAGGTGCTAACATCTTCCAGGTCTGTGATCAGCGCCGGTTTTAAATCCTCTTTAATGTACATGCCTACCCCTCCCCCTTTTTTCTGGCCTTCCGTTCGCCCTACACCTATCCATACGCACCCCCTTACTTGGTCTACCCGTTCCTCGTGTCTTACCCACGTTTCGCTTAAGCCCATGACGTCAAACTCCTCTGCCTCGATCAATGTAGCAATTTCACTTACTTTCCGGTGGAGACCCTGGATGTTGCTATAACATACTCTCAGGGTATCAAAATTCATTGGTTTCCGCCTACTGGTCCCATTATTATCTAGTCCCTGGATGTTTGTATATCCTATTTTGTGTACCTGTGCTTTCCTTGGAATGCTATTCCTACTGAAGTGAATTTTTGGTCCCTTTTCCTTATCCCCCTTATCCCATTTTTACAACTATGGTTCATAACACATTTCCGGTATCTATTTCTCCTTCTTTGTTCCCCCTCCCCTCCCTATACCAAAAAAGGCTACACCACCTGCAACATATTTCTTCCTAAAACCTCTGTACCCCATGGGCTAAGATGGAGACCATCCCTTCCATGTAGGTCCTTTCTGCCCCAAAAAGATCCCCAATTGCCTACAAAAGGTATCCCAAGTACCTTACAATACTCCTCCAATTCCTCGTTGACCCCAATGATCCGCGAATTACGCACGCCCCCACCACCTAGTACTGGGAGAAGCCTCGAAACCACTACCTGTGCATTCTTGGCATTCAGTTGAGTTATTAAGTCCTTGTAAGTCTCAATAATAAGCTGAACTGATTTCCTCTCCCTGATGTTGTTGGTCCCCACATGTACAACAACCAATGGGTCTGGGCCTGACCCCTTTACTAATCCACCCACTCTGTCCCTTAGGTCCTCCACCCTAGCCCCCGGAAAACACAAAGTGGTCCTGTTGACACTGTCGGGACCACACACAACCCTATCTAACTCCCGCACTATACTGCTCCCTGCAACCAGCAACTGCCTCTTTCCTGTCCTACTACCCCTGTTACCACCGGCTCGCAGTCTTGCACTCCGCCACACTAGCCTCCATGCCTACCGCCACCTCTTAGACCCCACCTGCTCCTCAGAATTCTCGAAACTACCTAACTGCATCTAGTTTGGACACTGCACTCCACTTTTTGCCCACTCCCGCTACAAGCCTTACCACCTTCCTAGCCTTCCCTCTGACTCCTACCCTGACAGACGCCACATGGTCCTCGCTACCCCTTCACTATCCTATTCTAAACGAATACGCCTTTTGGCGCCCCGACTCACACTACTAGCCTGGGGATTTGACACTCTAGCCTCTACTTCTCCCCTACCCTCAACCCGACGCACCTTCCTATTCCCAAAAGACCCACTATCCACGTCAAAAGTCCGCTTCCTGCTACCGACCACCTTCCATCCCCCATCGAATGCTACCCTAACTGGGGTAACGCCAGACGTTCCCTGCCATCCCCAGTTTCAACCTCACCTCCTGCACCTCTTCCTCCAACATTACATAGGCCTCTAACAGCTGCATTAACTCTACGCAGATAGCGCACATCCCCAACTCCCCAGCTCACGCCCATTCACATACACACCTGTACACCTATACTAACCGTCTCAACGCTGCTGGTCTGGACCTCCCGCGTCAAGAAACACTTACCATCCATAGCAGCCACAGCAGCCATAGCCCAAATTGGAATGAGAAACTTAAAATTTTGAAAAACCAGTCGAAATCGTAAACAAACAAAACACCGAAAATGACCCGCGCGAAGATAGGGAACACGCCACTTATATCCGATAAAAAACTAAACTAAACACTAATATAACTATCTTTTTATTAAAAATCACATCTATACAATACTAAAACAATATATATATCTACAGTAACACCTGGAAGAAAAGTATCGCGTAACTGTGGAAGTAATATTTCTGTCCCAGTGGCGGCGCCAGAGTTACAGAAATGAGGGGGGGGGGGGGGTACAGTTGAGTATTGCCCTCCGCGCAGCGCCGGCCTCGGCGCATAGCGCTGAGCCGGGTGGGTTTCGGGAAGGGTATCCCCTCCCGGAGTTGAGAAAATTTTTAAAACTTACGTTGTAAATGGTGTTCTCTGGAGCATTCTCAGACTATTAAATTAAAACAGTTTTATCCTTTTGAAACTTATTGGTTAGGTCTTTCAGTTATAGAAAACGTCGTACATGGTGACATTTTAACGGAAGAACGCTGTTGGAAATTCGCACCAAACGACACTCAAATCGAAAATGAAAGTAAGCTGCTTTCCAAACGGATGCGTTGCACGCTCTCGATTCTAGCATTCCTCGAATACTCTTAAGCGGAATGTTTAAGACCGTTTTAACGCGGCACGCCTTGTTGCAATTTGGGCCCTCGACTCTTGTTTGTTGTTTGCAGCTAATGCGTGTCTGAGTGTGTGTGTGGGGGGGGGGGGGGGGGGGGCGGTGGGGATGCACACACAAACATAATCTAAAAACTTCTCCGATTTAGTGCACTTGGGAATATGGAATTAAGCATACCAACCATTACACCGCAACGTTCAATACAAAAATTAAACTGATAGTATTTTTTTACTTCGCTTGGCGAAAAAAATAAGCCCCCCCCCCCCCCCCCCATCCCCCATGGCGCCGCCACTGTTCCGTCCTGCTTCTTACTGATCTGGATCCCGATTTCTAGGGAAATTCTGATTCAGAAATGCGCTGTTCATCAAACTTTTACTGAATACAACTTGATACAAATAAAATGTTTTGTTTATTTAATACACGGACCGACGTTATATGAAAGATCCAAAACAATTAACCTGGGATACCTTTGGTAGAAAAGGATTAGAATGTTTATGCCATGAAATTCCAAATTAAAAAAAATAAATATGTAAAACAATTTGAATAACTGTAACTTTTAATGCATTTTAATATTTTTTAAACAATGTTGAAAAACAATTACAATTCCTTTAATTTTTTTAAAAAGTTTCGATGAGAAAAACCTTCAGTACATAATTATTGCAGATGTTTCCTTCAAATTAAAGTTTAAAAAATGAATTGCAAGTCGCAAATTATTGGTTTTTAAAAATATTCGTTCTACCATTCAGAAGTTATATGATTAATGTTATGTTCTATTACAAGATTGTTATTAAAGGAATAGTGTAAACAATTACCAGAACTCACTAATTGGAATAGCCGTTATATTATGTACCTTAAACAGATTGGTCTGAGTGTGTATTAAGATTAATTACCGTACGAACTAACAGTTTCCCTAATATAGCATCTATAGTTTCCAGAATTGCCAGTAGAAAAAAGTAATAGTAGGAGAAGGATGAGAAGGCGCATTTATTGAAAAACAATTTATTTATTTATTTATTTATTTATTTATTTATTTATTTATTTATTTATTTATTTATTTATTTATTTCATGTTTTAATGACACTACTGATTGTAATTTTCCATTTATTAGCGTTTTAATCCTTTACCTAACATGAAAAGCAGATGACACTTGCAAAAAAATTCTTGAATAGCTAAATTTTTTTCATTTTTTGTCTCAAAAACATAAGTTATGACCCCTCGTTGGAACGAGCTCGTTCCAACGAGGTGCCATAACCTATGTTTTAGAGACAAAAATGAAAAGATAATGAAAATTAATTGGCGTTTTTTGAGAATTGCGCCGGCCGGTTTTGGCCGTTACGTTGGGTAAAGGGTTAATGACACATTCGTCTGTCAGGACGAGATGGCCGGGTAGTTTCATTGGTGATGGAGAAACACCCGATGGCCAGTAACGGCAAGTAACTGTCAAACTTTTCAGCTTACTAGCCAATCGCCTCAAGAGTAAGTTCTCGCTTCTCATTGTATCATCATGTTCATACGTACCAACGTCGTGTCAGTGGTCTTTATACAACACGTCATGAGTTTCCCTGAAGCTGATTTTCATTGGAAGTCTTGATCAAGGGAACAATGCAGTACTTAACCGCTGCTTTATAAGCCCGTTGTCCATTCGCCATGTTTAAAGTTATTGATATGCAAGGTCAGAGGTCGCTTCGAGTAAATACTTCGATCAGCCTGTCAAGACTGTCATACATGCGATAGCAACAAACAAAATGTTTCGTTTGACACAAGAAAATGTGCGTTTTCGATTTGATATTAATAAGGATAGAAATAATAACATACTTTCAACACCTCATTTAACCGACAGCACAAAATAATATTGATTGTTTCGTCGAATGAACTCTGCAATGAACCCCTCACATAATAAACGAAGGTAGACTCAACGTCATTTTTTTTTTGTTGACTTGTGACAAAACGGAAAATAGATCACTCAAACGTCACAAAGATGACTAGGTGAGTGAAAATTCAAACCCTGGGTATCCAAACAACCAAGCAATAAAAATATTTTCAAGTATAACACACAGATGTTCCAGCTGGAAGAGGTTAGGGAGGGGGGGCGTGGCCACTGAAAAGTGAAAATCGTCTACAAGTAGCAATGTCGTGTGTCTGATAATATTTTTCGGCTATTCCATCCATCGTTGCAGACGCGCCATTGGTCCACGTGTATGGAATTAAATTGTACATTAATTTATTTTAATCAAGTTGTGATAAATCCTAGATATAATGTGGAGGAAATGGCGTCAAGAAATATGTGACTAATTTGGAAGTTATGTAGACCATTTAGTTGCAAGTGAAAATGGTCAGATTATGCTATTGTGTTGTTGGGTGCCACAATAGTTCATTCCATCTCCATGCATGGAAGTACAAGTACTGTGATCTCCATAAATGTGTAACGACGATGTGTGAGCTCGACTACTGACACTTGTGTAATTTAGACAAATACTGTTTCAACTAAAGAACTAAAGTCACTCACAACTGCTATTGACATTGGTAACTATTTGTAATCTTGTTTTGGGTGGAAACGGCCTTGTATAAGCTTATAGATTCCTGCCGAATCCACATCAATGTATGTAACAATTTTTATTATATATTCTCGATATAAATGTTGTTTAAACTAAATGTGTGAATAACACGAGTCAGTGTTTTCTGACCCTCCCCTTGTTTTACATACAAAAGAGTTACAAGTGCTTAACACTTAGAAATCCCTCCTTTCCGTTTCAAATAACATAAATATAAACTAGTGCGGCAAGAACAATAAAAAATATAAAATATTATACACATACAATGTTGAAGATTAAAAAAATACAACAAGTAAGTAATCTCTATATTCGTACTGACGCAATTCAACCCGTAACTACGTAAATATAACCACAGTAATTTCTCATTTGTTTCTCATCAATTCTCATCCGGTTCATTTGTACCGTATTCCTTTTCTCATTCACTTTACCCTGTAATTTTGCAAAATATAAATTTGTATTCAGTGGCAAAGAACTAATTCAATTCAATTCAACCCAGAGTATGCGAATTGGGTCGACCCCAAAAAGGTTGTAGTTTGCCCCAAAAGGTGAGATATATAAAAACGAATGCTTTTCTTAAATCAAAAATGAAAAAATTAAATCCACTACCACTACCCAAATCTGCGGTAACACACGAAGGCAGTCGGTGTCACGGGAAGACAGCAGGTGCGTTACTATCGCAAAATAATGACAATAAGGTTGTGTTGAGGTCGCTCAGGTTAGTGTCTTAAATAAGGTGGGAACAAGGGTGAGGGATAGCGTATATAAATTTATATATTTGGCATCAATGCACCGAAACACCACCACATTGAATTCCCCCTCCTCCGAAGAAAAATTATTTCCCATCCTACACAAGCGTGTAATTAAGCAGACTGTCAACTGCAGAATGAGGTCCCCAGAGGGTGAGTTTGGTGATGCTACCCTGCACAGCAGGGTAGCATTATTAAACTTACCCTTTTGGTGTGTTCTTTTACATTGTCGTTTTGGTCTCTCTTCATTCTGCGCCACACTCGACTGACTTGAGTTAATTTTTTGTGATGTGACATTAATTAATCCATCCAATCCAATATCTAAATTAAATTCAATGTTACTCATGTCATCCACATCATCCTGATACACAGAATGTGTAAGAAAAAAGTCAGCATAGTCATCTTCATTTATATTCTCATTCATATTTTAACCATTAAAGGATTCAACAATCACATTTTCTTCACTGGTTTCATTTTTCTCATCCGCTGCATTTTCCTTTGGCTCAACATCTCTATCAGGTCATGACAAGGCCATGTGTAATAGCTCATGCAATTTGCTGTGAGTTGAAAACTACTCCGATAATTAAGTACATCCCTGTGGGGGAGGTCATTTGGAATTCCCGAAGGATAACCAGATACCTCAAAATCACATAGGGCATCCTATCTCCCAGAAGGCTTGATGGATGACTCCCGGTTTTTCAAAACTAAACTGTTGGAGCTTTCTCTACCCTTTTTTGTAACCGCTGTGGTCATATACCGGGGCCGCTACCAAACCGGCGTTGCTGTTTGATTTTCTTTTCTCTTCTTCCCTTAAATTTGCCATCGCACAACATTATATTCTGGCTCGCCACCATGGTGGGACTCAAACCTCTACCATCGCTGAGCTGGAACCGAATAGAGCCCACTCTCTAATAGTCTTAATGGCGTTGAGGGATTGAGTATTGACAATCTGTCACTCCAACGTAAACTGCCGGGAATTCTAACCGCGTGCATACCCCCTCAGACCCCATTTGAGGCAATAGGAAAGCTAGGCCTGTGTGATCCAAGTGAAATAAAATAAGGTAACCGGGTCGCAAGGGATTTGTAAATCCCACATCGTCCCTGCGCGCCTTCGGCGTGCTAAAACCTTTCATTCATCATATCATATCGCATTCTTTTCACACACCTTGGATTCCGAGGTGTCAACAACTAGACAATGGAGCTCCCAATTGTAATACAAGAAGCACTGGTCAGAGTGAAGGCTACCCTTGCTACCACCTGGAGAATCCAGGTGCTGAAGGGTAAAATTCACCTCACAGTGGATTTTGAGAAGGAAACCGAACCGCCGTCCTTGGAGAGGTGTAGCATCTTTCGCGAGGGGATTTCCCCCCACACTGGCCACCCTCCAAGTGACACGGACTCGCAGGATGATGCCAAGAAAACGGAAGCAGCCGAAGGAAAGAAGAAAAGGAGAAGAAAGAAGGGACCTTCCGCTAGACGACGCGATGCCCGCCGACTGACGGTGTTCAGGGAGAAGAAAAGGACGGAAAAGGAAGAGAGGGAGGCTAACCATGGCGTTGAAAGCTCAATGCCCGCTACCCCTGGCCGTTCTACGTCCACGCCGGTTCCCCCACTCCTGTGGAGGGTCCGGAGGACGCTGGTTCGCCAGGCAACACTCCAACTTCCAGCCCATCACACTCTTCCTCGGAAGAGGAGATGGAGGAGGGAGGTTTGTTTATGGTGCAGGAAGTTGAGCCGGACAGCGCACATGTAGCTACACCCGCTCTTGCTCTTCCAGCCTTTTCCGACCAGGACACCATCCAGGAAGATCACACCGCGGAGTCCGTGGAAAGCATCCTTGGGGAAAAGGTCAGGGATGACGAACATCTAGCAATTCTCCAACAAACGCTGAATACTTTGGATAGCCGCGGACTCTTGAAAAGCACGATTAGAGGAGCATTACAAAGTGTCAGTAACCACTATCTGCGCACTACTCCAGAGAGCTCTCCATCACAGTCAGATGCAAGGGCTAAACCATACTAACCTAGTCAGCCCTCCAGCACCCCTCCTTCAACACCACCAAAGGAGGTATCACCATCACAGCCTCCTCCTCCAAAAAAGAACAGGAGGAAACATAGACGGCGCTGAGTACCTTTTCCACTTTCCTCCTTTGCCACGCCCAGACAACCCAAATCATCTACTGTTAAAGAGGGTCGAAAGGGGCTTGCCCAAAACCGTCCCTGCGAGCCTTCGGCGCGCGAAACCATTTCATCCTTGATATCATATCGCTAAAACCTTTTCATTCATTCATTCATTCATTCATTCATTCATTCATTCATTCATTCATTCATTCATTCATATGAATAATCCCACCCTCACTCCTCTCTTCCTTCACTACCGGATAGCCCGGACCAGGACTAGGCAGCTCCTGACAACGAGGAGTCGGTAGCGGACCTCATCAAAAGGACCAAAGCAATGATAAAGCAGTACAATAAGTTTTTACCAGATCATCTCACTACAAAGGCACTAGAAATGAAAATGAAAACAATGAAAGCAACATCACCATCACAACCACCTCCAAGGAAAAAGCACCGAAAAAAGAACAAACGCGGCTTAGCCTCCTCCCTCCTTTTACTCCTTTACCACGCCTTGACATCCTACAGTAACAAACAGTTACCGAGGGGAGAAAGGGGCTTGCCTCAAACCGTCCCTGCGCGCCTCAGGCTGGCGCGCGAAACCATTGAATTCGATATCAATGAATGAGGACAGTCCTGTGGAGACTGAGGACGAAATGGAAGCTGCCCTCTCGCCGCTTTCCGGCCCCACTCCCCTCTCTCTTCGGTACCTGGAAGTCAGGCCCAGGAAGCAGCAACCGAATCACCACAACCAAAGCTAGAATCTCTTGGGGACTTTATCGACCAAATAGATAGGATGATCACAAACTATTTCGGAGAATTGAAGCTAAACTTTGAGGGGGGCAGTCGATGACTTCATAGAATTCAACAAAACCAGAGAAAAAGGATACGATGTACAAACCAAAAAAAACCCCACACTTCAGATCAATGAATCACAGTCGAGGCATTCAAGATCCGCCACCCTTTCTTTCACGAATGGTATAGAGAAAAGGTTAAGAAGGAAACAACAGCGAACGAATCAGCAGCCAACTTACCTCAGCCTCCTCCCACAAAAAAGTACAAGAAGAAGCACAAGCGACGGTAAAAGCCACAACTCCTCCTCCTTTGCCAATGCCAGACATGACTTTATCACACAGTTAAAAAGGGTCGAAAGGGGGCTTGCCCCACACCGTCCCTGCGCGCCTTTGGCGCGCTAAACCCATTTATTTTTTTTTATTTCATTCGACAATCGCGTAAGATGGGGAAAAGCAACAGAAAACCTAAATGGGCTGAGATAACCTAAGAGGTTCTGGGATACATTTAAAACTCTAACTGGCCAAAAGAGCAAAAGTGCCAATAATAATGCACTGAAGATTAGCGACGGAATTATGGCCATGTGCGACGAAAAAAAAATGTTTTTAAAAGTTTTGGACTTAATTCAGACATCTCAGAAATAA
Organism: Pictodentalium vernedei; assembly: GCA_031216915.1. Classification (NCBI taxonomy): domain Eukaryota; kingdom Metazoa; phylum Mollusca; class Scaphopoda; order Dentaliida; family Dentaliidae; genus Pictodentalium; species Pictodentalium vernedei. The sequence continues at coordinate 172,720,184 of CM062295.1, read as the reverse complement.
ATTAACAATGAGATTTCCGTGGGTCAATCACACGAATAGCTCGATTGCGATCAGACTAGCGCCAAGCAAATGCCAACACAGACCATGTATGAATTTGAATAAATTCAATTTCAGTTTCCTTTTGGATGCTAAAAGAGACTGAAGATGGAATATTTTCTCCGAAAGCAGCGTGCAAATGTCATCTAGAGGGTGGTTTTAGGGAATTCTGTGCGGTTCTGGTATTTAGGAGAAAAATACTAAATATCAGACCCCCCCCCCCCCCCCCCCCCCCCCAGAACCGCCTAGACAAAGGTAACTATAAGAATAAATTTACTTCTATTCTTCTTCCCTGTAACGATTATTACATAAAATAAACATATTTCATCTTAAAACACAGCGGAAATGTAATTTAGATGGGAGTTTCTGGGGCTCTGTGCGGTTCTGGTGGGTTCTGGTATTTAGGAGGACCCCGGTTCGCTCATAGCCACCTGTTAAAGGTCCTCACGAATACTCGCGCGAACCACTTCCTTGGAGAATTAGGAAGTAATTTATTTGACATCACTGCCCAAAATATCCTATTTTGGCTCTCATTTGATTTAAAAAAAAACATCACGTTTGGTGCGATTAAGCTGTTGAGCAGAATTTTATCCTGAACATGAATAACTTAACGGATTCCCACCAATATTGCCACATTTTCCCTGACGATCCTCATAAATGTGATGTTATAATTGGCCTCCGAAGGGGTCTGGCTTGTTTTTCACTTATTGGTTGCTTGTTTATTATTTTCGTGGTTTGGTTGTTCAGGAAATACCAAGCCTTTGTGCAAAGACTGATCCTGTACCTCAGTATTAGTGCCTTGTTTATGGCAATTGCATATCTCATGGGCGGTTTACGACCTGATGGCCCAATGTGTGACTTTCAAGCATGGTGGATAACATATTTCGAGTGGACCACCTTGCTGTGGGTGTGTTGTATAACATTCAACCTCTTCATTAATGTAAAGTATGAGAAGACAACAGAAAGATATGAATGGGCTTATCATGCTTTGTCATGGGGTTTCCCACTACTTTTATCAGTATTGCCATTTATTGGAAACCATTATGGACCAGCTGGAGCATGGTGTTGGATCAAAGATAACACTGCCTGGAGAATGGGAATATGGTATGGACCATTGTTCATCATCATAGCTCTGCTATTTGCTGCTTATATTTACATAACAGTTATACTATCACGGAAATCAACAACGTGGCAAGGAACATATGATCCAGACTCTGAACGGAAAAAACGTCTCTTAAAAGATGATATTAAACCTCTGAGAGGTTATCCATTTATCTATCTGGCGGTATCAATTTTTCCACTTGTGCACAGAATACAGAATGCAGTTGCACCAGAAAGTCCTGTGTTTGCGCTCCTTGTACTGGCAGCTATCTCATCACCAATTCAAGGTGCTCTAAATGCTATAGTGTATGGCTTGGACAAAGACACTTTCAAACGGCTGAGACCATCACAGATGAAATTGGCATTTCAAGGCCATTTTGCTCCCAGAGCAGTTATCAGAGAATATCCACAGTCTTCCCCAGATTCAGACAGACAGACATTAGGCTCTGGGATACCTGCAGAACCAAGTGAATTGAATGCAGAAACATCCAACCCTGTCTGCTAATTTATGAATTTACAAATATGCACTTGTACATACATTATGTTTACAACAGATGAGAGAGTTCAGTTAATTATCTGATTTTAGATAATTCATTATCAAAGCTGAAATTATGTTTTCTACAAATCTACATGAAAATGGTCTTCCCTGTCAGTTCACATAGATTTCTAGAAATAAAATTTCTATCAAGTTATACCTTAACTAGAGGCTGAGGTCTTCTTATTTCTAAAGAAATATCAGACTTGTCATTTTGAAAATTGCAGGAGGGCCATTATGGTTCTCCTCAAATCCCCCAGGAGGGCCATTTTGACATCGGCTAAAATGACCCCAGGAGGGCTCTTTATGCAAACTTGAATATTTGGATGCAAGATTCCAGGTTTTCCATTACACTCACTAACAGACGAATCGTCAGGCGTCGAACTGGCTTGAGAATGATACGTCCCGTATTCGTGCGTGACACGAGAGTTGTCACAGTCTGATGTACAATGTAATAACTAATTACAATGTTGGAATTGGCAGACCTCTCGTGCGTATTTGGAAAGTTACGTACTGTCTCTGGGTGACTGCGTCGACGACACACTACACACTCCACAAATTGCTCTTTGTTACCTCCTTCAATCCGTGAAAATTACCTTTTGAGGTGCCTTCAGCTGAATTAATGGGCCGCAGAAATCTGGGTTAGGCGGACGTTTACTGTCCGCGGAATTTTGAACTCGGGTGGGCGACTGGGGCGATCACCCGCCTCAAAATGACAAGCCTGGAAATATCATTTTCACCAATTTTTACAGTGAAATTAACTCTGCTGAGTATTTGTATAACATTTTTCATCAAAACTGGTCATGACTGGTATGAAGCAGACATGACTGGATTTGATGAAGCATTCAGAAAAATTGAACTAAAAAATTACTGGTCAAAAAGTTGATTCACTTTTACAGTACTGTGATGACAAAAACAGACAGAGAATTTCAGTTGGATCTTGGCTGGTTTGCCGTCTTCCTTTTTTCACTCCACAGCACTGTAGAATCTCCTCCACTGGAAAAATAAGAGAACAATTTACATTGAATCTGAGATGCTTCTTTTCATGAATTGGTCTTGATTAAGTTGATTTTGAAATAGTTTATTAATGAAATCTACAGTACTGCTGCTGTGGATGGTCACTTTCCACGGGTGGGCAATATTTCCACAGAGGTAATATTATTACACTCCAAACCCTAATTACAGGAATAATCATCATAGATTTAATAAATGAAGCACCGGGTACAACCCGGTGCTTCATTAATTAAAATTTAGCTGATGCTGATTGGTTTTACCCAGTAAATGCATGCGTGGACATAACTAACCACATGTGGATTACATCCAGACCACAGCGACTGTACTGTAGGTCCATTTATTTATGAGTGTGTCGCAACCCGATCACAATCACAAATACCACGTTGGTCATTACAATACTGTACAAGAGGACATTTGGTTAAAAATGCCCAAATGATACTTATTCTAGTGGCAAGAGGTTTGCTGTTTTGGGTGGGAATATCCGCCATATGCAAGCAAGGAGAGAGACCTTTATCTTAATTTAAGGTAATTTATATACCTTCCACTCTCATCCCTCATACTAAACATTCATGAGCCCGACTGTGCAGGGTATTTTTTGTTTGGGTTCGCAGCGCAGTTTGTGAAGCAAGCTCTCCCATGTGCGATCCAATCACCGAAATTTGGTTTGCATTGTGCGATTAAAAATTTTATGTGCTCATCCAATATTCCAATTCAAAAATCGTAAAACTTCAGATAAACAGTGTAACAATACTCCATGCTATTGTATGAGCCTGGACATGAGCAACGAGGCAGTGTAGTTTGTGATGGAGTGGAGGGGGGGGGGGGGGGAAGTTGAAATTGCTAATCAATTCTCAGGACAGCAATAAAAACTAGAGCTGTAGGTTATCCGAAACCAAACCGAGGTTTTTAGTTTTTTTTTAAAAACCGAAACGTCGACATCCCGTAATCTAAGGTTTTTCGTTTTTTATTAAATACTCTCTTGCTGCAGAAATTCACTGAATGTAGCCATCCCAGAGTAGTGAGAGTACCCAGACACTGCCAATGGCAGTGTCTGGGTACTCTCACTACTCTGGGAAGGCTACATTCTGTGAATTTCCGACATTTCAGTTTAGTTGTGTTTGCAGCTTTCCTCAAGTTGCGTGTAGGTGTCAGACCTTGAAAAATGGCCAAGCACAATAAAAGTTCTGTATATTTAGGTAATTATTATATTGGCCTTCCTGATTCTTCATGTATTATAGCTTATTTCGGGCACTCATTGAGTTTCACTCAATTTAACTGCTATTCAGTTATGACTCCGGACATAAGAATGAGTTTTATTGAATTTTATTTGGCCTCATGAACAAACCGAAAACCAAACCGAACCGAGGTTTTACTCCACCTGATAAACCAAAACCGAAACCGAACATGAAATTTAAAAACCTACAGCTCTAATAAAAACTGCTAATCAGATTTTTAAAAACAAAAAAAATACCCTGTTAATGAGTATGATATCTAACATTAACTTGCGATTTGTCCTCTCAAACTTTTTCATTCATACTTGATTTGTTGCAAATTGTTGATTTTACAGTTTTGGGAGGATAGATTGTTACCAAAATACAAACTGACTGAGTGTCCACCCAGATAATAACCCACAAAGATCTATGAAGAAGCTTAAAAGCACAAACAAACTTCTGTCAAGGGACTTCCAGATTTAACCTGTACCTTAATATTAGTGTTTAGATTATTTTGAGATCCTAGTCCTGTTTGAGGAGAGTTGATTGCCATAAAAACACCAAGGGAGGGGAATGTATGCTTAGGCATTGGCAACAAAATCTTACCAAAGCTTACATGTAATAAGGACCTTCTCAAATAAATACTTAATGCCAGTATACCAGGGTGCCAAACATGTAAGTGCCACTTTTGTCTTTCCTTTCTTCTCTTTTCCAGCATTCCTTTAGCCCAAAGATATTTGTATATAACCACCAAAATCTTGAGATAAAGAATGCAGTGAGGATGTGTGTGTGTGTGTGTGTGTGTGCGTTTGTCTTACCAACTTGACGAGGTAACTAGACAAAAGAGTTTGCGTGTTTCGCCTTACCGAGGTACAAAAGACAAAAGAAACCCTTTACCTCGGTTGTTTTCCCAGAACTGTACCGGCAAAACGAGGTTGAAACCGTTAGTCCACACAAAGGACAGACAATGGGGTACCTCGGTATGTAGGGAAAACAAGACTCTGTGTGTGTGTGTGTGTGTGTGTGTGTGTGTGTGTGTGTGTGTGTGTGTGTGTGTGTGTGTGTGTGTGTGTGTGGGTTTGTCTTACCAACTTGACGAGGTAACTAGACAAAAGAGTTTGTGTGTTTTGCCTTACCGAGGTACAAAAGGCAAAAGTAACCCTTTACCTCGTCTGTTTTTCCAGAACTGTACCGGCAAAACGAGGTAGAAACCATTATTCCACACAAAGGACAAACAATGGGGTACCTCGGTATGTGGGGTAGACAAAGATGTGTGTGTGTGTGTGTGTGTGTGTGTGTGTGTGTGTGTGTGTGTGTGTGTGTGTGTGTGTGTGTAGAGGTGGGGGAGGGGGGGCATGCTGGACTTACTCTATTCACTCTCAATGGGTGAACCACCACACTGCTACAAAATTTCATTTATTATATCCCCCCCCCCCCCTGCAAACAAAGTTTGGGGGGGGGGGGTATATAGGAATCACCCTGTCCATCCATCCGTCCATCTGTCCGGGCCAACATTGACCCAGACGCTCCAACATTTCGTCTGTCCATCCTTATAAGTGCAACTCCTCCTAAACTGTTTGAAGAATTTTCATGAAACTTTACACAATGGAAGAACTCCATATGAAGATGTGCATGAAGCAATATAATTATGTTCTGACATTGCCAAGGGGAGATAATCTAACTTATACATTTCAGGCGCGGGGGTGGTATCACTTTGTGAGCTTGCTCACAGTACCTCTAGTTAATTTGGTGATATGTTAATATGACATTCAGAAGTGTTTTTCTATAGAAGTTGTAACATTCTATCAATTATTATCTCAAAACACCACGCAGATAATAACTTATTTTATAAAAAAAGACTATTTAAAAAATCACTAGCAAAGTTTCCGCCAGTGAATGTTGAGGTTCATGAACTGAAACTTATTTTGACTTGTACATGTATGTGTTTTGAAATGCTTTTAGATTTTTTTGTAGTGGATACTCCATGCCCTATGTGTTTTAATGAAAATCCACTCTCCACACTTTAGAGCACAAAATCATGCCCATTCACTTTCTGGTAGCGACACATTTACACCAATGGATTGAGGTTTTAAAATAAAACATTGCAAAATCAAGGGTGAATAACGAAAAACAATCAAAAATGGCATTTGCGATGCAGTGTTTTCACCAGTTCATTTCAACAACTAAAATTATTTAGGCTAAAAAAGAGTGCTTTGATTCTCAGACAGTCCCTCATTGAATTTGAACACTCCCCCCCCCAGCCCTCCCCCACCCCCCCCCCCACCCCCCCACCCCCCCCCACCCCACCCCCTTCATTGGACATTTTTATTTCCTTTCAGTGTCTTTCAATATTGGTACAAACTCCGGGAGACCTAAAACATTTTACATTTTTTGATATGCATATTTATTTAGTTGCATCTCCAATATGTTTGCCTAGTTACCATTCATGGGGAGAGTGCCTAAAGGCACTCTCCCATAAATTGTAACAAGGCAAATCTCCATAGATTAAATACTTTTGCTTCAAAAATAATATGAAGAGCACCAAAATAATATGAAGCCTTTGACTTGCAGTACCTACAGTTTGTTTTTATTTTTCAAATTTGTATAAAAATACACTTTCTATATATCTGCATGTAAAAACACAACCAAAATCCTCACCATGTTCGCTCACTTTTTGCAAAAGAAAATAACAAGAGATTGTCACTCAGAAGTGACTATGCCCCTGACGTGACAATGACCATGATCTGTGACCTTGACCCTCATCAAAAAAAAATAAAATTGTGTGCGACACATCGCCTCCCTATAAGCAACATGTATGCCAAGTTTCAACATAATCCAATGAAGTGTCTCAGAGTTATCGAGTGGACACGAAAATCTACCTGATGGACAATTGACCTTGACCTCCATCATGACCTCCATCTAACAAAAAAACCTTTTGTGTGCGATACATCGTCTCCCCATAAGCAACATGTATGCCAAGTTTCAACATAATCCAACGAAGCATCACAGAGTTATGGAGCGGACATAGAAATCTTCCTGATGGACAGATGGAAATGAGAAATACTGTATTCCCCCCCCTCCCCCTCCCCCCCCCCCCCATCTCGAAAAATCTTTTGGGGACATAAAAACTAACAATAAAACCCTCCCTCCCTCCCTCCCTCACTGATTTGAAAAAAAATTGCCTGAGAAGCAATTAATTTATTTGGTGTGGCTTAAGTGTTCATTTCATCTCACATTGTTATTGAATTGATCTGTGAGGAAAGATAAGCAAGAACATGAGAAGCTATTTTCATTTTTATTCTTGATACAGTCTTGGCTTCACAATATCTTATTTATGAAATCTCGACTCATGGTCGGTGTTTAAGTGTGTCATGGTCTGATTGAGAAAAATACAACTTTTAGGACCTCAGTACTTTTGTTCTCATCTGAATATTATTCTATGCAAGTTGTTGTTGGAGACTTTCCATGTCCTTCATTTGGCATGGCCCAGGAAAGCCGCCAGTCAAGAAATAGAGAGTAATCGCTTGACTGGACTGGTTATGTGAAATAATTCATGAGAGGTGAGGGACATTGTACAAATACGAGTGCGCGAATGCGCACAAGTGTTTTACAATATAGTCCCTCGCCTTGAATGAATTATTTCACATAACCAGTCCAGTCAAGCGATTACTCTGTTTATTACTTTTCATTATTAACGATAATTTAACCCTTTAATTAACGTAACGGCCAAAACCGCCAGCGGTATTCTAAAAAATCGCCAATTAATTTTCATTATTTTTTTCATTTTTCGTCTCTAAAACAATGAGGGGTCATAACCTGTGTTTTTGAGACAAAAAATGAAAATAATAGTTATTCAAGAATTTTTTTTTGCAAGTGTCTGCTTTTCATGTTAGGTAAAGGGTTAAAAAACAATGAAGTCTCCATCACACCCACGGCAAAGCGTCTTTGTTTGCGTGAACGGATACATGACCCAATTGTTGATTGCATAATTCACTTGTTAAGTTATCGTTTATAATCAAACTGGGAAATCACACTTTGGAAAGTAATAAAAGATATTATTTATTTATTTATTGGTGTTTAAGGTCACATACTTTTACACAATGGCTAATCATAACCATGAGAGTTTTACAGGTGGAGGAAACCGGGGTACCCGGAGAGAACCACCACGCAATGACGAGCAGCTGCCAGCTTCCAACATTGTAACTCTGCACTGCAGCACACGTAGGGTTAGATTGGTTGAAGACATGTGTACCATCGACGTGCAGTACGCCTTAGTACACGGCATCATTGTGCCCCCATGTGGACAATTGGGGTTAAGTGCTTTGTCCAAGGACACAACACAGGAGTCTGAATGGATCACTCAGATGGTCACCCATCCAAGGACTAACTGGGCTCGACGTTTCTTAACTTTGGTGATCTGACGAGAACCGGGTACCGAAGAAAAGATATTAAACAAACAAGAATGGCACCTTTAGAGGATCACTGCTGAAGTTGATGGAGCTTTGGGGGAAATTGGGCAAGGCTGTGACAAAGTACGCGATATGTGCAATTTGGGACTAATGGCGACACTGGTGCACTTTCTCTTTGGAAGTCCAAAATATCAGTCTGACAGAGTAGGATTCACCAGGAGTATAATGAGGAAATGTGACTGGGTAATAAAGGGCAGGTGCTTATAGCTTGATACGATGGAGAGGGTAAGAATACTGATCATTGGAATTGGTGAGAGAAAAATACAGGATAGTATTAAATAGTTCGGAAAAATACAGGATAGTATTAAACAGTTCGTTTCTGGGTGATGGAAGGATAGAAGGGGCAGAGATATGGAGCCGCATTTGAGAGCACAGGGGAAATCATATGAAAACTGTGATGAACCAACAACTGGCCAAAGAGTTATTATTAACTGGTTGAGGGATAGATTATTTTTGATGGTATGAATTTGTTACTCAAAATTTGTTCTATTACAAATTATTGGAGAGTGCCCACAGGCACTCTCCAGTAATTTGTAGTAGAACAAATTTATGTAAACAAAATATTATTTTAGTATGACTGAATATGAAACAGGAGCAAGGAAAATGTTTTCTTTTGCTCTGGTACCCTCATTTTTTTAAAAGCCCTGACAGCACTCAACCAGTTAAGTCTACAGTCATGAATATATGTGATATAAACAAGTAAATTCCTGTTGGGACCCCAAGATGTCGAGCTCTGCTTGTTTACTTTGGAAACAAGTTGTGCTTTACTATTAAAGTACCGCAGTACCCAAAACCAATGCCTGGGGTGGAAGTCTTCTAAAGTGTTTAGCATTGGTAAAAATGATTGGCTAACTTGACTTCATCCCAATGTTGCAGTCATGAGATGGCCAAAGATACTGACAGTGACCTTAAAGACCAATACAATAAAAAGAAAGAAACAAGCAAACAAACAGTAAGGATGTCTGCCTTGTCTGCTTGACCCTTATAGGAGGCAAGCATGTCATTTTGCAAATCACAGAAGAGCAAGTAACACCCTCCTGGGAAAATGTTCAGGAGTTTGGTATAATACATGAAACGCAAGTTCAATGGAGCAATCATAAACAGTCTTGGTAATTCATCCTTGTTTCCTTGGCAAAACAATTGCTGTGGAAAACTGGTGCTTCTACGGCAATTACTGTGAAGTCTGTTCGATTGTGTAAAAATCATCATAGGGCAGAGCATAGTCTCAACTGCCGTGTATATGTGGTATTCAGTGAAGTGAAAACTTTCAAGTAACTTTAACATGTGAAAGTATTTAGAGATACATGTGTATATAATCACAATCACTGTGCAGAATCTTTCACTCAGATCATGCCAATATCATGAACCATGTGAATGATGAGAAAAAATCTTGGAAGTAAGCAGGCGTCTTGCTACATGTAAATATGTATAGTATGAGTGAAAATAATATGCAGCCTAACCACACACTAAGTATCTCACTTCTTCTATGTTGATAACACCTGCACATGCAGCTCATTCGCTCAGTGGAACTGACGCATGCTGTTGTCTACTCACAAAAAGTAAAAATTGAAGGCGAAATGGCAAGTAAAAATTGAAGGCAAAATGGCAAGTGTGACAACTTGCATCAAAACAGAAAGACTGGCTCCAGTTTTTAATCAGGAGTACTGTGAATCAATTTGGTAATGGTTAATTGAATACTTCTATTAATACAGGGCTTTAGATTAGTCCAAGTTCATTGGACTAAACAATGTCTCCAAAAATATGTCCATGCCCCAAATTATGAGTCCTACAGAGGTAATACTCGACACAAATCAAGAAAGTTTATGACATAAACAACATCTGGGAGACATACTTCTAATCTATTGTAGTCAAATGCAAAAGGAAATCCCCAAATAATTCTCTTAAGAATTTAATACTCCGTAAAATTTTTTACATACACATAAAGCATAATTTTTTTTATATCTTTTTTGGGATCAGGTGTATTGGATTTTTGCAACTTCATATTATGAGTAAATGATAGAGTCTGACTTGCATTTATGGGGATGTTTAGTAATAATTTAAAACCACAACTCTTTGGTGTTGTGAGATTAAATTATAACTGATCCCCCTGTCCACTTAGGTGTTTTTGTGTTGTCTCTTCATAGACTGCCAACTTTTTTGCTTTTTGCCATCATTTACAATTCAAGGTTCAAAGGCTTAGAGTGTTGGTAGTCCATTTTGGTGACAAACGTCTGAAAAAAGGGAATTTTACCCCAAGTGATTTCAGACCCACCCAAATTGATTTTTAGACCTACACAGAGTGAATTTCAAGGCACTTTATGTAATTTAAGAACATTCAGTATGGCATCCTGAAAATAAGATGAATTTGGACCCACAGAAGCAACCATGGTCACTCTGGCAAGCCCAGGACCCACAAATTCAACCCCTCACAATATCCCAAAATTTAACCACAGTAAAGGCCTGGTTTATCTCTTGAAGACCTATTTCCGACTTTTGATCACTTTTTCTACTTTAGAGCTGGTTCCCAAACATGTTGTCTTTGGGTAAACTTGCAGGGTACGTTCTAAGTTCACTTGAAGTTGTTTCTAGACATGTCTTGGCTGCTATATAGATAGCCAAGACTTGCATCGACACAACTGCAAAGTTGCAGAACATAAACTGTCATAGTGTTGTCAAATATATAAGAAAAATCTCCAGGTCTTTAAGAGTTAAACCATTATTATGGCTAAGTAGGCATTCCATTAACAGGCAGAGTGACAAATTATTTCTGCCTGTCAACATTTGTTTGCATGTCTAGGCACTCTCCCATAAATTGTAACAAGGCAGTCCATACAGACTAAATCATGTCACTTCAGTGGTACATGCACAGTGGAACCCCCTGTTAATTGAATAGCCACTTTTCCAGTGAGAATTATTAAATTAACAGGAGTATTCAATTAACAGTATTTTAGAGATAAACTGAGCATTTATTCTATTATATCTTATTTGACAGAGCTCCAAGAGCTCTGTCAAAAAAGATATAATAGAATAAATGCCTATATTAGATGCACTTATGTGAAATAGGTCTCTAAACATTGGGTATTTGGTGATTGTCAGGATAATTTCTCGACACATTACAGGATGTTTTTAATTCAATAAACAGAAGTTTGTTCTGTAACCCATATTCTGTTAAGAGGTCAAATTTGTACTGAAAGAATGGTAAATGGTTTGGCATTGGAAATTATATTCAGTTAATATTCACTTAAGAGATATACAATTAAGTGGGTTCCACAGCAGTAGAAAACACATCCAAGGAATATGAAGTCTTGAAGTTGTGGTATACACTTCCAAATAAAGACCAAATATGGGTTTCCAGCACTTTGCCAGTTAATAAGATTCCACTTCAGTATATCTATCAGTATACCAGTATGTAAGTTTTAAATTAATTTGTATTATTTGTATTGTTGCAGTCATATTTTATATAATGTTGAACATGATAGATGGGAGTCATTTTGAGTTTCTTTTAAATATGTATATATTTACTTGGTTGTAATCAGTTATACTTCCAGTTTACAAGTAGATATCTTTTAACCCTTTACCTAACGTGACGGCCAAAACCGGCCAGCGTTTTTCTCAAAAATCGCCAATTAATTTTCATTATTTTTTTCATTTTTTGTCTCAAAAACATAGGTTATGACCCCTCGTTGGAACAAGCTCGTCGAGCTCGTTCCAACGAGGGGTCATAACCTATGTTTTTGAGACAAAAAATGAAAAAAATTAGTTATTCAAGAATTATTTTTGCAAGTGTCGTCTGCTTTTCATGTTAGGTAAAGGGTTATATTCTGAAAATAATTGTTTGTTTTTTTAATTTTATATGCAATTTGTCTTTCATATATATATAAATGTAAGTGTTCAAAACCCTGCTATACCATTTGTAGCATGTTAGTAGATATTGTTGGATGGTGGGAGGTGGGGTGGGGGGAGGTGATCTTGAAGAAAAGAGTGAGGTGGAGGGATATTCTTCTGAATTGAATATGGCATAAAGGACATCAGCATTTTCTTAGCTCATGAACCACTGGGTGCAACCTGATGCCAGTAGTGGTACAAGAGCTGAAAATTGGCTAGTTCTACTTGTGGAATTATTCTTGCACAAACTTTTCTTCACATGTATTGTTCTTGTTTGAACTTTTCCCTGAAATCCTTTCAATTTCCCTCATCACTGACAATATACATTTAATGACTTTTGATTTGGTTGATAGAAAAATTAATCAACTCGTAAATGTGATATACAACAAGGCTAAAGAATGAGGCAAATATCCTTTCAAGCAGGCATGAAGCCAAGCTAAATGAAGTGAAGGGGTTGGTTGCAGAAAAATGTTTTTCCACCCTCAAGTTCCCCGAAAATTTTTTTCTCCGGTTAACATGTCTGGTTGCAAGTAGTATTCATTTAAAATTGTATAGTAAACAAAAACAAAAGAATAACTCCATTGCAAATGTTCTTCCATCACCAAGTCATTTATTCTTGGCATTCAGGATTTGTTTATGGGAATATAAATGTCTCCGGTGCTTGGAGGTGAATAAGACTGCTTAACCCTTGTCCTATTCATTTGATATTGAAATTTGTAATTTTATCAAATTTTTTGTGAACTTTCAACAAAACCATATAATGTGACCCATTCAGCTCATTCCACTGAGGAATCACATATATGTTTTTATATTTTGAAAAATCAGTCTTTGTTCAACTGTTACCAACTAACTCTGTGCAATACACAGGGTTAGTTACTCTTTTCTTTCTGGATATAAATAAAACCACCTCTATTACACTTTTAACCCTGTGCATACACAGCCTTAGTGAATGTACATTTTCACGTAATGCGAGATATGGCAGCATGTTTTTATAACCAGAAAGTTTGACTAACCCTGTGCTCTTTTCCCATGATGCAACTAAGAATTTTATCCAGTGGCAGTGGGGGGCCTAGGGGGCATGCAAATGGCATATACAGTTAAAACTAGAAGTCCTGTCACGAATAGTGCGCTTATTTAGGCTTAATTGTGCGTTGGAATTGTGTGTAATTGCCATATTGAATGGCATCCAAAGCACGGCAGGTTCTCCTGGTTACTCATGGCAAACACATGCAATGTTTCTGCCAATGGACCTCCGGGTTGCCTGGAGGTCCATTAACTGAAACATTGCTTGTGCACAGGCCATATGTACAGAATTTGATAGCTTTACTTGGGCCATAACGCGTACATTAACGCGCATATCAACGTGCTATTTGTGCGCATTTCATGACAGGACTTCTAGTTTTAACTGTAACAATACACATCATGTCCCGTTAATCATTATTATAATGTCTAATATGCATTTTCTTTATATATATAGTATATGCCTATATCGCAATGCCCCAAAAATGACCTGTACCACCCAACACCATTCTACTGGCGATGTTTGCCATTACCAAGATTAGGTGGTGTAATTATCTATTGCCCATTCCACAAACTGTAGTTCTCGAAAAGTGAGGTCAAGGTTAGAAAAGTAATATACAGTGAAATTAATAACTGTATTTGCATGATACTACATCATGGAGGCTTTACAAATAATGATGTGAGCTGAATTTTAGACACAATCTGGGGTCTTTGAAGACCACATCAGGTGTTGTAGAAACACTCAGATATTGCTCCCAGGGCATCCAAATATGAAAATTTTTCTGGGGGAGACACTTTGACCCTTACCAATGGGAGGGGAACACCTCCTCCCATACTCTCCCCCAGCTCAGGAATGCAGCTTTCGGGAGATGTCTTCCGGGATGCCTTTGGCATCTCGACACTGGAAACCCCCCATATCTTACTTAGGCCCCCAAATCGAAATCCTGGCCCACCATTGATTTTACCAATTCCATCTTGTTTGAGAGAACTCATTGGTTGTTTTATTTAACCGACAATAATATGTGATAAATTAATTATTACCACCCTGGAGGGGGAGAGATGGTGTACCCCAAAACTTCCCAACTTTACTGTAAACTTTAACTGAAATTCAGAAGACTCGAATCGAGATGGTTCCAAACTTTGGCACTTATTAACTTAAACTTCAACTGGTGTCCAACACTGTTGCATAATGGGCATTTTTTTTTTGGTGCTTGAAATTTGGGTATTTTGAGGTATTTTGACATCAGTATGCAGAGGGTTAAACTGAAGCAAGTTCAACTAAACTAAATGTACAAGGGAAATATTTTCAGTGTTCATGCCGTGTAAGCTCACTGAATGTTACAAATTAGATCATTTCCACATGGGGACCCTTGGAAGTTCAGCAGTGCTTGTTTACTGTTATACTGGCAAAATATGACCTGGTAACTAACACCTGGGTGGAAGTCCTGTAAGTGGACAGCTCATCAACCATTGGTTAAAATTGACCGTATGCTGTTATTGCAGTCATTCTATAGCCATTAATTCACTTGTTTACTGTGGTAAACAACCTCTGTTTTACTGGTAAAATAGGACCCACTAACCAATGCTTGGGGTGGTAGTTAAGCCCAAGTTCAAAGGTTATGTGTGGCAAAGTCCAGCTTTGCAGAGCCAAACTAGTTTCGAACTGTTACATTCCTCTTCAGTGGCATGAAAGCCAGTGGCCACTGTTGCTAACCTCCTTTTATACACCGAGAGAGGGGTGTCATGGCCCGATCAGCTAAGGGCATGACCAGATCATCCTGAAGTCATATGATGGGTGCAACCCTCTGAGTAAAAAGGTAAAATCTGCCTTGGAGGGGAGGGTGGGGGGGGGGGGTGGGTGGGTGGGGAGGATTAACTTTTGACCTTTGTGTGTGTGTAGAATACTTTAGGGAAAACAGTAACAACTATGATGGGGGGGGGGGGGGCACGGTGGCTCAGCTGGTAGAGGTGCAGGCTGCAAGCCGAGAGGTCCTTGGTTCGAATCCCACCTGCGGCAACCCGCGTTGTGTCCTTGGGCAAGACACTTCACCCCCATTGCCCACATGGGGGCACGGTGACGTTGTGTACTAAGGCGTACTGCACGTCTCGATGGTGCACCTGTCTTCAACCAATGCTAACCCTGCTTGTGTGGAGTTGGTATGTTGGGGAGCTGACAGTTGCTCGCCATTGCTCAGTGGTTCTCTCTGGGCACTCTGGCTTCCTCCACTCGTAAAACTGTCATGGTCATGGTTAGCCATTGTGCAGATATATGTGACCTTAAAAACACCAATAAATAAATAAATAAATGAATAAATGAATAAACAACTATGATGAACCCGTCAGCAAACACCTTAATGAACCAGACCATTTGTATGATAATTTGGAGTTCTGTATTATTGACGTACTTCAGAGTGATCCTGACATTAAAATACATGGATCAGGAGTGATAAAGAACTACATTGGATTTTTATCGTCCAGACCATACATCCTTATGGTTTGAACAGGCTTGACTTTTAGCCTTTTTTTGTTGTAAATAAAATCATTAATGCTGAAAGTGACTTTAAACACCAGTACATAATAAATACGAATTAGATCAAGTTGAAGACAAGCTGACATCTCTTTTGCAAGCCGTCATTGATGTGTATATAACCCTATAGCTAATGTAACAGTCATATACGGGATAATATGGCCAGCACTAGACATAAAAATCATTGCTCAAAATTTATTATTTTTGCCTCCAAAGAATAGTTTTATTTGCCTCCTCATTGAAATGTACCCGTGCTCCTCATTGGAATAATCTCATTGAGCTCATTTCAATGAAACATCCGGAGTTATGTTTTGATGGGAAAAAATGAAAATGTTTTGTTATTCCAGAAAATAGACTTGAATAGTCATCATGTCATCATAGTTGTGTCAGTTTAAAGAGTTAATTTTTTGGTAAATTATTTTTTTTGCTGAATTTACCTCATGCTGGCCACTTCAGATTGCATTGAACCATGCATTTTACTGGATCTGGTGTTGAGGAGATAATGCCCCATAAAACTGAATACCCTTTTCTAATATTTTTCGTTGGAAAGGTCAAGCAGTTCCCAACAGTGATGACAGAAGCTGTCATTATCAGAAAAAGAAAAAGAGGATAAGTATTTACTTGTGGCTGTCATAAAACATATTTTGAGGGGGTGTTGCATTTTATGGGTTATTGTCGTATTAATCAAAATAGAGAATCTTCCAGCCTCCTTTCATAGACTTTCTGTGTCAATCAAGTTATTGTATTTTTTGCATACAATACATCTACATAATCAAACCTGGAAATAAGCTGTTGTGGCCGAGTGGATAAGTGTACAGGTCTCTCATGCCAGAGGTTCCGGGATCACTCCTCGGTCAGGGAAAATGCTCAAGGTGTCCGAACACTCTCTATCACCATCAATTGTGGGTTTGATGCGGTCACAGTGTACCATCCTATCAGGTGGGTACACAAAATGGCTGTCCTCTGAGTGGAGAGGTACACACTCTGTTTGGGCTAAACATCCCTTTGAAGTATTCAAGAAGAGCAAGGCCACAAAGTTGCTGCTATGAAGGTCATCCCATACACCTGTGCCATTGGGCCAAGGAGAGGCGTTAATGTAAGTTGCTCAACTTGCTCGCCAATCCTTGTTAAACAAATAAGCTTAACTGGAAAGTGCTGATTTTTTTCTGACAACAAATCAAAGCTCATCATATACTGCTCTTACATTTAATTGGATAGTGCCTTATAGGCACTATCCAATTAAATGTCAGAGAGCAAGGTATTGTCTAAAAAATCTGATTCATATCAGGGACAATAAAGGCTTCCTTAGGCAGAATGTAGCTACAGACAGTTACTGCCTGTCACTTTTAGTAAAGCCTAAAATAGGGCTTCCAGCACTCTACCAGTTAAAACAATAAGCAATCTGTCATTTGCAGAATGAGGTTCCCAGAGGGAGAATTTGCTGTGGCTATTCCATACAGTGAGCTAGAATCACTCCAATTTATCCTCTGGGTACTTTTTTCTGTGCAGGGTACCACCACCATATTCACCCTCTGGGGACCTCATTCTGCTTATTTCCAGGCTGGTACAAAATTCGTTTTTTCCCAAGTGAAGTACACGTATGTAGAACTTAACAATCTTGATTGTGAAATAATTATGAGTGGGCATTTAAGTAGATTTTTTGACATATGTTTACCTTCATCATTTTATCACATAATCCCCATCAAATAGCTCATTACCGAAAATATCGTTCACAACATGTCTAATATGGGAATAACACCAGAAGTCAACCTTGTCATTGTAATGATGGGAGTGAGTTTTATTTTGGAAGTAGAATTGAATTAATCTCTTATTTTTCATTAACTGTCTTCGTAATACAAATAACAGACAACATTTGTAGAAAATAGATTTAGTTGTCATGTAAGCTAAAAAGTTAAATTGCAAATTATGAGATAAAAAGAATTTCAAATTCATCACAATTTGACATGAAATTTCTGAAGTTATCTGAACCTCATTCACTAAACTTGACCTAAGCCTTGGTAAACCTCGGTTTAGATCACTTTTTAGTGAACTCAGTAGAGAAATTTCATATGAAATCACAACCATTTTTCTATTTAGAAATTACAAAGAATTTTGTCATAATTTATTTGAGTGCTTATGGGCACTTAAATTCGAGAGTGAAAGCCACTATACAATAAATTACCACAAATACATTTTTACAAGTTTTTATGAGCGTCAACTAGATTTTGAAAGGTAATATTGAGTATGCATATAATGTCATCACTGACAGTATACATTTAATGACTTTTGATTTGGTTGATAGAAAAATTAATCAACTCGTAAATGTGATATACAACAAGGCCAAAGAATGAGGCAAATATCCTTTCAAGCAGGCTTGATAATAATAACACTTCGGCCGGCCACTGATTTGTTGCGGTTCTTTTATGAGAAGGCCTTGGTTACCCATGTTCTCCCAACTGCCTCCCTATTCCCGCGCTTCTTCTCTCCTCCCAACACTCGGAGACGAACTGCTTGATGACATCCCTTGCCCCATTCTTCCCAATCTCTTCGATTACTAGATTAACCCTCTCCTTTGAGTCGCCCCCTAACCACATGTCCTTCATTCTCCCATCCCACTTCCCCATTATATTCCCCGTGAATCTTGTTCTTTTAGACTGGTATTTTGGGCATTCTATAAGAAAGTGTTCCAGGGTCTCCACCACGCCCAAGTTACACATCTGGCACTCCTTTTCACTGATTTTCCCAATTTTCCCCTCAGCTGAAGCCAAGCTAAATGAAGTGAAGGGGTTGGTTGCAAAAAAATGTTTTTCCACACTTTATTACATCTCATGCTGGGGTAAGAGTGTAGATCCCCCAGAGCTGAAAGTTAAGGTTTTCCCCAGGGAAAACAATTAATTTTTCATGCTGATTGGAGCACACTGAGCACTTTTCGTTGGTTGACAAACCCAAAAAGCAAAGGGATAACTTTTGCAAAATGACTCAAGGAATATCAGGTTGAGAGTTCATGAACCAGTTGAGGGATTTCAGGCAAAAACTTGGATTAGATTCACATTTTTAAGTTTTTCAACAATGAACTTTAACACCCTTTACCCGTTACCAGAATTTTTATTTTAATTATTAGTTTTTAACACTTTTCCCAAAATTTATAAAAAAAAACATTCGTACCACCCCTCATTGGAATAAATTCGATGAGCTCATTCCAATGAAGGTTCACATGTTATGGTCTTACTGAATTTTTTTGACAAATATAGTTTTTTCCACTGCTTAATTTGTAAATTACATGGGCAGATACAGCTGATTCGTAAGGTAAATTATTAAGCCTGCCATGTTTAATCTTTTGGTACACGAAATCTGTCATTGTGCATGTAAATATGGTCGATAGATGGCAAATGTGATGTTAACATTGACTGAATTCCAAATTTTTCATTTGTTATGACAATTGGTTTAACCATAAATTTCTGTTTTTAACCCTTTACCCAACGAATAGGCTGCATCTGCCCGTGTAATTTGAGCAGTTGAAAAAAAATTAATTTTTCAAAATATTTCAACAAAACTATATCATGTAACCCTCATTGGAACGAGCTCGATGTGCTCGTTCCAATGAGGGGTCACATGATATAGTTTTGTTGAATATTTTTTTAAAAACTTAAAAAAAAATGAAATTAAAATAAGAAATTTTGATATTCTCTGTGTTGGATAAATGGTTAAACCATTGGGGTGTTTAGATTTGTTCATCTAAGCTAATGGTGGCTATATAATTATAAAGAACATTGATGTTCTATCTAAAGTTCCATACTCACGTTATATTTAAAAACATCATGTCATGATTAATCAAAACCTGTCAGCATGGTTTTACCCTCAAGAGTAGAAGTTTCATAGTCCAATAATAATAACACTGAATTATCAACACAATTGGTTATTTAACCTTTGAAGGCCTATTTCAGATGTTTCCGATCTCAGATCATGTGCCCTTAACCTGCCATCATTAGGAGGTCCTGCTGGCAATAGACAAATCACCTGGGCAGTGATTTATAGTCAAGTATTGTCTGTCTTAACAGGCAGCTAAAGCTTGACTATAAATTACTACTAAGCAACTGGAGAGGTCCTCGGTTTGAATCCCACCTGCGGCAATCGCATTGTGTCCATGGGCAAGACACTTCACCCCCATTGCCCATGTGGGTCATAGTGACGCGGTGTACTAAGGCATACTGCACGTCGATGGTGCACCTGTCTTCAACCAATGCTAACCCTGCTTGTGTGGAGTTAGTATGTTGGGGAGCTGACAGTTGCTCAGTGGTTCTCTCCGGGTACTCTGGCTTCCTCCACCCGTAAAACTGTCGTGGTCATGATTAGCCATTGTGCAGAAATATGTGACCTTAAACACCAATAAATAAATAAATAAATAATATACAAAGGTTGTAGTCTAGTGGGAATTCAGGACAATTGCCCAGACCCGTAAGGGTTAAATCTTTCCACCTTGTGTGTCTGAATGCATGGTATTCAAGTCACCATTCACTCTTTATTATTTTTTCAATTTTTACCAAAAAATACCTTTTGACCCCTCATGAATCACTGTAATGAGCTCAATGAGCTTGTTCCAATGAAAGTTCATTTTATTTTAGTTGAAAAACTTTTTGCGAGTATCATCTTCTGTTCATGTTAGGTAAAGGGTTCAATTGTAAGTGTTTTCTAGCAAATTGGAAATAATTTGAGGACATTCAAATATGCTTTGAATTCTTTGTTTTCCAAAATATATTCACCTATTTCTGTTATCACAAGTAATCAGCAAAGCTGGGAAGTCAATAAGATTATATTTTATATTTTATGACAGAAAAAATCTGGTATTTTAATTGGCTAAAACACTCATCAGAAGTGTTGTTATACTCCACTATTGCTGGTCTATTCTATTTTTATTGAAATCCAGTTGATATTTCACTGCCCAGTCATTGTTGTCAATAAATAGCGCAAGTAGGTTGATATAATGATTCCAGACACCTGTTTGCAATAAAAATCGAAATGGTAGTGGATAAATTATTCTTTGAAAATTTTGAAATGCATTTTGCATAAGTTTCCTGGAGGTAAAATGTGTATTAAAATGAATGATATTGGGATTGGAGTTAAATATCTTTATATCCAAATATTATCAGGAGTTTGAACTAGGGCTGTCGCGACTATCATTTTTTGTAATCGACTAATCGTGACCAGTAATCGATGGTTAGTCGATTAATAGTCGCTTCCCATGATTTTTTAGCAAATCATTCTTCTGTTCATAAAATTCTGAAAATGACAATGGCACCAGTGTGTTCAGACGAAGTGGGGTTGTGGGAACAACAAATCGGTCCCGACTGAAGCTACATGTAGTCCAATCTTGGACCCACAGTCCGTAATATAATTTTTGTGGTTGGTACGTCCTGTAGGACGTACCAACCCCAAAAATAATATTACTGACTGCGGGTCCAAGTTTGAACAAGATTGAAGCCGATGAATTAAAATGAATTTACCAAAGAACGTTCCTGCATATGTTTCCTTTCTGAAATAAGTTTCTCGAAATTTTGAACATTGAGATCTATGCATTCCCTCGTCAGTTGTTAAAATTGGATCTTAGTCTGAAGTTCCGAACTTTGAGAAGTGATCTGACGTTCTGACTTTCGTCATAATTTTGTCACTTCCGTGCTTTGGGTTTTCCAGTGGGTGCATTCGTGTGTACAAGACTGGAGAAATTCAGAAGAATCTATTCTTCTCGAGTAACTGTGAGTGTTCTTTCTTACACAGTCAGTGACAGTCGTACAGTCTTCCGGATATGAATGTTAACTATGGTTAGATATTTAAAGTTATTCACCTTCATTGATCATTCACCTCACAAAATAATGCAATTTAGCCCCGACGTGTAGTAGACGTGTACCACCTTGAAAATGAACGACGATGGACTAAAAATAAAAAACGTCGACTACTTCAATAGTCAACGGTTAGTCGACTAATCGAATAATCGCGACAGCCCTAGTTTGAACTACATTTTTTTTTATTGCTTCAGGCCTTAAAATCTGTCCTGATTCATGGGAATCAATTTTTGATTTTTGCAAACTGTGAGAATCATTTTTTTGTTTTTTAATAATTTTTCATTTGAGCGTAATGTTAATACCCATGTGAGTGTAACCAGCATGTATTTCATAGTAAAAGAGAAACCTTATATTAAAATATTGTCCAGAGCTTTACCCTTATGGGACTAGTTCCAGTTTTGGTCAGCTTTATTGTCTTACATGTATAAGTAGAATACATGTTATAACTGATGGAAGTTATATTATTATGTCTCAAAGTTAGTTTGTCCAATCAAAATGCTGGAATACCTTCTAAAGATTCCACCGTATCGGGTTACTCACCTGATATTAATTAATATCAGGTGAGTAGCCGCCATTACTATTTTGATGCAATTCCCCTCACTTCGAATTTTCAAAATCTGAATTAAAACAAAATAAGAGAATTTAGGTTCCGAAAATATTTTCAAGATACCGTATTTTGTGATTTAAAACATTAAATATGTAAAAAGATGGGCAGAAGATAATATAAATAACTATAAATAATAAATGAACAAACTTGTTTTTGAAACATTCCGATCAAACAGAATTAACAGAAAGTCGGTGTGCGTTTCAGATTCAACTTCAAAGTTCAAGTTGCGTTATTGTTATTGTTTGCTCTACAGTAAAAAAGTGATTTTTAATGTTCAAAACTGCTTTATTAGTCCTTTTTAGGTAGTAACAACAGTAAATGTACGCAAGGGGCCTCCAGATTATGCCGAGTTGGCAAGCAGCACTGATCTCAGTGGCAAGCAGCGATTCGTTTCATTTGTAAACAAGTACGGCAATCGCCCTTCGCAAAGTGATGATTTGTTTACAATTACCATGGTTACACGTACCGGTGCCTGTTACTGTCCATGATTCTGCGCGGTGCTATCAATAGTGGTTCCTGAAAAATAAATTCCGGGCCGTTGTTTGTTTATGGAGAAAATTATTAATCGCTTGATTTACATGGACTTTCGACATAATAAATATGTTACATGGCGTGTAGCTGGCTGATACATTTCCATACAAGGCTCTGAGTGTTCATATCAGGTTCGGCTTCGCCTCACCTGATATGAACACTCATCGCCTTGTATGGAAATGTATCAGCCAGCTACACGCCATGTAACTTATAGTACATGTACCTTGGAAATGATTAATCTAGTGAAGTCTTGGCTACCTTTACAGGCAGCCAAGACTTCGCTAAATTTCACTAATAAGTCAAAAATGTTACTTTATTATGAGGGAGCAAAAAATGAGTAGAATTCTCCAGACCTTTAACTCCTAGCATGCTGCCACTTAATTGGATATCTCTTTACTGAATAACCCTGTTAATTGAATATAATATCCAAACACAAAACCATATACCATACCTCAAGTACATATTTGACCTGTTAATTGAATATAGGTTATAGAGTAAACCTCCTGTTAATTGAATAAAAATCTTGTAACCTGTCGAGAAATACCCTGACTCTCCCCAGTTTTCCTTTATTTATACACCTATTTAGCCTCATGACATCCAATACAGGCATTTCATCTATTATATCTTGTTTGACAGAGCTCTTTGACAAAGGTCAAACAGCTTTGTCAAACAAGATATAATAGAATAAATGCGAAGTTTATCTCTAGAATACAGGAAAGTGACACAATCCCTGTTAATTGAATACTCCTGTTAATTGAATAATTTTCATTGGCAAAGTGGCTATTCAATTAACAGCGCTCCACTGTATTCCTGCCCAGGGCAGGATTTCTCTTGTCACTGAAATACTTTGGTATAATTATTTTGTTAAAGTAATAGCCATATCCACCTAGTGCTATTTGCAAAAGTCGGCATTAAAACCTTTATTATTTTTCCCAATTTCTCACCACCCACCCCCCCCCCCCCCCTCCCTCCCCCAAAAAATAAAAAAATAAATGTAGCTTGTAGTCCTGAATACTGTGAATATGTAGTTATACAAGAGAATTGTTTGTTGCAAGTTTAGTCTTCTTATCATCTTAGGTAATTAAAGATACCAAGAGAAAAAGGGAGAGTGATTACCACCTCCTCTCAGTACTTACCATTGGCAAGTGTGAAGAACTTGTGATCTTGAAGCTGCAGGTTTGAACCTAGCTATGTGAATTTTTCCTGTGGGAACAGTGAACCTTGATAAGTGAAACATTGCTTGTTTACTGAAGTAAATAAGTTTTGTTGACTGGTAAAATAGGACCAGGAACCAACAAAGCCTGAGATGAAAGGCTCTGCAGTGAGTTCTTCACGTAATATTGTACAATCTTACCAGTTAGAAAATAAGTGCGAGAAGAATGAATCTGAGATGCTATTTTTTTTTGTTTGCCTTGATGTGTTCTTAATTTTCCAGCATTTTATTTACAAAATCTGGTGAAAGTATGTAATGTTCAGGTCGCAATCACATAGAGAAAAAAGGCCACTGCAACTGAATTTTTTTTAGCTTATCATGACGAAGTAAAGCTAAGCTTATCTAATGGCTGTCCGCCCATCGTCCTTTGTCCATCAACACTATGTTTTCAACTTCTCCTCCAAAAGCACTGGGCTAATTCAAGTGCAAATCTGTATGAGTGATGGTCCCGAAGGGGCATTGCATTTTTGTTGAACTCAACATGCCCAGCCCCATTAGGAAGGGGGTGAGGGGAAATTCTCAAAAATGTTTAAAAACTCTTCTCATGAATCATTGGGGATAATGACTTGATATATGATATGGAGCTTCCTTTTGTGATGTGGGGGAGGGGGAGGGGGAGAGGTGGGGGCATCAGATACAAGTTTGTTAAAATGAAGCCCCTTGGTGCATATTTGGGCTTAATACAGGTGCCCAAATTTTTAACTTAGGGCAATATGGGGAATAATCTTTAAAAATCTTCTTCTTCAGAACCACCAGTCAGAATCTTTTAATGTCTGGCATGCATCATTGTTATGAGGGTCAGATTTAAGATTGTTCCAACCAAGTCCCTAGGTTAATATTTGGGCTTCCTGTGGAAGCCCAAACTTTAACTTATGCAATATGGGTGATAATTTTTAAAAATCTTCATGATGGCTACGTGATCCCAAAACCCCAAAACCTTTTGGACAGTCTACAGGTCACATTTTTGAAGGAATTTTATTGCAACTTCTTAGGATGACTCTGTATAACGTCTGGATGAGAATATCTTATTCTTGTCGGGTTCAGTCAGCCGTGGCGGCCGCAGGGGCACTTAACCTACATTCCTTTAGCATAGTCTACAGTTTGCATTTATGAAAGGATTTCATTGCAAATTTGTAGGATGACTCAGTATATTGTCCAGATGAGACCATCCTATTTTGACCATGATTGGTCAACTGGGATGGCCGCACAGGCACGTGGCCTAGATTTGTTTAGCACAGTCTACACAGTTCATATTTATGAAGCGATTTCATTGTAACTTGGAAGGATAACTCGGTATGATGTCCAAATGAGACTATCCTATTTTGGTCACGACCGGTCAGCCATTACAGCCTCCTAGTCACGTGAACTAGATTCCTTTAGCACTGACTACAGGTTGTTTTTATGAAGGGATTCATTGTAACTTGGTAGGGTAACGTGGTATGATATCTAGATGAGACTCTCCTCTTTTAGTCATGATCAGTCAACCATGACTGCCACACCATCATGTGACCTAGATTCTTTTATCAAAGTCCACATGTTATATTTATGAAGGGATTTCATTGCAACTTGGTAGGATGACTCATTTTGGAATGATTTTACTGTAACTTGTTAACTTTGGTTGACATACATTAACTGTGAGGGCCACATTAACCCAAGCCTCAGTTCTTTAGTACAGTCTAAAGCTCAAACTATTCATATTGAAAACATATCATGCAGGGAACAGAAATTAACATATTCTCAATTATCACAATTCTTGTCTTATTTCATAATCCTTTCATAAACATTGAACATTATCCTTTTCATCAAACACTACACACAGTCAAGTTAAGCTTTATGGACACTGACACCTTCATTTGTTAAGTATCTTATAGAGGTGTGGAACTAAGATTAATCCACACAAGTTGTATCAAGGGGCTCCAAAAGGGAGCTCCACTTTTTACATTATGATCATCTGAAGAAAAGGCATGTTGCTTGGACTATTTTTGTCACTTCTGAGGGGGTCAAGGATTGGCAATGGATCATATGGAGATAGATTGCTTAATGTAGATTCATTCTTGGACTCTGTTTATATCACGTTCTGTTTAAGGTGAGCGCTTCAGGTCCTGTGGAGCCTCTTGTTTTAGTTTTACATTCCAATGAGTTCTGTAGAAATTAATACTTACTTTGTACAGTATTTTGTTTGGATGAACAGTCACATGTTCATTCTGCTATATTCTTGTTGAAGCAGAATCAATCTGAGTTCTTATCCATGGGAACCCTGGGAAGTGAAGCAGTATTTGTTTACTGTGGTAAACAGGCTCTGGTTTACTGGTAAAATAGGGCCTGGTAACCAAGTCTTCTACTTCAATATGCAATCAAGCAATGCAATTGATTTATGGTAACTATCAATCTCACAGTGTTTCCTTTCCATGCATATGACGTCACACTCGTATTTGTTTCCGAAAATCCTGTCATAATTTTCAGTCAAATACTGATGACCTCATGTGTTCTGAACATCTGAATTGGAATTACCACCGAGTCAGAATCAATAGCAAATTTTGTCCACTCATGTACTTTTAACTGGTAGATTGCTGGAAGCCCATATTTGGGCTTTATTATTTAGTTCCTGTACAGCAATTTAAAGGCTTCATATTCTGTGGATGTGCTTTGTATTATCTTTGAAGTGATATTATTTTATCTGTTAGGATATGCCTTGTTACAATTTATGGGGCACTCTCCCATAAAATGTAACAAGACAAAGATGTACAAATAAATTTTAAGGACCAAAAATAATTTAGCACTCTACCAGTTAATGAGTTTAGCTGACAGAGCAATGTATCAACATTGATCTCAATGTGGGAACTTAGGGAAGTGAAGCAGTACATGTTTATTGTGTTAAACAAATTCTCTTTTACTGGTAACATTGGACCTGGTCAGCAATTCCTGGGGTGGAAGTCCTCTGAAATGAGCAACATGTGTCATAACCACTGGCTAGACATGACTTTATATCAGTGTTAGTTACAATTAGCCATTGAGCAGAAGTATGTGACCTTAAACACCAATAAATAAATGTGTCATGTGACATTTCAACCATTCAGTTATTCATATTTTATTCAGGTTTGAAGATTGAAATTTGCATTTTGAGGGTGAATATGTTTATTGTTGAATCACCAGTATTTTATATTACATGTATTTTAAGACTGTTAAGCGTTATTTTGTACTTGCATATATTTTAGATGTATATGTATTTTGTATAAAATATATTTTAGATGTATTTAAATTTAAATGTAAACAAAATGTAATTATTGAACTCTTTATGGGACTTAACTCTTTCATAAGTTTTATCTACTTTATACGTAAAAACAGTAACGTTTTATCTTTTTTCGTTATCGAAAACTCGCCGTCAATAAAAAATCTTTTATCGTTACTGCAGTAAGAATAAAAGTCACGTGATATCGCAAGAATACAACGTTCACGCCCATCTCATTTGCATGACGTACTATTTCATTCAACACTTTGAATAACTAATTTTCGCTGCCGCGGATCGAAACAAATAAAACGGGGCGTATTTATCGAAATGTATTGAATAAAAAAGAAGGCCATTAATTAAACTTACTGAATTGTAAAAATAAAATTTGACGGAAAAGAGTAAAAATTAGTAACTTACACTTTTTCAAATGAGATTATTTCACCCTTCGAGACTTTAATTATCCTGACGTTCAAACGTCACTGGGAATTCAGTTTCTTCAACATTTTTCAAAATGTGACGTCAAACGTCGGAAAGTACAAATAACCAGATATTTTTCACATTAGTGATTATCTGGTTGAAGGCTAGATTATTTTTAGTGGTCTGCATTTGTTAATCAAAACTTGTTTTATTACGGGAGTGGGGGAGTAGGGGGTGTAGATAAAAGGGTTATATACACATGGTGTTTGTAAAAAATCTTTTATCGCGACTCGAGCGTTTTCGGGGGCTACATAGCTACTCGTCGCTGCGCGACTCGTAGCTATATATGCCCCCGAAAACGCTCTCGGCGCGATAAAAGATTTTTTACAAACACCATGTGTATATAACCCATATTGATCATATGTGGAAACCAGTCATCTTATTATTATATAATATTAAATACTAAATGACTACCGTTGTTGGTAGATCACTTGTAGACATTGAACTCTTAACCCTTTGAGTATTTTCAATATATTGTTCATCAAATCTAGTCATGGCTGCTTCACAGCAGCCATGACAAGATTCGATTAAAAATTCATCTATATTTAACTCAAGTTTTCATTGGTGAAAAAAATCTATTCAGTTTAGAAGAGTACAGTTTGATGAAATGTGCCAAAATTAGTTATACTTATTTCAGTGCCAAGAGAAATTAGGAATATCCACCAGCAGCATGCAAGCAGTTGACCCTTAAATCCTCAGATTAATTCTATGATAATAATTACCATATATACATGCACACAACTGGAGATAACTTAACAGTGTTTGTACTTCATTGTTGGCTGGCAGTGGCTGCCTGAACAAGCAACCAACATTGATGTAAAAATGCTGTCAAAATAAATGCAGCCTATCAGTAGAGTTCTTAAGGAAGAATACACTTGGGACTACTTTTTCAATGCAAAATAAAAGGGGCAGTTTGTAGCTGTCTGGGGACTTTAGGGTTAATATCATTTATCTTACTGTAAATTGATTTTCCCCTGATACAAGCTAAAATGTCTGGACTGACACAAATTTGTATCAGATGCATTAACACAGTTCATACACGTGATTATTCGATTCAGAAAGAGAACATTTTTACCTGCACACATCAAAAACTCATTACACATGTCAAGACCTCTCTTTTGTTAACAGCAATTACATGACAAATAAATCACCAACTGAGCATTATAAATTAGACAAGAACAGTTTTTATACCCCACGCAACGAAGTTGCTGGGGTATAATGTTTTTGACTGGTCTTTATACCCCATGCAACGAAGTTGCTGGGGTATAATGTTTTTGACTGGTCTGTCCGTCAGTCTGTCAGTCCTACTTGTTTTCCGGACTTTTTTTCTACACGCTTCCAGATATTGAGCTGATTTTTGGTATGTGAGTCTAACATGGTGGCCTACAGATCAAGTTTGCATTTTTTTCTGCTCCACTGATTTTTACCGAAATTATGGCCCTTGGACTCTGAAAAATTCATCAAAATTACAGTTTTCCGGACTTTTTTTCTACACGCTTCCAGATATTGAGCTGATTTTTGGTATGTGAGTCTAACATGGTGGCCTACAGATCAAGTTTGCATTTTTTTCCGCTCCACTGATTTTTACCGAAATTTCGGCCCTTGGACTCTGAAAAATTCATCAAAATTACAGTTTTCCGGACTTTTTTTCTACACGCTTCCAGATATTTAGCTGATTTTTGGTATGTGAGTCTAACATGGTGGCCTACAGATCAAGTTTGCATTTTTTTCCGCTCCACTGATTTTTACCGAAATTACGGCCCTTGGACTCTGAAAAATTCATCAAAATTACAGTTTTCCGGACTTTTTTCCTACACGCTTCCAGATATTGAGCTGATTTTTGGTATGTGAGTCTAACATGGTGGCCTACAGATCAAGTTTACATTTTTTTCCGCTCCACTGATTTTTACCGAAATTACGGCCCTTGGACTCTGAAAAATTCATCAAAATTACAGTTTTCCGGACTTTTTTTCTACACGCTTCCAGATATTGAGCTGATTTTTGGTATGTTAGTCTAACATGGTGGCCTACAGATCAAGTTTGCATTTTGTTCCGCTCCACTGATTTTTACAAAAATTACGGCCCTTGAACTTTGAAAAGTTCATCAAAATTACAGTTTTCCGGACTTTTTTTCTACACGCTTCCAGATATTGAGCTGTTTTTGGGTATGTTAGTCTAACATGGTGGCCTACAGATCAAGTTTGCATTTTGTTCCTCTCCACTGATTTTTACCGAAATTACGGCCCTTGAACTTTGAAAAGTTCATCAAAATTACAGTTTTCCGGACTTTTTTCCTACACGTTTCCAGATATTGAGCTGATTTTTGATATGTTAGTCTAACATGGTGGCCTACAGAACAAGTTTGGGTTTTGTTCCGCTCCACTGATTTTTACCAAAATTACGGCCCCATAGACTTTGAAAAGTTCATCAAAATTATAGTTTGCCGGGCTTTTTCTCTGCTTGAATTCTTTCAATACTGTTGAAACTACAGAACACTGTTTTCTGCAGTATTCCTAGAATCTATGTTTATTTTTAAAAAATGATTAGAGCTTGAAATATTGGGGCACGTGGGGTATGTGAGCGTGCTCACTAAGATTCTTTCATTCCATGATGATATTTTTTATTGGCCTACCATGCATTAAAGCTGAAAAATAAAACAAAAAAACCCACACAGCTGAAACTATTATAATCTTTGGTGGTTCTAGTACAAGAGTAACACTGAATGGGGGTTTCATCATGCATGGCTCCAAAAACGTAATACCATGTCCTCATCATGATCTTCATTCATAAAAAAATCAGTTCTTAGATGCTGAATAGTTGTTACCGTATTCACTCTATGTATTAATACAGTTTAAAATAATAATTTTTTGGGGGAAAACCAGTGTGTATTATCTGGTAGAGTGCTAAATTATTTTTGGTCGTCAGAATTTGTTCACGTGTCTTTGCCTTGCTACAATTTATGAGAGAGTGCCAACAGGCACTCTCCCATAAATTGTAGCAAGGCAAATCCTAACAGACTAAATAATTTCACTTCTCAGATCAAGTGAACCACATCCACTGAATATGAAGCCTTTGAGTTGTGGTACCTATACTTCAGAGCAAAGCTCAAATATGGACTTCCAGCACTCTACCAGTTAATACATAAAGTGTATTAATACATAGAGTAAATAAGGTAAAATAAATGCAAATAAGTCAAGAAAAGGAGGAATATTGTAAGATAAATTGATTATTTCCACCATGTGTGTAATGATAAATTTGTCATCACCAATATGTGTTGATGGAGAAACTTGTATGAAGCCTGGATAGTGTTCCTATTACATATCATGACTTGCCCTAAAGGGTTAGCTGCGATACCTAATATGAACACCATCTCGGCTTGATAAAAGTTTCTCGCTCAACACATCGTGATGATAACATACACATATCTCATCTCCTAGAGGTCAGATCACCGAAGTTAAGCAACGGCGAGCCCTGTTTGTCCTCGAATGGGTCACTGTCTGTGCGATCGATTTGGACTCCTGCGTTGTGTCCTTGGGCAAGGCACTTAACCCCAATTGTCCACATGGGGCATGATGACGCTGTGTACTAAGGTGTACTGCACGTCGATAGTGCACATGTCTTCAACCATTCTAACCCTGCCTGTGCTGCTCGTCGTTGCTCGGTGGTTGTCTCCGGGTAGTCCGGCTTCCTCCAACCGTAAAACTGTCACGGTCATGATTAGCCATTGTGCATAAGTATATGACCTTAAACACCAATAAATAAATAAATACCTCCTAGAGGTTTCTGAGAATTTTATTGATCTTTTAAATGTCACATGCATGCTATATACAAACTACAGTCAAAATCTATGTATATGGCTCACAGTCAAAGTGATCTCCCAACATTCATCGTTCAAAATGTTGGCAAGACGATAACTGCTTCATGTTAAACACAAAAATATTCTATAATTTATTATACCCCCACAAAACGAAGTTTAGATGGGCGGTGTATATAGGAATCAACTTGTTGGTCAGTCAGTCGTTCGGGCGGTCTGTTGTCATCGGTCCGTTGCACATGTAAACTTGTGGAGCAAACTACTTCCACAGTTTTAGTCACATTTTTATGAAACTTCACAGAAATGATCAACATGATGAGGGGAAGTGCGTGACATAGTTGCTTACCAGATTGGAGGCAAGATGGGCAACCTGCAGCCATATTGGATTTTGCAAAATACTAGTGGAGCGAACTACTTCTACAGTTTTTGCTGCATTTTCATGAAACTCAATATAAATTGATCGACATGAGGAGCAGTGCGTGATATAAATTTTTTCCAGATCAGATTCAGGATGGCCGACTGGAGGCCATATTGGATTTTGCAAAAATACTTGTGGAGCGAACTACTTCCTCAGTTTTAGTCACATTTTCATGTAACTTCACCAAAATGATCAACATGATGAGGAGCGGTGCATGACATAATCTTGATGTCCTGATCTGATTCAAGATTTTTTTACTCACAAAAATTGAATACCCCTTTTCAGTCACCCACACTAGGTGGTATACCAAAGGTGGGGGGTATACGGTATACGGTATACTGGGGAACAGACCATCTCTAGTTATTCATTGCATTTGCTAGTTCAGTATATAAAAAGTAGATGACAAGATATATTCGTCACACAGTTTGTTAGTGATCTAATATGGTATATTTGGTGTCGGTTACTTCCATATTAATTTAAGACTTCGTTGTCACCCAGTGTCAAATAAGCTGACACACATTAGGTCATCAACTAACTTTATTACTAATAATATTATGTCACCCCAGTATATCCAGCAGCTGTAGGTTGAGTGCTAGAAATAAGCCACTTGCAATCATGGCTCTATTGAAAAGTGCTGAAAGCCACTTTACTACCTTTACACTGTATGCATTAGCTTCTTGTTTTCTCAGTCATAGAAAAAATGTTGACATAAAATTGTTTTGTAACAGTTAATTGGAAGATGCCAGAAGGCACTCTCCATTAAACTGTAATAAAACTATTTATGAATAAAAACTTGCTAAACTAAAGCTGCCCTTGCTGGAAGCAGGGTACAAGTATCTTTGAAAAATTCTCATCGCCTTTGAAAAATAATTTCAGCAATCAACCAGTAGGGTTTAATATTTTTGTGGTTTTCTAGGGACCTGGAATGGGAATGAAATGATCCTCAGAACCAGGAACTGGGAAATTTTCTGGATAATATCAAGCAAATTTATGAGAGAAAGAAGGCATATTTATTTTCAAGACCGTGAACATATTTCATTGGCAATCTGTTATCTCCAAACAGAAAAGTTCTTTTCCTAAGAGAAGTGTGAAAACCCAAACGTGCTTCAATCTCGTCTCCATTTTTAGAATCACTTGTATTATCACCACTATCTCCTCCAACATCAGCACCCTCTTTATTGCCATCACTAGTCTGCTCTGCATGAAGCAGAGGAGTGATGTCAGTGATGGAGGGAGGGGGGAGGAGGTGGATGTTGAAGGCAGTAGTGGGGGCGTGGTGGCTCAGTTGGTAGAGGTGCAGGCTGCAAGCCGAGAGGTCCTCGGTTCGAATCCCACCTGCGGCAACCGCGTTGTGTCCTTGGGCAAGACACTTCACCCCGATTGCCTACATGGGGGCACGATGACGCTGTGTACTGAGGCGTACTGCACGTCGATGGTGCGCATGTCTTCAACCAATCTAACCCTGCCTGTGCTGTGGTGCAGAGTTCAGAGTTACGATGTTGGAGAGCTGACAGCTGCTCGTCGTTGCTCGGTGGTTCTCTCCAGGTACTCCAGCTTCCTCCACCCGTAAAACTGTCACAGTCACGATTAGTCGTTGTGCATAAGTATGTGACCTTACACACAAATAAAAAAAGAAAAAAAAAGAAGGCAGTAGTGAATAGTAATAGTAGTGATTCTGAAAATGACGACAAGTTTGAATTTGAAGTGGGTGAAGATCTTGCTGTTGAAAAGGGAAGTCCTCTAGAACTGGTTCAGAGGTACAGCGATTTGGTGAAAAGGTTCGTCAGGAATCAGGATTGTAAAAAGTTCAGGATTGGAAGGGTTAGCAAAATCTTACACGGTTATGTTTGGGCAGTTTTTCAATTCAGTTCAACACACAAACAGTGCCATGCTTGGTTCTCGGTTCCCTGCTATAGATTTTCCAGGTACTGAAACCGGTCTTTCAGACTTGGAACCTGGGAATTCCCATTCCCGGGATTAAACCCTATCTACCAGTAAATGACCAACTCTACAAGCCCAAACCTTACTTCTATCTGATTAGTATTGTTCAAACTACCACAAAATTTCAATTATTGATGAGTTTCGTCATTCAGGTGTCATTTGAATAAAATATCCATTTATAATCAACATAATCTGGTCTTCTTGTGTTTTATGTATTTTTCTTCCATTCCATTCTCAGGATATTTCTCAATTGAATAACCCTGTTGAAATCACCCCTTTCTTTGCACATGCTCATATTCCCTGTTTGTTTTGTTAGAAACAAATTTATTTGTACACCATTTGTTTATAATCACAGCGATTCATGGTATTCTAACAGAAAACTGACCAGAAATGTCTGCGTAAAATATAACAGTGTTAATAGCTTTTATTTCTGAAACATTTGTGATAAGATATGTTGT
The DNA here is from genome assembly GCA_031216915.1 of Pictodentalium vernedei. NCBI lineage: Eukaryota > Metazoa > Mollusca > Scaphopoda > Dentaliida > Dentaliidae > Pictodentalium > Pictodentalium vernedei. The sequence goes on along the minus strand of CM062295.1, from coordinate 172,685,861 downwards.
AATGAGAAAATTAATCGGAATACAATTAGCCATCACCCGATATCCAAACATTGCCAGTTGAAGAGTAAATATTTAACATCAATTTTTAAAAAAAACCTGTCTTGACGAACGAAAGTGGTCTCTCAAGACAGGTGGTCTTGCATTACAGAGAATATTTGTTGCAGAAATGGAGAAGAATTGATTTTCTGCTCTCCACTTGATGAAGTCCACAAATTCCTTTGGCACACCACACAGGTTGCATTTATGATTCGATTGCTTTGAAACTTGGTATGCTTGTTTGGGTTAACCTCTAGATGGGAGCTATCGATTTTCTTCCATTTCCATCAAAGAATGTTTCTGCTGGCAATGGCTTTTGAACTTGGTTTAGTCAGGCATCAATATATTCCGTTGGCATTCCCAACGAGGAACATTTATTATCAGATCGCTTTGAAACCTGGTGTGCTTGTTTGGGGTGACCTCTATATGAGAGCCATCAATTTTCTTACTTTTCTGTAAAAAAATGCTGCTGCTGGCAATGAACATTGAACTTAGTTTAGTCAGGAATAAATATATTCCTTTGGCACGTCTTGAAGGGCACATTTATGATCAGATCTCTTTGAAACTTGGTAGGTTTGTTTGGGGTGACCTCCAGATGGGAGCTATCGATTTTTTGCCTTTTCCGTAAAAAATAGTTGCCATTGGGAAGACCTTCGATGAACTTGATGCAGTTATGCATCAATATTTCCCTTTGACACACTCTGCAGGACACATTTATGATTGAATCGCTTTGAAACTTGGTGTGCTTATTTTGGGTGACCTCTAGATGCGAGCTATCGATTTTCTTCCATTTCCATCAAAAAATGGTGCCATTGGCAACTACCTTTGAACTTTGTTTAGTTAGGCATCAATATGTCCCTTTGGTACACCTTACAGAGCACATTTATGATCAGATAGCTTTGAAACCTGGTATGCTTGTTTGGGGTGATCACCAGATGGGAACTATCGATTCTCTTCCATTTCTGTCAAAAAACATTGCCATTGGCAACAACCTTCAAACTTAATTTAGTAAATTATTGTTGTTAACTCCAGCCTTTCAACTTAGTGCATTTGTGCAGCAGCTTTATAATCCCTTTTGCACTCTCCATAGGGCATATTTATGAATCTCCATAAAAAAGACACACATAAAAATTTCCCCTAGCAATGACCTTTAACTTATGCATTTGTGCATTAACATCTTCTTTTGGCACGCCTCAGAGGGCGCATTCATTATCGGGTTTTGAAACTTGGTATGCTTATTCAGGGTGACCTGGATAGGAGCTATAGATTTTCTTTTAATTTCCATCAAAAACTGTTGCTTAGCAACAACATTTGAATTTATTGCATTTGTGCAATATTCTCCTTTGACATGGCCTACAGGGCACATTTATCATAGGATTGTTTTTATACCCCCCGCAAACAAAGTTTGGGGGGGGGGTATATAGGAGTCACCCTGTCCGTCCGTCTGTCCGTCTGTCCATCCATCGTAAGCGCAACTCCTCCTAAACCGTTTGAAGAATTTTCATGAAACTTTACACAATGGAAGAACTCCATATGAAGATGTGCATGAAGCAATATAATTCCGTTCTGACATTTCCAAGGGGAGATAATCTAACTTATACCGTCTGTCCATCCTTGTAAGCGCAACTCCTCCTAAACCGTTTGAAGAATTTTCATGAAACTTTACACAATGGAAGAACTCCATATGAAGATGTGCATGAAGCAATATAATTCCGTTCTGACATTTCCAAGGGGAGATAATCTAACTTATACCGTCTGTCCATCCTTGTAAGCGCAACTCCTCCTAAACCTCCTCCTAAACCATTTGAAGAATTTTCATGAAACTTTACACAATGGAAGAACTCCATATGAAGATGTGCATGAAGCAATATAATTCCGTTCTGACATTTCCAAGGGGAGATAATCTAACTTATACATTTCAGGTGCGGGGGGTATCACTTTGTGAGTTTGCTCACAGTACCTCTAGCTGAACTTGGTGTGCTCATTTGGGAACACCTCTAGATAAGAGCTGTCGTTTAGCATTCATTTTGGGAGGACGGTGGCTCAGTGGTATAATGTTGTACTTCTATGCTAGAGGTCCCTTGGACAAGGCTCTTTATCCAAGTTGCCTACATGGGCGCACAATGACGCCGCATACTAAGGCGTACTGCACGTTAATGGTGCACATGTCTTCAACCGCTGTAACCAGAGCTTGAATAGAGTTAGAATGTTGAAGAGCTGACAGTTGCTCGGTGGTTATCTCCAGGTTCTCCAGCTTCCTCCACCCTTAAAACTGTCACAATCAGCCATTGTGCATAAGTATGTGACCTTTAATCCCAAGAAATAAATAAATAAATAAATAAATAAATTAGCATTCATTTCTGTGAAAAAAAGTTCCCATTCACAATGACCCTTGAACTTACTGCATTTGTGTATCAACATTCTTCCTTTAGCCAGCTTTACAGTTTACATTTAAAAATGTGTGGATTGCTCTGACATTGTGCACACACAATGCTGTTATTTTGAACTTTCACCAAGTAACATAGGAACCATGTTCTTCAATTTTGCCATTTCACTTATAACTTACCAAGTTCAAGTTTGTCAAGTTGAGCTACAGTGTCATTGACACTTTCATTTATTATTGTTTTACCGGAGAGAACCACCGAGCAACGACGAGCAGTTGTCAGCTATCCAACATCGTAACACTGAACTCTGCACCATGGCACATGCAGGGTTAGATTGGTTGAAGACATGCATACATTCAACGTGCAGTACGCCTTAGTACACAGCATCATCGTGCCCCCATGTAGGCAATCGGGGTTAAGTGCCTTGCCCAAGGACACAATACAGAAATGCAAATCAGTCGCTGAAATGGTCACACATACAACTACTAACCGTGCTCGATGATGCTTAACTTTGGTGATCTGATGAGAACTGGTTACCGTGACGCCACCGTTCCCCCCATTGTTTAATAAACTACAGTTAAAAGTACATAAACTGGGAAACATTTTGAGATTATGATTTGAAGGGTCTGGTCCAACCAAAATAGTAATTTCTTTCTTTATACAAACAAAGTGTTCTCTTTCTATCAATATTTACAAATGAGCTATTTTTATAACCATTTACAGTTATATCTTGAAAAGACAATGTTTTTGAGGCTGTCAGGTTTTGTTGTAATAGAAAATAATTTCAATCACACATTGAGTAAAAAAAACTTTCCTGGGTGTTTTAGTTTGCTTAATCGTCTCTGATTTTGTCACACTTAACCCTTTACCTAACACGAAAAGCAGACGACACTTGCAAACAAAATTCTTCAGTAACTAATTTTTTTCATTTTTTGCATCAAAAACATAGCTTGTGACTCCATCATTGGAACAAGCTCAATGAGCTTGCTCCATTGAGGGGTCATAATCTATGTTTTTGTAACAAAAAAAATTAAAAAGTAATGAAAATTGAATGGTGAATATGAATAGCGCTGACCGGTTTTGGCCATTACATTGGGTAAAGGCTTAAGCAAATGATGGACATAAATTTGTTTTTTTTTAACAATAATCTTTATCTTTTCACAGAGATTTTGAAGAGTTATACAACTGAACAGTTTCATTGAAAGCCAATTAATATAGTTTTCAGACAATCTACACTTCAACCCCATTGCCCATCAAGGGGGCTCGGTGGCACTGTGTACTAAGGCATACTGCATGTTGATGGTGCACATGTCTTCAACCAATGCTAACCCTGCTTGTGTGCAGTTGGTATGTTGGGGAGCTGACAGTTGCTCGGTGGTTCTCTCCGGGTATTCCGGCTTCCTCCACCCGTAAAACTGTCATGGTCATGATTAACCATTGTGCAGAAATATGTGACCTTAAACACCATTAAATAAATAAATTAAATAGACAATCTACAGTGAAAGATATTTGTCATACATGTGTATGATTTCAGATATTAAGGTTTTGGGGGCAGTTGTCCTGACTGACAATTTCACTATTGAGCAGATGTCCTGGTTACATTTTTGAACAATTGATCTATTGATTTCTGAACACATTGCACTGATCTTAATTGATCTTAATACTCTGAAGTTGCCCAAAATTGATTTTTTGGTCTCTCAAAACAGGTGAAAAACTGAGTTCTTCCACAGTTATGCAGTCTCTCAACACTGGTGGTCTCTCAAGACAGGTGGTCTCTCATGACAGGTCCATTGCAGAGTGAAACCAATCGGTACATGGCCACAGTGGTCTCTCAAGACAGGTGGTCTCTCGTGACAGTGGTCTCTCAAGACAGGTTTACTACATCTTGATTTATGGAACTTATACTTCCTGTTTTAGGAGAGATAAGATGGTTTACGATAGAAAAAAGACTCAACAATGCCATTATATCACAGTTCCATTTGAACTTGTTAATTTGCATCTGCAATTCAGGGATCAGGTGATCATGTGATGACTATTCATGTTAGAACGTCAGTTGTGCACAGCATCACCATGGAAAACAATAGCAGAAATAGCATTTATTTACTGGGCACATGTGTACCACTCATTGAGTTGTGGAGTTATGATGGTCATGTGGTGGGGCGAGTCAATACATGATTCATTCAATAGGCATACATTGGCAACCCAAAATTTTGTGTTGGACCTTTTGTGGTTCTTTTGAGAAGCAGTCTTAGACATTTATAATCTGTATTGTATTTCATGTAGAGCTGAAACGGTTAAAGGGTTTTCTTGAGCGATTAATCATATGGATTAACCTTGGTTAACCGATTAATCAATTGTTTTAGTAGGTAGCTGAATTATTGCCGTGCCGTTGATGATTTATAGCATTAACCCTTTACCCTTAGTAACAGACAAAACTGGCAAGTGGTATATATAAAAATCTCCTTCAAATTTTATTAGGTTTTCAATTTTTGTCTAAAAAGCATAGCTTATGACACCTCTTTGGAATGAGCTCATTCCAGTGAGGGTCATAAGCTATGTTTGAGACCAAAATTGAAAATTTTTAGTAATTCAAGAATTTATTTTGCAAGTATCGTCTGCTGTCTGCAATGGGCAAAGAGTTTAGAATGACCATTTCCAGCTACTGATACAGTACAAATGATCATGCAAGTGAACTGTCTGCACATAACTGGCAAGCTTTAATCTGTCTCATAATAATTGGTGCAAGTCAGTGTAACAATATTTGCATTTTAGAGCAAGTTTGTTCCTTTGTTAACCCATATAATACAGTAGTTTAAGGCAACGGTTAATTGATCAATTACTTTTTTTGATCGATCAAGACGTTGATCATTGGTTAATTGATTAATCGGTTAACTGTTTTAGTTCTAATTTCATGTAATAACTAGACATCTGATTTGATAATTACCATTGACTAATATCCGTAATTCTTCTTTTGAAATCCGCTCATTCATGTCAGCCTGAAGATTTCAAACAGCTTTGCAATGTTGTGTATATTCCTTTTAATGTTTCATGCTTCAAAAAATGATGGGAGAGGGAGATTAGAGGTTGAAGTATCATGTAGTTCATATACTCAAACACTGAAACACTTCAGCACTGAACATCTGACATAAGCAATCAGCCGATTGTGCATTCAGACCATCGACATTCGGCTGATGGGGCTTTATTCTTATCGGCTCTTCACCAAAGATATGCCTGCTGATGGATTAGGAAATATGCCTTGTTTGTCTTAGAATATCAGGATTTAAGGTCACTTTCATCATTTGACACAAGTATAATGCCAAGTTTAGCCAATCACTTTCGAGGCCTCCTGCCACAGGTGCTGGTTTTATAACAGTAGTAAATTATCAGGCCTGTCATTTTTAAATTTACCGGAGAGCGACTAACACCCTCCTGGGAAAGAACAAGGAGGGAGAGCAACTTCCCCCATACAGTCATTTCACCATGATGGGAAACCATGTTCCATCAAGACAGAACACAACAAGGGTGGAGTCCAGGGGCTGGAATCAACAACTCAACATGGAATTCTTTTTTAAAAGTATTTCATGAGCGCCAAAGCAAAACAGAACACAAAGAGGGTGGAGTACAGGGGACTGGAATCAATGCCCTGCCTGATGTGGAGTTTTTCCAGTATTTCACATCAGCTGAAGGTGGGGGTGAAATCTTCACCAAGGCTTGTTAACGACTGGAGTATGGGGGTCTGGAATCAACAACACGGGGTGGAGTTTTTCCTGTATTTCCTGTATTACACAAAAAACACTACCACATTCTTGCTTCTCCCCACCCCATACTCTACTGGGCCTGGAAAAGCAGGTAAAAGGTGGGTTTATTTTACTGATCATTGAAAATCAAGCTTAATGTCTTAGAATATCAGAAAATCAATTCTGAAGTGTAAAACTGAAAAAGTGTAAAACTGAAAAGTTTTTTTCTTCATTGATGTTTAACCCTAGTCTTATGGCCTAAGTTCAAATTAAATCATTTTTTAGCTCACCTTGACCAAGTCAAGCTGAGCTTATCTAATCACTCTCCATCTATCGTCCATTATCTGTCGTCCGCCCATCATCCGCTAACACCATGTTTTGGTCTTCTCCTCCAAAACCACTGGACCAATTCAAGTGAAAGCTTGAGTGAGTGATGGTCCCAAAGGGGCATTGCATTTTTGTTCAACTGTACATACCGGCCCCATAGGGAGGGGGTGAAGGAAAATTCTCCAAAATATTTTTTAAATCTTCTCTTGAATCAGTGGGTACAATGACTTGATTTTTGTTATGGAGCTTCCTTTTGAGGTGTAGAATAAAGTTTATTCAACCGAAGTAATATTTGGCTTTGCAATGGGAGGGGTAAAATTTTTGGCCCCACCCAAAATTTATATTTTCTATTTTCTGAACCGATGGTCCGATTTGAACCAAATTTGGTGTGTGGTATTATTGGGTCATAAGTACTTGACCCATGCAAAAACAAATTCCTGCTTCCCCGTGGGAACTCCAGGAGCTAAAAATAGAAATATTTTTGAAATGCCCATATTTCCCAAACCATTAAAATTGAATGGTTAAAAAACAATTGCCATTGGTTATATTAGGGTGTTCTGTAGGGGCAGGCATCGAAAAAATGCTGAACCAATGGTCAGAATCTTTTGATATTTGGTATACAGCGTCCATGGGGAGGGGGGGGGGGATGGGGGAGGTCTGATACAAGTTTGTTAAAATGAATGCCATTGGTTCATATTTGGGCTCAATACAGGAGCCCAAATTTTTAATTTAGAGGAATAAATAATGAAAGTGTCAATGACACTGTAGCTCAACTTGACAAACTTGAACTTGGTAAGTTATAAATGATATGGCAAAATTGAAGATCATTGGTACCAATGTCATTTTTTTTGCCAGTGGCAACATTTTTTGACAGAAACCGAAGAAAATTGATAGCTCCCATCTAGAGGCCTCCCCAAACAAGCATGCCAGGTTTCAAAGCAATCCGATCCTAAATGTGCCCTGTAGGGTGTACAAAAGGGAAATATTGTGGTCTGACTAGACTAAATTCTAAGAGCGTTGGCCGTGGCAACATTTTTTGACGGAAATGGAAGAAAATCGATAGCTCCCATCTAGAGGTCACCGTAAATAAGCATACCAGGTTTCAAAGCAATCTAATCATAAATGTGCCCTGTGGGGTGAGCCAAAGGGAAATATTGTGGTCTGACTAAACTAAGTTCTAAGAATGTTGGCTGCGGCAACATTTTTTTATGGAAATTGAAGAAAATCGATAGCTCCCATCTAGAGGTCACCCCAAACAAGCCTGCCAGGTTTCAAAGCAATCCGATCGTAAATGTGCCCTGTAGGGTGTGCCAAAGAGAAATATTGAGTCTTCTGACTAAACTAAGTTCTAAGAACGTTGGCTGCGGCAACATTTTTTGACGGAAATTGAAGAAAATCGATAGCTCCCATCTAGAGGTCTCCCCAAACAAGCATACCAGGTTTCAAAGCAATCTGATCATAAATGGGCCTTGTAGGGTGTGCCAGAGGGAAATATTGAGGTCTGACTAAACTAAGTTCTATGAACGTTGGCCGTGGCAACATTTTTTGCCGGAAATTGAAGAAAATCGATAGCTCCCATCTAGAGGTCACCCTAAATAAGCATACCAGGTTTCAAAGCAATCAAATCATAAATGTGCCCTGTAGGGTGTGCCAAAGGGAAATATTGTGGTTTGACTAAACTAAGTTCTAAGAACATTGGCCGCGGCAACATTTTTTGACGGAAATTGAAGAAAATCGATAGCTCCCATCTAGAGGTCACCCCAAACAAGCATGCCAGGTTTCAAAGCAATCCGATCATAAATGTACCCTGTAGGGTGTGCCAAAGGGAAATATTGAGTCTTCTGACTAAACTAAGTTCTAAGAACGTTGGCCGCGGCAACATTTTTTGACAGAAATTGAAGAAAATCGATAGCTCCCATCTAGAGGTCTCCCCAAACAAGCATACCAGGTTTCAAAGCAATCTGATCATAAATGTGCCCTGTAGGGTGTGCCAAAGGGAAATATTGAGGTCTGACTAAACTAAGTTCTACGAACGTTGGCCGTGGCAACATTTTTTGCCAGAAATTGAAGAAAATCGATAGCTCCCATCTAGAGGTCACCCTAAATAAGCATACCAGGTTTCAAAGCAATCAAATCGTAAATGTGCCCTGTAGGGTGTGCCAAAGGGAAATATTGTGGTTTGACTAAACTAAGTTCTAAGAACATTGGCTGCGGCAACATTTTTTTATGGAAATTGAAGAAAATCGATAGCTCCCATCTAGATGTCACCCCAAACAAGCATACCAAGTTTCAAAGTAATCTGATCATAAATGCGACCTGTGAGGTGTGCCAAAGGAAATTGTGGACGTACGTACTAACGTACATACGTACGTACTTACGTACGCCGACGGACGAGAAGTGATGGCAATAGCTTAGCTTGACTTTGTCAAGTTGAGCTAAAAATCTTCTTCTTCAGAACCACCAGCCAGAATCTTTTAATGTTGGTGTTTATCATTGCTATGTCAGTCAGATTCAAGATTGTTCAAACCAAGTCCCTAGGTTACTATTTGGGCTTCCTATGGAAGCCCAAATTTTAACTTAGTGCAATATAGGGGATAATTGTTTAAATTAAAAATCGTCTTCTTGAGATCCACCTGTCGGAATGCTTTCATATTTGGTATACAACATCTCGGGGTGGGGGGTTCTGGGGTCAGATTCAAGTTTGTTCAAATCGGGTTCGTAGGTTAATATTTGGGCTTGTTATGGTAGCCCAAATTTTAACTTAGAGCAATAGGAGGAAATTTCTTCAAAATTCTTCTTCAGATTCACAAGTCAGAATGCTTTCATATATGGCTGACAACATCTCTAGGGGAGTCAGATTCAAGTTTGTTCAAACTGGGTCTTTGAGTTAATATTTGGGCTCCTTATGGTAGCCTGTAATTTAAATTAGTGTAATATGAGGAAATTTCTTTAAATAATCTTCTTCAGATCCACCAGTCAGAATGCCTTCATATTTGGTATACAATATCTCTGGATGGAGGGGTGGGTGGGTGGGGGGGGGGGGGGGGGGGGGGGTTGTGGGGTCAGATTCAAATTTGTTCAAATCGGGTCCATAGGTTAATATTTGGGCTCACTATGGTAGCCCAAATTTTAACTTAGTGAAATATGAGGAAGTTTCTTTAAAAAATTTCTTCTTCAGATCCACCAGTCAGAATGCTTACATATACAATATTTATAGGGGGTTCATATTCAACTTTGTTCAAATCGAGTCCCTGGGTTAATATTTGGGCTTCCTATGGAAGTCGGAATTGGCCATGTAGCTGAAGAATTAGAAATTTTGTATTCAGTATCCTCTAGAGGTGTGTAAGATTAATCCACATAGGTTGTATCAAGGGGCTTCATAGGGAAAGTCCACATTTTAGATTATGATCAACTGAACAAAAGGAATGATGCTTGGACTATTTTAGTTACTCCTGAGGGGCTCAAGGATGGCAATGTATCCTATGGAGATGGATTGCTTTATGTAGATTCATTCTTGGACTCTGTTTATATCATGTTCTGTTCAAGGAGAGTGCTTCAGGCCCCATGGGGCCTTTTGTTTCTACAATAAAGCAAGTGTCCCAGCATGCAGTCTTTAGTAAACTTGCAAGTTATATTCAAAGTGCTTTGTTAGTTGATTCTAGACAAGTCTTGATTGCCTATATGCAACCAAGACTTAGAAACAGGATGTGGATTGTTGACATGTATCAAAAATATATGAACATCTCCAGTCTTTAAGGGTTAAAGTTGCATAATATCATCTGTATGGAACAAGGTGCTATCGACAATGCTTTGTGAGTGCAGTGGCTCAGCGAGTTGAAGCATTGGACTCCAAACTGAAATGTTCACTGTCGATCCCTGCCAGGGGAAACTGCATTGTGTCCTTGGGTGAGGCACTTAGTCCTGATTGCCCATGTGGGGACACGGTGGCACTGTGTATTAAGGCATACAGCTTGTTTATGGTGCACCTGTCTTTAACCACTGCTAACCCTGGTTATGTGGAGTTAGTACATTGGGGAGACTGGCAATTGCTCACCATTGCTCAATTGTCTCCAGGGACTCTGGCTTACTCCACCCATAAAACTGTCCGACACGAGATGACTCTGTGTGTCGAAAGTGTCATTAAATGAATAAATAAATAAGTCTGCAATGCTTTTAGCACTGCAGATGGTGCCTTGTTCCACTCATTGAGGCGACACAGTCAAAAAGTCATAAAATGTTTGCTGACAACTGAAAAACATTAAAGTCGTGTAGACTATAAGTGTACCTGCTATTAAGCACTCCATGTACTGGATGTAGTTTTCAAGGTATTAACCTCTTCAGTATTTCCAAGCAAGCATTACAAATAGTCCTGGGAATGTATTAAAAAGGTCATAGAAAGTTATGGACTTTTTTATTTTTACCCTGAATAGAATTTACATAGCACTGCTTGCAGTTGATGGGAACTTAATGAAAGTATTGCACTAAGTTAAACTTCAAGCTATCATAGAAAGCCCAATAATTAACCAATAAGCTTCTTTTAAACAAACTTGAATCTGACCCATGTATGCCATATATTAAAAGATTCTGGCTGGTGGTTCTGAAGAATTTTAAAGATTATTCTTCATATTGGACTAAGTTAAAATTCAGGCTCCAATAGGGAGCCCAAATATTGACAGAGAGACTTGGTTTGAACAAACTTAGATCTGCCCTCCCTAAGGATACTGTATATCAAATACCCAAAGATTCTGGCTGGTGGTTCTGGAGAAGAATTTTCAAGATTATTCTTCATATTGGACTAAGTTAAAATTCAGGCTCCAATAGGGAGCCCAAATATTGACACAGGACTTGGTTTGGTTTAAACAAACTTAGATCTGACCTCCATAAGGATACTGCATATCAAATACCAAAAGATTCTGGCTGGTGGTTCTAGAGAATAATTTTCAAGATTATTCTTCATATTGGACTAAGTGAAAATTCCGGCTCCAATAGGGAGTCCAAATATTGACAGAGAGACTTGGTTTGAACAAACTTAGATCTGACCTCCCTAAGGATGCTGTATATCAAATATCAAAAGATTCTGGGTGGTAGTTCTGGAGAAGAATTTTAAAGATTATTCTTCATATTGGACTAAGTTAAAATTCAGGCTCCAATAGGGAGCCCAAATATTGACACAGGACTTGGTTTGGTTTAAACAAACTTAGATCTGACCTCCATAAGGATACTGCATATCAAATACCAAAAGATTCTGGCTGGTGGTTCTAGAGAATAATTTTCAAGATTATTCTTCATATTGGACTAAGTGAAAATTCCGGCTCCAATAGGGAGTCCAAATATTGACAGAGAGACTTGGTTTGAACAAACTTAGATCTGACCTCCCTAAGGATGCTGTATATCAAATATCAAAAGATTCTGGCTGGTAGTTCTGGAGAAGAATTTTAAAGATTATTCTTCATATTGGACTAAGTTAAAATTCAGGCTGCAATAAGGAGTCCAAATATTGACAGAGAGACTTTGTTTGAACAAAATTAGATCTGACCTCGCTAAGGATGCTGTATATTAAATATCAAAAGATTCTGGTTGGTGGTTCCAGAGAAGTGTAATTTTAAAGATTATTCTTCATATTGGACTAAGTTAAATTTCAGGCTCCAATAGGGAACCCAAATATTGACGGAGAGACTTGATTTGAACTTAGATCTGACCTCCCTAAGGATGCTGCATATCAAATATCAAAAGATTCTGGCTGGTGGTTCTGGAGAAGAAGAATTTTAAAGATTATTCTTCATATTGGACTAAGTTAAAATTCAGGCTCCAATAGGGAGCCCAAATATTGACAGAGAGACTTGGTTTGAACAAACTTAGATCTGACCACCCTAAGGATGCTGTATATCAAATATCAAAAGATTCTGGCTGGTGGTTCTGGAGAAGAATTTTAAAAATTGTTCTTCGTATTGGACTAAGTTAAAATCAGACTCCAATAGTTTTGATATTTGATATACAGCATCCTTAGGGAGCCCAAATATTGATGAAGAGACTTGGTTTGAACACATTTAGATCTGACCTCCCTAAGGATGCTGTATATCAAATATCAAAACATTCTGCTGGTGGTTCTGGAGAAGAATAATTTTAAAGATTATTCTTCATATTGGTCTAAGTTAAATTTCAGGCCCAAATATTGACAGAGAAACTTGATTTGAACAAACTTAGATCTGACCTTCCCAAGGATGCTGTATATCAAATATCAAAAGATTCTGGCTGGTGGTTCCGGAGAAGTATAATTTTAAAGATTATTCTTCATATTGGTCTAAGTTAAAATTCAGGCCCAAATATTGACAGAGGGACTTGATTTGAACAATCTTAGATCTGACCTCCCTAAGGGTGCTGTGTATTAAATATCAAAACATTCTGGCTGGTGGTTCTGGAGAAGAAGAATTTTAAAGATTATTCTTCATATTGGACTGAAATAAAATTCAGGCTCCAATAGGGAGCCCAAATATTGACAGAGAGACTTGATTTGAACAAACGAAGATTTGACCTCCCCAAGGATGCTGTATATCAAATATCAAAAGATTCTGGCTGGTGGTTGTGGAGAAGAATTTTAAAAATTATTCTTCATATTGGACTGAGTTAAAATTCAGGCTCCAATCGGGAGCCCAAATATTGACAGACTTGGTTTGAACAAACTTAGATCTGAAGTCCCCAAGGATGCTGTATATCAAAAGATTCTGGCTGGTGGTTCTGGAGAAGTAGAATTTTAAAGATTATTTTTTATATTGGACTAAGTTAAAATTCAGGCTCCAATAGGGAACCCAAATATTGACAGAGAACCTTGGTTTGAACAAACATGCATCTAACCTTCCTCCCTAAGGATTCTGTATATCAAATATCAAAAGATTCTGGCTGGTGGTTCTGGAGAAGAAGAATTTCAAAGATTATTCTTCATATTGGACTAAGTTAAAATTCAGGCTCCAATAGGGAGCCCAAATATTGACAGAGGGACTTGGTTTGAACAAACTTAGATCTGACCTCCTTAAGGATGCTGTATATCAAATATCAAAAGATTCTAACTGGTGAATCTGTAGCAGATTTTTAAAGATTATTCTTCATGCTGCAGTAAGTTAAAATTTGGTCCCCCTGCAGTAATGTAAAAAGATTCTGAAGAAAGTTTTAAAGAATACTTCTTATACTGCAACAAGAAAAAATTCAGGCCCCTGTATTGAGCCCAAATATGAACTGAGGGACTTAACAGACCTTACTCCCCGTGGGAACCCCGGGAAGTAAGCAGCACTTGTTTACTGTGGTAAATCAGTTCCGCTTTACTAGTAAAATAGGACCCAGTCACCAATGCTTGGGGTGAAAGTCCTCTAAAATGGGCAACATGTAGATCAACGATTGACTGAACTTGACTTCATCTCCATGTTGTGTCACGATTAGCCATGGTGCATAAATATGTGACGTTAACCACCAACAAACAAACAAACAAACAGACCTTACAACCCCCCCCCCCCCCCCCTCTCTCCCACACACACACACACACTCCCTCCACCCACCATCCAGGATGCTGTATACCAAATATCAAAAGATTCTGATCCTTGCTTCTGGAGAAGATTTTTAAAATGTATGCAGATATGCCGACTCAGCATTTTTTCGATTCCCACTACAACAATACCATTTGACATAACCGATGGCAGTTTGTTTACCATGTCATTTTACTGATCCAAGGATGCTTCATACCAAATAACAGATCTCTATTGCATGTGGTTTTGGAAATGTGGGCATTTGAAAATATTTCTATTTTTTGGCTCCTGGGGTTCCCATAGGGATGCAGGAAAAGTTTTTTTGCATGAATCAAGAACTTATGACTCAGTGACCCACATACCAGATTTGGTTCAGAAGATAGAAATTTGGGGTGGGGCCAAAAATCTTGCCTGTTTCATTACAAAGGCAAATACGGCAAACTTCATTTGAACAAAGTTGATTCTAGTAGACACCTCAAAAGGAAACCCTGTACGAAATATCAAGTCAATGTACCCACTGGTTTATGAGAAGATTTTTTTAAATTTGAGAGTATTTTCTCCCATCTCCTTCCTATACGGCTGGGCAAGTTGTTTTGAACAAAAAGCGATGGCAGAACAAACAATCACCTCAAATTTAACTGAAATCGGTCGAGCAGTTTGGAAGAAGTCTCAAATACCATGTTCACGGACAACAGATGTTGAGTGATCATGATAGCTCACCCTGACTTTCAATAAGGTGGGCAAAAAACGGAGTACTGATTCTGCTGTCGTATCTCAAAATTTTGAAAAGGGAGGCAATTAGCTTGTTCCTGATAGGTGTAAATGAAACAGACGGGGTGCCTTGACAAAACAACTGTAGTTTGAATGGCACAGGTCATAAAATGACAAGAGAAACAAGTTCAAAAAAGGTCGTATAATTTGCCTTGAAGTAAGTTAACACTCAAAATGTCGCATCACCAACAAAAAGTCATTTTCTCATACAAAACACCTTTAATACACTCTAAATGGTCTTTGAAATGATGAATGTGGTTTCCTGCTTCAGGAGCCACAGTTACCCCATTCTTTATTCCCCATATTTGGAATTATTCAGTTTTTTGTCCCTCATAAAAATTTAGAAAATTCGAGATAAGACGTTTTGGAAGCCCACCACTGAAATGTAATATAAGGACTGAAATATGATTAATGTTACCCACTTTTTAGCTTTGAAGTAAAATTCATAAATTGAAGTTCAGGAATTCAGGGTTCCCGCGTGCCTTGAAAAGCCTGGAATTTCAAAAATGAAATTCAAGGCCTTGAAAAGCCTTGATTTGGCTCCCTGGGCCTGGAAAAGCCTTGAAAAATGAAGCATTGCGTGCCGAGTTGAGGTGAATGAAATACGTCCGAGACGGTTCGAGTGGTTCAACTGGATAAGCCTGGAAAAACCTTGAATTTAACTTTCTATTAGCCTTGAAACTCCTTGAATTTGGGGTGTATATGGCCTGGAAAAGCCTGGAATTTCATGTCAAGTCAGGTGCAGGAACCCTGGAATTTATTAGGTGGGGGCAGACATGGTCTGTCTAACTATTTTAGATGGAGACTCACTATTTTCCAGGATACATTTTTGTTAATATAAGTCTAAAATTGTGATTTATATAACAGAATTTCACTATTAAACTCAATAAATGTTACTCTTTGAGCCATTTAAAAATTTAAATTTCACTATTTTTGCTTGGAAATCTCACTATTTTACAATTCATCAGCTTAACCCTTTACCTAAAGAATCGCCGGCATCTGCCCGCATCCGCCTGTGTAATATGCAAATTCAGCAGTTGAAAAAATATTATTTTTCAAAAAATTTCAACAAAACCATATCATGTGACCCCTCGTTGGAACGAGCTCGTTCCAACGAGGGGTCACATGATATGGTTTTGTTGAAATTTTTTTAAAAATTTGAAAAAATGATATTTAAAATAATAAATTTTGATATCGTCTGCATTGGGTAAAGGGTTAACGCATCTGGGTGGAGGTTTCCAAATTTGATTTCTGGGATTTAAAACAAGGCCACCGCCAGGCATGGGCTATGTCCCCCGACAGCAAGTTCTTACATTGGACATATTTCTAGACAACAAATTTTCAAAGTTTTAAAAATGGATAAAGGGCCATAACTCAGTCAAAATTGGTTGGCCTGAACCTAAATTCGAACCTGACCTGCATATTCATGGGATAAATCTCTGTACCAAATTTGGTGTTGATTCAATAACTCAAACTAAAGTTATCATCCGGACACCAAATTTCCATACTTGCGAAATTGGGTGGAAAAATGTCAAAAAAGGGGCATAACTCCAACTTTGGTTTGATTCGATGACCGAAACTTTAGTTATCACTCCAGATGGATGGACGCATGAATGCACACATGGACGGATGCAGCTGATTACAATAATCCTTCGACAAAATGTCTTTGTTGGGGGACCAAAAATACATTTAGTGACTCATATTTTGAATCCCAATGAGTTTTGACTTATTTGTTATTGGTCCCTGAACTCGATAAAAAGTGTGACCATCTTTTAGTATAGTGGAGTACACTAAGTTGGATATCACTGCATTGATTATAACCCTGTTAGTGGAATTGAACTTCAAATCACAAAACTAGAAATGGGCAAAATACCAAAAAACTGAACCAATGCTGATATCATCAGTACACTGAAATACCAAACCAAACCAATCGTTGAATACCGAAACAGTCTGCATTTTCAAATTTTCCAATATTTGCTATTTATAAGGCTATTTATAGGGCCTTGTTGAGGCTTGATGGCAGCTGAAGCGCTCATTTTCTTGAAAGAAGTCACTAAAATTCTTTTCAGTTTTGTGAACCCTAAAGGCAGTTGTCCTGAATTTGCACTAGACACCTGTACACATTTCCAGTTGCTTGGCATTGATTTCTAATCAGGTCTTGTCCAGGTGATTTGTCCATTGTGAGCAGGACCTCCTAATGATGGCATGTTAACTGGTAGAGTGCTGGAAGCCCATATTTGAGCTTTATTCAGAAGTGCAGGTACCCCAATTTAAAGACGTCATATTCTGTGAATGTGCTTCATATCTTTGAAATGGCGTTATTTAGTCTGAATGGATTTGCCTTGCTTTACATCATGGGAGCGTGCACTCTCCCATAAATAATAACAAGTCAAAAACATATGAACAAGTTCTGATGACCAAAAATAATTTCACACCCCACCAGTTAAGGGTTCATGCTCTGATACAGCAAAAGCCTGAAATAGGCCTTTAAAGGTTAAGTGTCTTTGGAACAAGTTACAAAATTACTGTAGATATGATTTGTGTTGGTAAAAGAATGCCAATGTTGAGATCACGGGCAGTGACAATTGCAAAATCCCCCTTACTGATGGACCTATTTGGCCTCAATATATCCAATACAGGCATTTAATCTATTATATCTTGTTGGCAGAACAACATGAGCTCTGTTAAGCAAGATATAATGGAATAAATCATCAGTTAATCAAGAATATAGGAACTGATAAAATGTCTGTTCATTAAAGACTCCTGTTGCTGGGAAATTGAATAATTTTGACTGACAAAGTGATTCCTCAGTTAACAAGGTTCTACATTATTCTGAACTCTGCCCACTGAGCCTTGCTTTTAAAATTGCAATAGCTTGTGTACCGGTATTATTGGAGTTGTTGCATTTTTCACAGTAACTAATCTGTGAAAAAGACAAGTGTCTTCAATGAAAAATGTGTCAGATGGGCAACTGAATAAAAAAGATCAACATGGCATAATGATCGTCCATTTTGAACAAACTACCTCAGAGGAAACAATGCATTTTTAGATGCAAACTGTAGGGCTAGCTAAAGGAAGAATGTTGATACACAAATGCAGTTAGTTTAAAGGTCATTGTAAACGGAAACTTTTTTCACAGAAATGAATGCTAATCGATAGCTCTTATCTAGACATCACACCTAATGAGCACACCAAGTTCAAAAACAATCCTATGATAAATGCAGCCTGTAGGCCATGTCAAAGAAGATTGTTGATGCACAAATTCACTAAATTCAAAGGTCATTGCTAACCGCAACAGTTTTTGATGGAAATGAAAGAAAATCGATAGCTCCTATCTAGGTGACACCTGGAATAAGCATACCAAGTTTCAAAACAACCCAATATCAACAGCCACCATCTTTGTGGTCACCATGAACACGCATACCAAATTTCAAAGCAATCTAATCATAAATGTGCCTACAGAGCATGCCAAATGAATATGTTGATGGTACAAATGTTTCAAGGTTAAAGGCCGTTGTTACTTCTTTTTGATGAACTTGAACCAAGTCCAAAGCAATCCCATTCATAAATGTGCCCTCAGGGCATGCCAAAGGAATATGTTGATGCACTGATTTTAAAGGTCATTGCTGACGGCAATGTTTTTTTATGGAAATGGAAGAAAATTGATTGCTCACATCTAGAGGTTACCCGAAACATGCATACCAAGTTTCAAATTGATTCATTCATAAATTCACCCTGCAGGGCTTGCTAAAGGAAAATGCACCAATGCAATGAGTTCAAATACGCCCCATCGGCAACATTCGGCAAAGTTTTTTGAGAGAAATGAAGGAAAATCAAAGCTCACATCTAGAGGTCGCTCCAAACAAGCACCCCATGTTTCAAAGCGATCGAGTCATAAACGTGAACTGTGCAGTGTTCCAAAGAAAATTGTTGACAGACAAAACACCAAAGTTGAAGGTCATTGCTAAGGGCAACATTTTTTTGACAGAAATGGAAGAAAATCTGTAGCTCTCATCTAGAAGTTCGTTCTCCAAAACAAGCATACCAAGTTTAAAATCAATCCATTCATAAATGCACTCTACAGATTGTGCCAAAGAAAAGTGTTGATGCAAAAATGGCAAAGTTCAAAGATCATTGTTAACAGCAACATTTTCTCGATGCTAATGAAAGAAAATCAATAGCTCGCAATATAAAGTTGCTCCAAACACACCAAGTTTCCAAGCAATCGGATCATAAATATGACCTGTACAGTGTGCCAAAGGAAAATGCCAACACACAAAAGGGCAAAGTTGAAGATAATTGCTAATGGCAACTTTTTTGACAGGAATGAAAGAAGCTCCCATATGGAGTTCAACCCTCAAAACATGTCAAGTTTCAAAGCTATCCATTAATGAATGTACATTGTAGGGTGTGCCAAAGGAAGTCTGAAGGCCATTGCAAGCAGCAACTTTTTTGACGAAAAGGAAAGAGGTCTCCCCAAACAAGCATACTAAGTTCCAAAGCAACCTGATCATAAATATGACCTATGCGGTGTGCCAAAGAAATATATTGATGCACAAATGCACTAAGTTCAAAGGTTGATACTAATGGCAAGGTTTTCGACAAAAATGGAAGAAACTCGATAGCTCTCATATAGAGGTCACCCCAAACAAGCATAACAGGTTTCAAAGCGATCTGATCATAAATGTGCCCTGCAGGGTGTGCCAAAGGGAAATATTGATGCATAACTGCACTAAGTTCATCAAAGGTCATTGCCAATGGCAACCTTTTTGATGGAAATGGAACGAAATCAATAGCTCCCATCTGGAGGTCACTCCAAACAAGCATGCCAAGTTTCAAAATGTGCCCTGTAGGCTAATGCAACAGAGGCTATGAACTAAACAAGAAGGCCCCAGGAGGCCTGAGGGCGCTCACCTGACATGGTAGTCTAAATATCAAACCAGGGACTTGACTTGAATAAGCTGCATACGCCCCTCCTAAGAAAAACATATACCAACTCGATGAAACGATTATTGTGCCCACACAATACACAGGATTTTCCTTCTATTTTCAGTTCCTGCACTTTTACGTCCCAAAATTGAGATAAAAGCATAAAAAACAGATTTTTTTCCGAAACAAAATACTTTCACCCTAAAATTTTTTTTTCTTCTTAAAACGCATAAAAAAACAAAAAACTAATTTCCGGATTTTGGTCCAAAAGTCCCACCTTGACTCCAAATTTTCAGGGTAAAAAAAAAATTTTTTTTGTCTTAAAATTGACCGAAATGCATAAAAAACAAAAAAAAGTTCCGGATTTTGGTCCAAAATTTTCTAAGTCCCACCCGGACCCCAAATTAAAAAAAAAATTTTTTTGTCTTAAAATTGACCGAAATGCACAAAAAACAAAAAAAAAATTCCGGATTTTGGTCCAAAATTTTCTGAGTCCCACCCGGACCCCAAATTTTCAGGGTAAAAAAAAAATAATTTTTTTTTGTCTTAAAATTGACCGAAACACATAAAAAAACAAAAAAAAAATTTCCGGATTTTGGTCCAAAAAGTGCGACCCGGACCCCAAATTAAAAATTTTTTTTTTTTTTTTTTTGTCTTAAAATTGACCGAAATGCATAAAAAACAAAAAAAAAAATTTCAGGATTTTGATCCAAAATTTTCCAAAAGTCCCACATGGCCCCCTAATTTTCGGTGTAAAAATAAAATAATTTTTTTTGTCTTAAAATTGACCGAAACGCATAAAAAAACAAAAAAAAAATTCTGGATTTTGACGCGGACCCCAAATTAAAAAAAAAAAAATTCCTCTCAAAATTGACCGAAACGCATAAAAAAAAAATTCTAAGTCCCACCCGAACCCCAAATTTTCAGTGTAAAAAAATTAATTTTTTTTTGTCTTAAAATTGACCGAAACGCATAAAAAACAAAAACAAAATTTCCGGATTTTGGTCCAAAATTTGTAAGTCCAGAATGGGGCCCCAAATTTTCAGCCTAAATATGAACCCAGGGACTTGGCTTGAACAAACTTGGATCTCACCCCCCTAAGGATGCTGCATACCAAATTTCAAAAGATTCTTATTGGGAGATCTGAAGAAGATGATTTTTAAAGAATATTCCTCATACTGCGCTAATTTAAACATTTGGGTTCCCATCGAGGGTCCAAATATGGACCCAGGGAATTGATTTCAATGAACATGTGAAACAATCTTCCAAAGATGTTAAATGTGAAATTTGAAAGCTTTTGGAGCAGTGGTTTGGGAGAAAAGTAATCTTACATGTTTTTCCCATTACCCACAGTGTTAAAAAATGCTGACTCAGCACTTTTTCAAAGTCCTCAAAAAGTACCGCATGATAAAACCAATAGCAATTTTTTTTGACCATTCCATTCTGTTGGTCCTAAGGAAGCTTCACACCAAATAAGAATTCTCAGTGCCGTGCAGTTTTGGAGATATGGGCGTTTTAATTTTTTTCTATTTTTAGCTCCTGCGGTTCCCATGGGGCGACGGGAACAAATATTTGGGCATAAATTAAGTACTTATGACCCAATAAGCCCTAATATCAAATTTGGTTCAAATCTGCCTCTCGGTTTGGAAAATAGAAATTTTGGGAGTGCCAAAAATTCTTGCCCCTTCCATAACAAAGCCAAATAATGCCCGACAAACTTCTCTTGAACAAACTTGATTCTAAACCTCAAAAGGACACTGTATACCACATATCAAGTCTCTGCTACTGGTGGTTCATTAGAAGATTTTCAAAAAATTTGGCCATTTTTTCCTCACACCTCTGCTCAATATGAGCCGAAACCTAATTTGCATAAAAATCAAAATGCCCATATATAACCACTACTTACATGAAATTTAATTAAAATGTGGCCAGTGGTTCAGGAGAAAGAGACTCAAACACCATCTTCACGCAGGACGATGGACGACAGACGATGGATGGACGACGGACGAAGAGTGATAAGAAAAGCTCACCCTGACTTTCAGTCAGGTGAGCAAAAAATGGACCAAGCCCATTTTCGAACTCAATCAAGAAAACGTTCCTGGAAACCCACATAATGATCATGAATTGGATCGGTTGATGTCTGTTCAAGTTTGAGAATGTTATCGCGCTATCAAGCACAAAATTTGCAAATGAGAGTGTCAATGGCACTTTAGCTTAACTTGACTGTGTGTAGTGTTTGATGAAAAGGATAATGTTCAATGTTTATGGAAGGATTATGAAATAAGACAAGAATTGTGATTATTGAGAATATGTTAATTTCTGTTACCTACAATCTATGTTTTCAATAAAAATAATTTGAGGTGAAGACTCTACTAAAGAATTGAGGCCTGGGTTAATGTGACCCTCACAGGTAATGTATGTCAACCAAAGTTAACAAGTTACGGTAAAATCATTGCAAAACGAGTCATCCTACCAAGTTACAATGAAATCCCTTCATAAATATAACTCGTAGACTTTACTAAAGGAATCTAGGTCACATGATGGTCTGGCAGTCACGGTTGACCGATCATGACCAAAATAGGACAGTCCCATCTGGATATCATACCAAATTATCTTACCAAGTTACAATGAAATCCCTTCATAAAAACAACCTGCAGATGGTGCTAAAGAAATCTAGGTCATGTGACCAGGTGGCAGTAATGGCTGACCGACCATGACCAAAGTATGACAGTCTCATCCAGGCATCATACAGAGTTATCATTCCAAGTTATAATAAAATTGCTTCATAAATATGAACTAGAGACTGTGCTAAACAAATCTAAGTTACATGTCCATGCGGCCGTCACTGATGACCAATCACGGACAAAATAGGGCGTTCTCATCTAGACATTATACGAGTCATCCTACCAATTTACATTGAAATCCCTTCATAAATACAACCTGTAGACTGTGCTGAAGGAATCTAACCATCATGGTTGACTGAACCTGACCAAATTAGGACTTTCTCATCTAGACATTATACAGAGTCTTCCTAACAAGTTATAATGAAATCCCTTTTATAAATACACCTGTAGACTGCGCTGGGTTTCGGGCCCATGCAGCCATTACAATTTACTGATTGCGACCAAAAGGGGACATTCTCACCTGGACATTATAAGGATTCATCCTACCAAGTAACAATGAAATCCCTTCATAAATACGACCTGTAGACTGGGCTAAAGGAGTTCAGATTTCGGGCCCGTGCAGCCGTCACTGTTGACTGATCATGACCAAAAAGGGATGTTCTCATCTAGACATGACCTTGAACCTGCAAATGAAATTTTGTGTTGATCGGACAAGAACTACAGGTTGTAGCCTGTGCTAAAGAAAATGTGAATAGACTCACAGACAATCAGACTAACAGACTTCGGTATGCTTGATGGCAATAGCTTATCTTGACTTTGTCAAGTTAAGCTAAAAATGACCAAGTCAGCCCAATAATTTAGCTTTCGTAAATCAGACTGAGCCCATTTTTGAACTGGATTGAGAAAATCTTTGAAAACCAAATAATAAAAATGAATTGAATCAGTTGACGTTTAAGTTATCGCGCTATCAAGCACAAAATTTGCAAAAAATGACCAAGTTTGCCCAATAATTCTGTTGCCATATATCAGACACAGCCCATTTTCGAACTTGATCAATACATTGTTTCTTGAAACCCATGTGCCAAATATCAGTCAAATCGATTTGAAGTTTGTTGAAGTTATCACACCATCAAGCTCAAAATTAGCTGATTTTAACAAAGGGCCATAACTCTTGTGAAAACATGCCTTATGTTTCATCATCAGGTGTTGAACATGCATATCAAGTCGCATACCAAATATTATCAAAATCTGTCCAGAAACAACTAAGTTATATGCAACAAGAGCAAAGCAAAGCATGGCATATGCCCCCAAGCGGGGTCATAAAAGGGAAGGTAAGTCTCTTGGCGGGGTGGGGGGTGGGGCGGTGGGGTGGCGTATAACCAAAATCAAAAGGAAGCTTTCTCTAGACACCAATAATGCATAACCAAAAAATAAAATTGATTTGAGTATTGATTACTTACTGGGTGGAAACCAAATTCAAGATGGCCACCATAATGAATTGGCCACTGGCAGCCATCTTAGTTCAGCTAACTGGTCCGAAATCGAAAGGAAGCTTTCTCCAGACACCAACAATGCATAATTATGAAGCTAGAGGCTCTAAAGAGCCTGTAATCGCTCACCTGGAACTACATATAAAAATGTGATTTCCTATCTTGGCTTTCCATGGTACCTATGAGCTGCAATTGTGGCCATGTTAGCAACATTACATCAACATTACATTAGGATCATTGGTAGGTGTCCCAGTCCTCAATCGTGAAGTTTCAAAACATTTGACTTCGTAGTTTCAAAGGGGAAGATTTTTGCAAAATCCATCGATCAGGATCAGAGAATGTCTCTGGTGGCCATATTTTCCAACCAAAACGAGGATCATTTGTAGAGGGCCTCCTATATATAGACCATTCCTGCAAAGTTTGGTTCACGTCGGCTCAGTAGTTCCAGAGATGAAAATGTGATTTCTTGTAGGGATTCTATAGTAACTATAAGCTGCAATTGTAGCCATGTTTGCAACATGATCAACATTAATTGAGGACCGTTGGTGGAGGGTGTCCCAGTCATCAACATGCAAAGTTTCAAAACACTTGGTCCTGTGGTTTCTTCAGAGAAAATTTTTCAAAATCCACCAATCAGAATCAAAGAATGCCTCTGGCGGCCATGTTTTCAAACCCATGGGAAGAAAATGTGGATCCTTGTAGAGGACCTGCCATAGACTATCCCTGCCAGGAGAAGGTTTTTCAAAATCCACCAATCTGAATCAAAAAATGCTTCTGGCAGCCATGTTTTTCGATGCATGGTAACAAAAATGAGGAGCATTTGTAGAAGACCTCCCATAGACTATCCCTGCCAGGTTGGTTCACGTCGGCTCAATAGTTCCAGAGATGAAAATGTGATTTTCCATGGGGTTTCTATAGTAACTATAAGCCACAATTATGGCCATGTTTACAACCCAATCAACATTAAATGAGGATCATTGGCAGAGGGTGTCTCAGTCATCAACCAAGCAAAGTTTCACAACATTTGGCCTGGTAGTTTTAGAGGCGAAGATTTTTGAAAATCCACCAATCAGAATCAAAGAATGCCTCTGGCAGCCATGTTTTTCAACCCACAGGAACAAGATGAGGATTGTTTGTAGAGGACCTCCCATAGATCATTCCTGCCAAGCTTGGTTCACGTCGGCTCAGTAGTTCCAGAGAAGAAGATGAAAATGTGATTTCCCATAGGGTTTCTATAGTAACTATAAGCCACAATTGAAGCCATGTTTGCAACCCGATCAACATTAAATGAGTATCATTGGTAGAGGGGGTCCCAGCCATCAACCATGCAAAGTTTCAAAATATTTGGTTCTGTGGTTTCAGAGGAGAAGATTTTTCAAAATCCACCAATCAGAATCAAAGAATGCCTCTCGCGGCCATGCTTTCAAACCCATGGGAACAAAATGCGGATCCTTGTAGAGGACTTGCCATAGACTATCCCTGCAAGGTTTGGTTAAAGTCGGCTCAGTAGTTCCAGAGAAGATGAAAATGTGATTTCCCACAGGGTTTCTATAGTAACTGTAAGCCACAATTGTGGCCATGTTTGTAACCTGATCAACATTAAATGAAGACCGTTGGTAGAGGGGGTCCCAGTCATCATTTATCTGAAGTTTCAAAACATTTGGCCTGGCATTTTCAGAGGAGAAGATTTTTGAAAATCAACCAACCAGAATCAAAGAATGCGTCTGGAAGCCATGTTTTCATCCGACGGGAACAAAATGAGGATCGTTTGTAGAGGACCTCCCATAGACCATTCCAGCCAAGTTTGGATCACACTGGCTCAGCGGTTGCAAAGAAGATTAAAATGTGAAAAGTTTATGGACGCCGGACACAAAGTGATGAGAAAAGTTCACATGGCCTTTTAGGCCAGGTGAGCTAATAAAAATGATTCGAGTCAGGATTCATTAGTTATTGGACAAAACCAAATTCAATATGGCTGCCATGGTGGCCATACTGAATTGGCTAACTGGACCAAAATCGAAAGGAAGCATTGTCTGGTCATCCACAAGTAACCCGTAAAATAATGATCTGATCAAACAAGCAGTTCTTTAGTTATTTGTTGGAAACCAAAAGTGAACGGACAGACAACAGACGGACATGGAGAAAATATAATGCTCCCAAGAGAATCTCTTGTGGCAGCATAAAAAAGGATGCCCACCTGCCCGGCGACCCTCGCCATACCAATAGTCAAGTTTTTTTGAAAACTCAACTAAAAATTGATATCTCCCATCTAGAGGTCACCACAAACAAGCATACTAAGTTTCAAAGCGATCTGATCATAAATGCAACTTGTGCGGTGTGCCAAAGAAAATTCTGAATGTACAGATATCGGCAGACGAGAAGTGACTGCAATAGCTCAGCTTGACTTTGTTAAGTTGAGCTAAAAATAAAATAAATGCCCACTCATATGCATTTTTACAAAAAAATAGATTGAGATCTACTTTATGGGGCCAAACTTGACAAGTAACAGAAAACAAAAATAAATTTTCTTCAATATTTTTATTCAAAATAAATAATCAAAGAAACTGTACATGACCCGGAATGTAAAAGCCACAGATATACATCTAATATGCAAACCAATGTTGAGTATACAACATCATGGAACTTTTTGAACTGGTGAAGGGAATAATGCACTGGAATCATGAACAACATTTTAACTGAAAATGAAAGGTTGACAGCTCAAGAAGTACTTGTGTTAGTTATTTTGTCTGTTTGCAAACAAATGTTAGATGTTTGTTCTTGATAAATTTTCAAATATATGAGATGTCAATTGGATTAGTACCCCGTGCGAACCCCAAGAAGTGAAACAATGCTTGTTAACTGTGGTAAACAACATAAGTTATTGTGATGAATGGATGGTAACATGGTCTGAGATCTCAACTTGGAGTTTATGTTCAACCGAGATGCAGAGCATTGAAGTTGAACATTTGCTCTGAGCCACAATCCTCAGACCATGTTACCATCCATTCATCACAATAAAATATTTGTTCCAATAAGACCCCACCCATAACCCCCTTTGTGAAATGAATAAGACAGCTATTAAGAATAACAAGTTTAGTAAATAAATGAACCTCAGGTGTATCCCATGACTTCACTGGACAAATAATCAATAAATCAGATAAAGGTCAAAGTCACTCCATCTTAGTTCAAATCATGAACTGGAGCCGAAAACATAGAAAAAACTAAGCGAGCTCTTGTCCAGTCAGATGCCAGGAATTTTAGTCTTATTGGAACATGCTCTGTTTTACTGGTAAAATACCAGTAGGGCCCAGTAACCAATGCCTGGGGTGGAAGTACTCTAAAATGGGCAACATGGGTATAAACTAGAGGTGTGACTGTTCCAGATGGGCCTATCCATACCCACGCTGCCATTATTCTAAGATAAAAAAGGGCATAACTCTAGCAAATGAAAGTGTCAATGACACTGTAGCTCAACTTGTCAAGACATGTACATGTATAGTATGTGACACAGCAATGACAAACATCTAGGTAATGACCTGATAACAAAGGTACATATAAAGTATTGTAACGGTCTGTACATAAATACTGACAGCTAGTTTGTTGGTGGTTAACGTCACATATTTATGCACCATGGCTAATCGTGACACAACACGGAGATGAAGTCAAGTTTAGTCAATCGTTGATTTACATGTTGCCCATTTTAGAGGACTTACACCCCAAGCATTGGTGACTGGGTCCTATTTTACTAGTAAAGCGGAACTGGTTTACCACAGGAAACAAGTGCTGCTTACTTCCTGGGGTTCCCACAGGGAAATACTGACAGCAGCCTGTAACAAATATATAGGTAAAGTATTGTAAAGGTGGGTGACAGTCAGATGCTGAACTAGAAAAGAAATCTTTGAGTTCCAGAGTGGGTCTGACTGAACCCCAAAATATTTGTTCTCATAGCACAGTGATAACTAAGGCACCCCAAAACACACTCATTCCTGTCCCAAGGTGAAAACAAAGGTACCCAAGAAGTTTCGTGAAGATCAGTTCATAAATACGAGCTGTATAGAAGTTGTGACAAAAAACTGATTGGACCTAATTTCGGTACAAAATGGCCACTGGCAGCCATCTTGAATTTTGGATCGCACTCAGAAACACTCGTTCTCGTCCCAAGGTGATAACAAAGGTGCCCAAGAAGTTTCGTGAAGATCGGTTGATAAATACAGCCTCTAGCCCGAGCTGTATTGACATGTGCACTTACAGTGTATAAGTAGCACTAAATAAATCAAAATTCATCTAATTTGTATAATTTCTGCACGAGAAAAAAACCTGTACTGTATGTGATGTATTCCATTTTACTAAACATTCACAAAAAAATTTATTCAAATCAGAACTTTCATACAGAAGTTCTGTACAAAAGACTGATTGCACTAATTTTGGTACAAAATGGCTGCTGGTGGCCATCTTGAATTTTGGACCACACCCCAAAACACCCGTTCTCAACCCACGGTGATAACAAAGGTATCCAAGAAATTTCGTAAAGATCAGTTCATAAATGCGGCCTCTAGCCTGAGCCATATAGAAGTTGTGTACAAAAAACTGATTAGACCTAATTTCAGTACAAAATGGCCACTGGCAGCCATCTTGAACTTTGGACCGCACTCAGAAACACTCATTCTCATCCCAAGGTGATAACAGAGGTACCCAAGAAGTTTCGTGAAGATCGGTTGATAGCCCGAGCCGTATTGACATGTGTACTTACTGTGTGTAAGTAGCACTGAAAAAATCAAAGTTCATCTAATTTGCATAATTTCTGCACGAGAAAAAAACCTGTATTATATGTGATGTATCCCATGGTACTAAACATTCACACAAAAAAATTTTCAAATCAGCGTTTTCATACGGAAGTTCTGTGCAAAAATCTGATTGCACCTAATTTTGTACAAAATGGCTGCCATCGGCCATCTTGAATTTCGGACCGCACCCAAAAACACTTGTTCTCGTCCCACGGTGATACCAAAGGTACCCAAGAAGTTTTGTAAAGATGGGTTTATAAATACGGCCTCTAGCCCGAGCCGTATTGGCATTTGCACTTGCAGTGCTGAAAGTAACACTCAATACATCAAAGTTAGTCTAATTTGCATAATTTACTTACAAGAAAAAAACCTGTATTATATGTGATGTATCCCATGGTACTAAACATTCATACAAAAAATTATTCAAATCAGCACTTTCATATGGAAGTTCTGCGCAAAAATCTGATTTCACCTAAGTCTGTACAAAATGGTTGCCAGCGGCCAACTTGAATTTCAGATCGGACCCCAAAACACTCGTTCTCGTCCCACGGTCATAACAAAGGTACCCAAGAAGTTTTGTAAAGATCGGTTCATAAATACGGCCTATAGCCCGAGCCGTATTGAATTGCTGACGAACAGACGGACGACTGGCCATGGCATAAGCTCAAATTTGGCTTCGCCAACGTTGAGCTAAAAACCGTCTAATCGAAACTATAATTGCAGGTACACAGGTTCCCATGGTAGTGAACATCCATACCATGTTTCAAGTCAATCCACCTGTAAACATCTGAGAAAAACTCCGGACAAAATTCATGCATTCTAAGACAAAAAGGTGCATAACTCTGGCAAAAAAAAAAGTCTGATCGAAACTATAATTGCAAGTGCACAGGTTCCTATGGTAGTGAATATCCATACCAAGTTTCAAAGAAATTGACCCATAAACATCTGAGAAAATCTCAGGACAAAATTTGCGCATTCTAAGATGAAAAGGGGGCATAACTCAGGCAAAAAAAAGATTCGATCAAAACAACAATCGCAGGTGCACAGGTTCCCATGGTAGTAAACATCCATACCAAGTTTCAAAGGAATCAACTCATAAACATCTGAGAAAATCTCCGGACAAAATTCTAGGCCTGCTATTTTAAGTTGAAAAGGGGCATAATTCTGAAAATATAATAGATTATAAGAGAACTATAATCACAGGTACACAGGTTACCATGGTAGTGAACACCCACACCAAGTTTCAAGCAGATTGGTCCATGAGCATCTGAGGAAATCCCCAGACAAAATTATGTCCACAGATGGATGGACCGATGGATGGATGGACAGACAAGGTGATTCCAGTATAACCCCCCCCCCCACCCCACAACTCATTGTGGGGCGTATAACAATTGGTTGGACTTGATTTTATATCCATGTTGCAGTCACGATTAGCAAGTGTGCAGAAATATATTACCTTAAACACCAATAAATAAATACTTGGACTTGTGAATGACAAATAGTCAGTTACCCAGGCAGTTATTCTTGTTTTTTTTACTGTGCAACTGGACACAAAGCGATGTTGCTAATCCTTCCTAACATGAAAAGCAGACAACACTTGCAAAAGAAATTCTTGAATAACTAATTTTTTTCATTTTTTGTCTCAAAAACATAGGTTATGACCCCTCATTGAAATGAGCTCATTCCAACGAGGGGTCATAATCTATGTTTTTGAGACAAAAAATGAAAAAATAATGAAAATTGGCGATTTTTGAGAATAGTGCTGGCCAGTTTTGGTCGTTACGTTGGGTAAAGGATTAACCCTTTACACAATGCACAAGATATCACAATTTGTTATTTTATTTATTTCCCATATTTTTCTGAAGACTTCAATGAAACGATATCATGTGATCCCACAGTGACAAAACAAGCTCAACGAGCTTGTCCCAATGAGGGAGGGTCACATGATATGGTTTTGCTTGAAATTTTTTTTTCAACTGCACAATTTGAAAAGAACAGCTGTTTAATTTAAAGTGTTAAGCATCCACCCAACTCAATGGCCAGCAGTATTGACAAAAATCACCATTCAAATTTCATTATTTTTCAATTATGACTCAAAAACATAGCTTATCACCCCTTTCAATGGATCAATCTTGACAAGGGGGTATCAGATGCTATGTTTTAAGGGATAGAAAAAAAACTGAAATTCTGTTAGTTAATCAATACAATATGTGTTGCAGGTTTCACCTGTGGGTCTTGAAAGATAAGGGTTAACCCTCAAGGCCTAATCTTTTTTGTATATTTCTGCTACACTAGGACACAGTACATCCCCAGGCTTTGAAGTTGTAGCTTGGCAGCCAAGGCTCAATACCAAGAAACGACTGCCAAGTTACTTAACAATGTTACTTGGAAGTTGACCAGAAGACTGCATTTCAGGACACATGTTTTGATGCAGTAAATGTGATCGATCAAAATTAGGCCTTTAACCCTTTACCCAACGTAACTGTCAAAAACCATCCAGCGGTATTCTCAAAAATCGCCAATTAATTTTCATTATTTTTCATTTTTTCTCAAAAACATAGGTTATGACCCTCATTAGAGCGAGCTCATCGAGCTTGTTCCAATGAGGGGTCTTAACCTATGTTTTTGAGACAAAAAATTAGTTATTCAAGAATTTCTTTTGCAAGTGTCATCTGCTTTTCATGTTAGGTAAAGGGTTAAAAGAGATAACAATGGGTTTGATGATATGGTGAAAAATACATTATTATGCCAGCCCAATAGATTAAAAAATGACTAGTGACCGGGAACTGAGGAATACATCAACAATAATGGTCAACAGTGACCCCGTATTAATTCAATCTACCGGCATTGGCGGTATATTAATAGTCACAGTCTGCCATTTTGTTTTTATCACAAAGTCGCAGTAAGAATTCAGCTAATGGACACTCTACATCCTATTTTCACTTGAGAAAATAATCAAATGGTCAGGACAAAGTATATATTTGTCATAAAGTTATGAGAATTCCTTTAGAGTATTCTTTGGGAATCTTGTCCATCAAAATTTCAGTCATTGGACCTCTGAGTTGAACCCAGAGGTCTATTAGCCAAGTACTGGGTATCTCTTTGGGCCATGTGGAAACTCTGCCCCAAGGTTGTTTTGGTGATTATCCACCTGCCATGTACTACAGTAAAACCTGTCTTGAGAGACCACTGTCTTGAGAGACCACCTGTCTTGAGAGACCACATCTGCCAGGCACCGACTGGTTTTACTCTATAATGGACCTGCTATGGGAGACCACTTGTCTTGAGAGACCACCTGTCTTGAGAGACCACTGTTGTGACCTGGTACCAACTTGTATTTTTATGCCATAATAGACCTGTCTTGACCCGCCCCTTTGAAGACTGAAACCATGACAAAAACTTTTTACCTGTTCTGGAATTGGAAAATCTATTGTGGTTATACTAACATAATTAAAAGTATTAAAAGCTCTTAATTGGGTTTCAATTGCTAATTCATTACAGAGTTGAGATGTTTTTATAAGACCCCTGTGAAAAGATTAGGATTATTGCTGAATAAACAATTTCATACATACCTGGAATGTGACAGATAGGAATAAAAATAAATTTGTGTTGAAAATCTTTTTGCAACAAATTGAAATGGACTGTTATAAAAATTATAAAAATAAATTAGTGTTGAAAATCTTCAATGAAGATTTTCAACACTAATTTATTTTTATAATTTTTATAACAGTCCCTTTCAATTTGTTACAAAAACTTCATAAAAAAGAACAACTACAAAGTAATTACAAAAATCCATTCTTCTCCATTTCTGAATTTTGTGGTTGGTTATTCACTGACTTGAGAAAACCTGTTATGAGAGACCACCTGTCTTGAGAGACCACTTTTGTGTGGCCCAAAGGGCGGTCTCTCAAGACAGGTTCTACTGTATAAGTTATAGGAAGTTTAGTTGACAGATACAGTGACATAAGAGGTGAAGTGAGAACAATAAGCTTGAGCAGAATCTAATATTGTTCTAACTGACCCCCATGTGAAACTGTATCCATCACCTAAATGTCCTGCAACATACCGATTGTGCCAGCACTTTTTTCTCCAAAAGTGTCATCATTAGTTGTTTGCAAAACACTTCATGTTTTCATTAAATTTTCCTATTGGCATTCATTTCTTTACAAAAGCAGACGAGTTGTGATTCAAAGCACGGGAAACCCCCACGAGAAGTGAAGCAGTGGTAAACAAGCTCTGTTTCACTGGTAAAATAGGACTCTAATGCTTGGGGTGCGAGTCCTCTAAAATAGGCAACATGGGGTATAAACGATTGACTGACCTTGACGTTATCTTCATGTTGTGGTCATGATTAGTCATTGTACAGAAGTATGTGACCTTAAACACCAATAAATAAATAAATAAATGCAAGGTGAGTAATCCAACATCTCATTGACAGCCAAGAAAATTATTGATTTATTACCTCGATATATTTGGGCACATTCACAATTCTGCCTGCTTTCCAATGGTTTGAATAAAAAACAAATTATCTCAAGTGCCAATTAGCTGCATTTAGACTGCGATTCTTGCAAAAAATACAAAATAGCAGACAGTGACAATTAATACATCGCCAGTGATGGTATACTAAATTAATGCAGGGTCACTGTTGACTATTTAACAGGTTAGTAATATTTATTTATTTATTGGGATTTATCGACACTTTCAATGGCCAGGGTCACCTCGTGTCAGACAGTTTTATGGGTGGCGGAAGCCGGAGTACCTGGAGTGAACCACCAATGGCAAGCAATTTACAGACTCCCCAACGTACTAATGCCACACAGGTTGGGTTAGCATTGGTTGAAGACGAGTGTACCATCGCCGTGCAATACGCCTAAGTACACAGCGCCACCGTGCAATCGGGCTGAACTCCTTGCATGCTCTGGCAGATGTTACTGCCTAGGATACAAAATCCCTGGCCACCGAAATAAGTGTAATTTGGGCACATTTAACCAAATTCAGGGTTCATTCCGGTCATGGAATCCCAGAATAGCAATGGAATTTTGAAAAAAAATTCAAGGGCCTTGAAAAGTTTTGGAAAATCGGCTGGAAGGATTAAAGTTTTGGAAAAGTCATGGAATTTGTAACCAGGTTTAAAACGGATTGATTTTGTGTAAAAATTACGTGTGACTTGCGCAAAAATTATGCAAAAAATGAAGCTTTTCTGTTTGGGTGCAAACTAACCTGGTCATGGAATTTGTTTGAAAAGTTTTTGAAAAGTCATGGAAAAGTCATGTAATTTGATTCTCTGAAAAGTGTATGAACCCTGCAAATTTCTCCCCTGTATATATTTTCAACCAATGATTTCTTTACATAAATTTAGATGAATTTTTCATCAAATCTAGTCATGGCTGCTTTACAGCAGCCATGCCTAGATTTGATGAAAAATATTTTGAAAATACTCAGCAGGTTAAAATTTAAGTGCCTTGCCCAGGGACACAATGCAATTATCCCTGGCAGGGAGTGAACCATGGACCTTTTGATTTTGAAGTCCAATTCTGTAACCACTGAGCCACCAACAGGTTGGTAATAAGAATCTATTCAGATAGCCTGATATCTCCTTTTCATTGAAGGCTGTAATATTCATGGACATTTGGGGGCGTTAGCGAGGGATTTCAAACAAATTTCAAAGAGCCACACAAACCTTGTTAACTTGTCAGTACTGATATCCAGTTATGTTTTTGAAATACAGGCTTTCTTGATATTTCTACAAATGAGGAAGACACAAAAATATTACATTCAATTAACAGTTTTTATTCTATAACACAATTAAAAGATGAAAGTTCTTTGGAATGTATGGTGAATGGAACATGGCTGGAAAAATATGCAAATAAAAAGGATATTCTGTAAACCAGTATCAATTTGAGCGCAACACAACATATCATAAAAATATTAACAGCAGTACAGCCGCCTTTATATCTTTCATTGCACACAAATAAAACGTTAACTGAGATTATGGAAAAATACATGCACCAACATTTTTTTATAAAGATGAGCAAAACATATACACTTAATGAAAATATATTCTTGTTATGCCAAACAAAGTAAATTAATTGATTCTCATGCAATTATTTGTTCAAATCAATCAGGGAGGGATGGTTGTATTTTTAATTTTTCCTTACTTATAATAAAAATGGATTAAGAGGCTTTCTGCAGTCTTTTCCCACACAGAATAAATTGAGATAGTCCAGCGCAGGTGAGTCATTTTTGTGTTGAACCTGGGAATGTTTGGGTGGGCATTTTTTTGACATTTTTAGGGTAGTTTTTTGTGCTGAATCAAAGTCTATTTGATGTCACTCTGAAAATCTTGTGCATTTTTAGTTCTTCAACATTTTTCAAAATGGCTGACAAAATGATGCCCAAATTTTTGCATCATCAAGAGCAAGGGGTTTCTGTGCGATTTCACCAGTTTTCCTGGGGTAAGTCATTGTGATGAATGTAAATGGCACTGGCCCATGTCATTTGAACTTAAAAGTGTGAGTTATTCAGCCATTTCAATGAGATGGCTGCAAAATTCATGTAAAATTTAAATAATTTGTTTTGTGAAAATCTCCAAAGGCATTCTTCTTCTGGGGTCAAACTAAACCATATTTTCGAGTAGTTGTATAACTCTAGTGTAGAATGTTAGAAGAAAATCAAGTTATTCCTACCAACTGAAATCCAAGATGGCATCCAAATGGTTGCAAATTGAAGAAATATGTCCAATTCAATCAAGTTCTATCTTACATAGAAGAATGATTGAGAATTCAAAGACATGTCCATAACTCATATTCTGAAAGTAATCATGGCTCGTTCAGGTCCAGAAATGTTTTTTACATTTTTTTAAATTTTGAGATTGCTTCCAAAATGAAGAGCAAAAATTTGAAAATTGTGACATTTTCTGGCATTTAGTACCATAATCCATTCTGCAAATTATTTAATTCACATGAGAGAGTTCCCACAGTGGAATATGAAAATAGTAGTCATTGTCCAAAAAAAAAGAAGCTGCTATACATAGTCAAAAACAGATGCCGCATCATGTACGGGTTTCTTCATTTGAGTCTTTGTCTGCATCACACGATACAACATTTTTTAAAGTCAGCTCACTGTGACACCCATTCGAATCACCTCTGCAATTGCACACCATCATGCACAGAATATTTGTATCTCTTGGAAGAACATGTCATGGCAAAGGCACAGCGGCAATTGACAAAATTTAATACCCGAGTAGGCATAGGGTGTACAGACTCTGGAATGCCTATTGGGATCAATATCCTTAATAAATCATCAATGTTGGTTTGTATGATTCACCTGATAGCAAGAGAATTTGGGTGACTATTGTTCTCAGTGATTTCAGTGATTTGTGCACAGATGAGAACTATGAGTTGCTTCTTGTTTGTCTATTTCCACAGACAACTTGCTTTGGTGGGAGCTGGATGCTTGAGGTCAGTTTATTCTTCCTTGACATGCTCTTGCTTTGTTCTATGTATGAAAGTGATTTATTGCTGAAGTCAAAGTACCTATCAAACATGAGGAACACATCAGACGTCTTCAGTTGCAACATGATATAATTTGAGAAAACTGATATGAAATCTGAGATAGTTCTGTTTATGGGTTAATGCAATATCTACATAATGGCACAACCGTCTATAGAGAATTTCAGCATAGGCAACTTTCTGGTGGTAACTACACTTGCCAGTTTGTTCTTCAAATCGGACTTGGATTTTGCAACGCCTGAAAATAAGTCACCTAATTCGAGAAATCTGGACAATGGGAATGGTGCAAGTTCGTATTTGAGTGTATCTTTCATTGGCAGGTTTTGGTCTGATGACTGAAGTGCAAAGATTTTCTAATATGTAAAATGCCACGGTTATCTTTTTCTTGCTCAATGGACAAAATAATCCATCTGGGAGATTGGCTTGGAAGTTTTCATATTGCCTACTTCATATGCTCGATATCGACATTCACACTATCTCTGGATAGCTTTTCATCTAAATGTCAACAATCTCATTGGGGTGGTCATCAGTATCCGTTGGAGATATGCATGTGCTGAAGGTGGCTATGATTTTCTTGCGATCGACCAGATCCACATCAAGTCAGGATGATGCCTCCTCTTTATGAACAAGCTCATTTTCTTGAGGAAGATTTTCATTCAGCTTGAGATCATATTGCAGTTTACTGCAAACTCCCAAGCTCAGAGCCCATTTCTGGACTGATTTTGCACTCAGTCATCCCTCAAGACTGTCGTCTCTATCATCATATCTGACCATATACTGTTCCAAAGTCCAGGATTGTGTCTCCAAACATGTTCTCGGTTCAGAAATGCTTCAGGAAGTCTGGAGGTAACCTCTCTATTTTTGTGAGGTAATCAGTGGCATATCTGAAATTGTTCCGGTGTCTGGCAGTAGCAAAATAAGTCATCATAAGTTTCATTGCCAGTAAATAGAGTGGTCATTCACCCTCCCTTTCGGTTCAAATGAACAACATGGTGAGAACTGGCTTGATGAGAGAGTCCATCCATAGTTAACATGTTCTGCTATGTTCAGCTTTCTCACTGAAAGCATCTAACACTGAGTCGAATGATAATGAATAGCCAACCACAACCCTCACAAATTCCTCCACAACAAGTCTGAGAGCCTCGTGTTGTGAGGAAACTTCTTACCAAGGAGCATTTACAGGACTCCCAAAAATTTTGCTGCATTAGTTCCTGGAGACCAGAGCATGCCATTAAAACTCCAACTCCAACAAAAGACATGGAGATGTATTCTATACTCAAACAATGATAGAAATTCTGGAAAGTATCAGGATACTACCAACAGACCTGCATGACAACATGGTACAACTGTTGTTTGAGTATCATGTATACTTGCCCTGCACACTCAGTTACCTTTTTTCCGTGTTTCATTGCTGTGAACACAGTATCTGGGTCAGCTGTGGTCACTTCTAGAAGGGAAGATACTGTACTTTGATAGCTGGTTGTGGGGAATAACCCGCGCCTCACATGTATGTTGTGTGTTGAAGCGATTGTTCTCTTGTGTATTCTCAACCGAGGAAATCGCCTTCAGGAATAGGAAATTGAGGTCTTTCACTCCAGTTGACAAAACTACCTGGTGGGCAAGAACATGAAGAAGCATGACCACTTTTGTAGATCCTGAAGCTGGCATGGGGGTTCTTTAGGACCTCTGTATCAACCTATTTCTATCTCTGTTATAAAATCGGAATTAACAGCAGCCCAATGAGACCTCAGAATTTTGCTCTGATACTGAGCACCCACAGATAACTTCTCTTGGGTCATAATCAATGCCACACAGTGGGTCTGTTTCTGGCCATGTAGAGAAGAAACTGTCATGTCAAAATTGTCACCAACAGCTTGAAATAGATTCCCCTTCTCAAATAAATTATATGCTTGCCATTTGACAGTGCAGCCGATGAGTCAGACAGTTTGAATCATAGAAACTCATTATAATTGGTTATTGCATCGTAATGATGAAGTTCTGTTATTGTGCATGATGAGATTGGACAGTACCAGTTGGAGTTGTGTCAGTGACTTCATTATTGAGCTATTGAGTTATGATACTGGCAGCTAGAGTCAAAGTCAAATTTGGCAAAGATAGAGCTTCAAGCGTACTGATCAACATCAGACTTGCCTCATCCAGTAAAGAGTAATGTGTTATTGATAGATTGTTTGACTGCCTGTAGAAATAAAAAAGCGTTATCCACCCCAAACTTTTCAGGTTATGCCCAACCTGTGCTGGACTAAAAGTGTATAATTATACAAATAAACTCATTTAATTTTAACCCTCAAGAGCCCAATTCTAACTTTTTACTGCAACATAACAGGGGCCTCAACATATGTCTCTGAGGAAACTTGAAAGTTACATTCTAAGGGACTTGCCAGTCCTTTCTAGCCAAGAATTGCCTAGAATGAATTGCAAGGCCACAGGATCTTTAGTTTTTCTCTTCCGATTTCAGTTATACATCAATCAAAAGCATAAAAAGTTTTTAGTCTCCCGATTTTGTAGCAATATTAAAAGACATTGCAAGGCAATAAAAGTGTCTATTCAATGGGTTTGATTTCAGTGAGAGATTGCTTGAGAATCAAAACATTTTTTATGACTTATATGACAATAATGAATAATATAATGAATTCCTTAGACTTTTCAATAGGGACCTGCAAAGCTTCAAAATTAGATATGATATCGCCCCCATGATTCGATTCAATTACCATCATGTGATTTGTAAAATTTTCAAATTGTTAAGATATTCTGAAAATCCAGCAAGTGTCTCCTCTTTAACTCTTCTATCATCAGGAGCCAATACTTTAAAACTTTTACAACTGTATTTTCTAGAATTGTATTTTCTACCTCTTAATATTACTGACTAAAATGGATCATTAACATTTTAAGATATGGAAATTTAAAGTCATAACTAGAAAGTACAATTCTAGAAAATGCAATTGTAAAAGTTTATAGTATTGGCCCCAGATCTCCTGTACATGACTCCCAGTGAAAGAAGAATTGTTCAAGGAGGTTCAGTTTCTGAAACTACTTCTGATTCCCTTTGGGAATGTTCCGATTTTTTAATTAACTTGCATAAACAGAAGAGTTAACCCTTTACCCAACGTAATGGCCAAAACCAGGCTGCACCATTCTAAAAAATCGCCAATTAATTTTAGTTTTCTTAATTTTTTTTCTCAAAAACATAGGCTATGACCCCTTTGGAACAGCTCATTGAGCTCATTCAAACAAGAGGTCATAACCTATGTTTTTGAGACAAAAGATGAAAAAAACTAGAGGTACTGTGAGCAAACTCACAAAGTGATACCACCCCCCACCCCTGTCAGAACGGAATTATATTGCTTCATGCAAATCTTCATATGGAGTTCTTCCATTGTGTAAAGTTTCATGAAAATTCTTCAAATGGTGTAGGAGGAGTTGCGCTTATAAGGATGGACAGATGGATGGACAGGGTGATTCCTATATCCCCCCCCAAAAAACTTTGTTTGCGGGGGGTATAATTAGTTATTCAAGAATGTTTTTTGCAAGTGTCGTTGCTTTTCAAGTTAGGTATAGTGTTAATGATGAATACAATGCATGAGTGGAAACTGGCACAATTCATCATTATAAGAAGTGTAATATCTACCACTTGAACTTGATTCCATTCAAGATTCAATTCAATATTTAATTCCATTTGAAATTCTTGGCCAGATTCAATTCAAGATTTGATGGAACCCAAAATTTGAGATTATTTTTTTGAATGTCTTGCCCAAATAGACGAGTCACTTTGAATACAATAGTTAAATGGAGACTAGCAACATTTACGGTTGTAAGAAGGTACAATATTTACAACTTGAAGACTCGTGAGATTGGATTTGACAGACTCAAGATTGGATTGGATATCCTCTGCCTAATCTGATTCGATATTTGATTCGACCTTTCAGATTTGCAGGGCCCTACTTTTCAACCTTCATCTTGCAGATGTAAATGAAATATGCGTCAAAATAAAATTTAGTACAGAAAGAATTATTCACACAGAGAATGCAATTCAACAAAAAGTAATAGAATAATAAGAAAAGTTGACATATTGTTTTGTCTACAGTTAGAGTAATCACAAATTCCACCGTAATAAATCATACCTATGATTACAAGTTCAGCTGTAATAAATTAGACCAATCTTTAATTGCCTCATCTATTATATAAATGGAAAGGCTGTGATTCCATACAGCTAGAAATTCAAGCTTTGATTATCTCCCTTGACACACAATGCAATACAATCTTCCGTCGCATAGGTGTGACTTCTTGTCCTGGGATGGGTGGGCTCACCAGTTTACTATAAAGCTTCTTTTAAGAGAGTTAGGGTTTGGGGAAGGTGGGGGGGGGGGGATGCCTTCAAATCAGCCAACTTTATGAAATAGAAACAAACATTATTAGGCCACACAAAGTAGATCTTCTGTTTCTCAGGCCATTATTTGTGAAATTGCATGCGGGCGAGCGGTTTTTTATTTTATTTTTTATTTCAGTAATTTCTTCTTTGCTATCAAAAGTTTATGTTCTTGGTTCAAGTTTTAGGCCTCATAATCTACTGAATAGCATGGGTGGTGGTGTATTTCATCCCTTGAGTGCAAGAAGGCTTTGCAATGCTAAAGCATTGCAAAGCCTTCTTGCACTCAAGGGACAAATTCATCAATTTTTTTAACTTGGGTAAACTATCAGACATAAACCATTTAATTTTTATTTTTTTTAAGTTTAAGTTGGTTATAAAAAGAGAGCATGAGGCAGCCAAAAGGACCATGCGGGAGGGCCAGAGAAACAGATCTTTTATTTTTTAGGCCTTACAATTAATTGTTTTCATATCAAACTTAAACCTATTTTCAGCAACTCAAAGCATCATCATGATATGTGAAGAGAAGCAAAAGAGAAAACATAGTTTATGACTCCTCATTGGAATGAGCTTGAGAAACTCTCCGATGAAAGGACACAAGCTGCAGTTTTGAGTTCAACATTGAACATATAATAAAATTTGAAAGTGGGTTTTTTTTTTTAATGTGCTAGCCAGATATGGTCAATTCATTAGGTAAAAGATTAATAGAACCAAAGACAAATATAGGTTACAAGTGCATTTCCAAGATGGTGTATTGAAGTTGAGACTTTGTATCTCAGCATTTATCAATGAGTCTGTTAGGATGAGTTTATTTAGGACTCAAGAGGCGAGATCAAGACTTCAATACACCACTCAGAAACACACTGGGTGGTATTAGACAATTTATCATATGATATTCCTCCCTTTCTTGAATCTTATATATTTTGAAAATCATCCAGCATCCTTGAATTGAATTTTATGAAAGAAGATCAAGATATCATGGTGTTACGTTCTTAAGCTGTAAAGGATGTAATCCCAATTCATTGTTCCACTTGTACTATAACCGCTGAAGTTTATAGTAGTGCTTCAGCTGTGTGTTTCTTTCTTTTATTTTCAAGTGTAACACATTATTGGCCTATATAAAAATACTGTCATGGCAAAAAAATGATCTTGTGCAATTTATTTTGTTGAATAATAAATGGCGAATTATTTATCATTTAATTACAGTTATCAAAAACAGTGGTCTTGACATGTGTAATAACCTGATGCCAAATGAGTGCAGAAAAAATGTTCTCTTTCTGAATCGAATGATCGCACATGCGGTTTTTACCTTCATTACAGATTTGCATTTTACCTAAACGTTTTCACCTGTATTGCGAGAAATATATTCTTCTTGTAAGATAAAACCAAATACTGAGGCCAAAACCATTCTGAAATATCACAACGGCACAACTCTAGTCAGATTATAACCTTCCTTGACAAAGGAGTATTTGTGTACTTTGCAGATTTAAACATGTTGTTTAACCCTTTCAACACTGGTGGCATCTTCCATGCCAGTTAAATGGCAGAAATTGGAAGAGTCCATATCCATTATTTGGGGGTAGAACAATTAATATTTTCAACGTGCAGCCTGAAGGCTGCACGATGAAAATATTAATTTTATACCACACACGATCACTTAGTAGCCATCCTACTTAATGAGATTATGATATATCATGTTTCTGGACCGGAAAAGCAGCCTCTCGTGTTGAAAGAGTTAAGCAGAGAAAAGTCTATGGTGCAGTTTGCAGGATGGTACTTTTGTATGTCACTTGACCTATTATGTTTTGGTACAATCATCCCTGTAAATTATTAACGGTAAATAATATAAACAATACATACATTAAAGAAGATGGAATGATAAACGTGTAAACAGTAAGTATATATAGGAATTTATAAAATAAATAATTCAATCACATCAAAATAAAATAACAACATCAATCAAGGAATGTACATGATCTTGCTATAAAACAACAGACATGAAAAATACTGAGTTTACAAGAGTAATTCACAAATTTTAACCCTTGTCCTGTCAAAACCACTTGTGCAATTTATGAAGGAGCTAGGAGCTACATTTATGCTTGCATGTCCAGAAGTTTAATAAAATTTACATAATGCAGTTGTAACTCTTAACATCTGATTAGGGAAAGGATTAATAGAAACCAAAGACAAATATAGGTTATTACACCAAGTGCATTTCCAAGATGGTGTATTGAAGTCAAGACTTTGTATCCCGGCGTATATCAATGAGTTGGTTAGGATGAGTTGATATAGGACTCAGAGGCGAGATCGAGACTTCAATACACCACTCAGAAACACACTGGGTGGTATTAGACAATTTATCTTACGATATTCCTCCTTTTCTTGACTTCTTATATGTTTTGAAAATCATTCAGCATCTCAGGGACCGATCAGGACTATTTAAAATACGCTCTAGCCTCGGAGCCTATTTTTTCAATTCATACGCCAGATTTCAATTTACGGAGTCACACTGCTGTTTGTAACACACACTGCAAGTATGTAATAGCTCTCATCATTTTCATCTAGTACACGATAGCAAACATTAATCTTCACTGCGGTTTCTGATCAAGTCTTGGCTGCCTATTTAGGCAGCCAAGACTTGATCAGAAACCACA
Organism: Pictodentalium vernedei; assembly: GCA_031216915.1. Classification (NCBI taxonomy): domain Eukaryota; kingdom Metazoa; phylum Mollusca; class Scaphopoda; order Dentaliida; family Dentaliidae; genus Pictodentalium; species Pictodentalium vernedei. The sequence goes on along the minus strand of CM062295.1, from coordinate 172,642,716 downwards.
GTGAAGATTAATGCTTGGTAATTAAGACTTGAAGTATTAACTTAAGCACTCTACAACAATGATAAATGATAATCATATATATAATACATGTAAGAGTGTCTCTCTCGATTATCCATCGAAAGAATATCAAAATATGATCTGAGAAGTTATGCGCCAACTGAGAAGCCTATTTCTGAGATTTAAGAGCCAGGTCCTGATGTTTCAGAACCAAATACGCACCGGCGCATGCCCAGGTCGGTCCCTGCATCTTTGAATTAATTTTTATGAAAGAGTATCAAGATGTCATGGTGTTACATTCTTAAGCTGTAAATGATGTAATCCCAATTCCATAACCACTGAAGTTTATAATAGTGCTTCAGCTGTGTGTTTCTTTCTTTTACTTTTCAAGTATTTTCTAGTATTCTCTATTCATCAGATAATAGTGTTAATCTGTGAACTGATAATCATGTTAATCTGTGAATGCCAGATCATGCAGAACATCATAACTGGTAGAGGGGTTTACCCCCATTAGTCAGACACCCATTTGTCATACACCCCAGCTGTCAGACAGTTAATTAGGGATTAGCTGAAGTTAAAATAGATGATTACCTATATTGTTATAAATGGAACAACCCAGATATATACAATTTGAATAAAATTTAGTTTCAACATTTTGTTTGGTACTTTTTTTTTTGTTTTTGTTGACATATAATCAAAATACCTTTTAAATAGTTTTCTGAAAAATAATCAAAACATAAAAATCACACATATATTGTGTAATAACACTGATAACTTCAGGCTTTATGGCGCAAAATTCAAGATTTAGGTCATGCCCGACCTTACAGAGAAGAATCTGAAGTTGGACAATCGCCTAAGTTCATCACTACTTCATCGACATCCTAACCTCTTCAGATTCATAAATATAATAAAGAACATTGAAAAGGCAGAGAAAATCAAAATTGCTCAAATGGACTTTGGTGCTGCTTCACCTCCCGGAAACAGGTTTACAGGGGAATTGACAACAGTTTGGATCGCCTTTAGGAACAACTAGGGCAGGGAACAAAGTCTCCAATGGAGTTCCTTGAGGCAGCTGGAACACTGTTAAGATTGGGATGATTTGTTTGTAAATTACTATTCCTTTTGTACATTTTTTTTTGTCATTGTAATATTGTACCTTTGTTTATGATGTGCACCTCACATTTTTCATTTTGTTACATTTTTTTTTAATAAAACATGTTTTTTTGTTTATTTACGTTAAGTTATCATGAAATATGATTATTTTATTTATTTACAATAAAATGAGTCTAAATATTTTCTTTATTGTACTTCATATTTTTCATTTTATTGTTTTTTTCTGTTTATTTAACACCAAAAAATATTTTGTATGATTATTCATGTCTAGAAATCTTTTCTTGTATTTCATATTTTTTATTTTATTGTCATTTATTTCCTATTTATTTTCTTTGTTTCATAAAATACGATTTTCTGATTATTTATTACAGAAGATATTATTTATTTGTGTGATTATTCATGTTATTGTCATTTATTTCATAATTTTAATTTATTGTGCCTAGAACTCTTCTTATTGTACTTCATATTTTTTATTTTATTGTCATTTATTTTCTATTTATTTTCTGTTCATTTCTAAAACACACTGGTGAAGAAATAAATCATTAAAAGCTAATTAATTGTTTCTTTTCTGTCTGACTTATTGGAATATCCCACTTTATTCTGAAGGTGATAAATAAGGAATTAGCTATTCAAACAACTCAATAATCTGTGATTATAAACTGTCTGACAACTGGGGTGTCTGACTAATGGGGGGATACCGGTAGAGGGTTGGAACCTAGAATTTGGGCTTCATTCTGAAATGCAGGTACCACAACTTAACTCTTAACCTGCTGAGTATTTTAAAAAATATTTTTCATCAACTCCGGTCATGGCTGCTGTGAAGCAGCCATGATGGGATTTGATATAAAATTCCTTGGAATGGAACCCAGAATGTCAGTGGTTAAGCAGTCAATTCGGTGTACATAGAAAAATTTGGTAAAAGGAGCCTAAAATTATACCTAATCCAGTGACAAGATATTTGTTATCTTGGACAGGAATATCAGCCAGCAGCATTATTTATTTATTAGGGTTTAATGACACATTAACAGCCAAGGTCATATTGTGTTGGTGACAGTTTTAAGGGTGGAGGAAGCTGGAGTGCCTGGAGAGAACCACCGAGCAGCTAGCAGCTCCCCAACATCGTAACTCCGCACTGCAGCACAGGCAGGGTGAGACTGGTTGAAGACATCCGCACAATTGACGTGCTGTACAACTTGGTACACAGCAGCATCATTGTGCCACCATGTGGACTATCGGGGTGAAGTGCCTTGCCCAAGGACACAATACGGGAGTCCGAATCGATCGCTCAGATGGTCACCCATCCAAGGAAGGACTAACTTGGCTCGACATTGCTTAACTTCGGTGATCTGATGAGAACCAGTTGCAGCAATGCCACTGCACTCCAGCCAGCAGCATTCAAGGAGTTAAACACTTCATATTCAAAGTGAATTTATTTAGTCTGTGTGAATTTCGGGGAGTGTTCAGATAGGCACTCTCCCATAAATTGTAACAAGACAAAAACATGTGACCAAATTTTTATGACCAAAAATAATTTAGTACTCTACCAGTAATAAAAGCGGTGAGAACAGTTGTCATTTGCAGGATAAGGGTTAACTCATACAAGCCTGTCCAGCAGACAATTGACTAGAAACAACTTATCAGATTTTATGTATTTCGACACTCATAAATATCCAGATAGTCATTGCCTGGGCATCAGCTATATACATCACCAACTGGTGATCACCACCTGGTAGAATTAAATGTTAAAACAATATTGATCAGTCGGGATTTTACAAAGTTCAATGCTTTCATTGCAATAGACATTCAATTAAAGAACCACAGATTGAAGATTATTATTATTATTGGTGTTTATGGTCACTTTCAGTATGTGTGGCTATATCATGATTACAATAGAAGTGTGCTGTAAAGTCAAGTTTGACAAATCGTTTATACCTAAAAGATTTTTCAAAATTGACCAATCAGAATCAGAGAATGCCTCTTGCAGACATGTTTTTCACCCAACAGGAACAAAATGAGCAACAGTTGTAGAGAACCTCTCATAGACCATTCCTGCCAAGTTTGGTTCACATCAGCTCAATAATTCCAGAGAAGAAGATGAAAATGTGATTTCCCATAGGGTTTCTATAGTAACTATAAGCTGCAATTGTGGTCAGGTTTGCAACTCAATCAACATTAAATGAGGATCGTTGTTAGAAGGTGTCCCAGTCATCAAGCATGTGAAGTTTCAAAACATTTGACCTTGTTGTTTCAGAGAAGATTTTTCAAAATCCACCAATCAGAATCAAAGAATGCCTCTGGCGGCCATGTTTTCCCTCCGATGGGAACAAAATGAGGTTCATCTGTAGAGGATCTCCCATAGACCATTCCTGCCAAATCTGGTTCACATCGGGTCAGTAGTTCCAAAGAAGAAGATGACAATGAGATTATAAGCCACAATTGCAGCTATGTTTGCAACCTGATCGACATTAAATGAGAATCACTGGTAGAGGGTGTCGCAGTCATCAATCATGTGAAGTTCAAAAACATTTGGCCTTGTAGTTTCAGAGAAGATTTTTGAAAATTGACCAATCAGAATCAAAGAATGCTTCTGGCAGCCATGTTTTTCAACCGACGGGAACAAAATGAGGATTGTTTGTAGAGGACCTCCCATAGATCATTCCTGCCAAGTTTGGTTCATGTCGGCTCAGTAGTTCCAGAGAAGAAGATGAAAATGTGATTTCCCATAGGGTTTCTATAGTAACTATGAGTCGCAACTGCAGCCATGTTGTAACTCGATCAACATTAAATGAGGATCATTCGAAGAGGGGGTACCAGTCATCATTTATGTGAAGTTTCAAAATGTTTGGCCTTGCAGTTTCAGAGAAGATTTTTGAAAATCAACCAACCAGAATCAAAGAATTCCTCTGGCTGTTATGTTTTTCATCTGGTGGGAACAACTGAGGACTGTTTGTAGAGGACCTCACATAGACCATTCCTGCAAATTTTGGTTCACACAGGTTCAGCAATTCCAGAGAAGAAGATGAAAATGTGTAAAGTTTACAGACGACAGCAGATGCCAGGTGACGGCAACAGCTCACATGGCTGTTTATGGAAGTTATCATTTGGTACAGTAGAATCCTCTCAAATGAATATCCACTTTGCCAGTGAAAATTATTCAATTAACAGGAGTGCACAATTAACAGGGATTTGGTCAGTTCCCTGTGTTCTGGAGGTAAACTGAGCATTTATTCTATTATATATTGTTTGACAGAGCTCATAGAGCTCTGTCAAACAAGATATAATAGAATAAATGCCTGTATTGGATGTAGTGAGGCCAAAAAGGTTGATAAATAAGGGGAATTTGGTGCGTGTCACAGTAATTTTTTTGACATGTTGCAAAAATTTATATACAATTAACAGGAGTTTACTCTACAACCCACATGCAATTAACAGACCAAATTTGTACTGAAGGTATGGTAAATGGTTTTGTGTTTGAAAATTATATTCAATTAACAGGGATATACAATTAAGAGATATCCAATTAAGTGGGCTCCACTGTATTGGGTAAATGCAAGAAACTCATAATATATGCTGCAGAATTCTAGGTTACACATCTAAAAAAAAATGCTATTAATTTTTTTTTATTTTCAATTTTTACCTCCAAACATAGCTTATGACCCCAAATTGGAACAATTTTATCAAGCTCATTCCAATGAAAGGTTGCAGGCTATGCAGTATTTTCTTTAATGACTTCAACTGGTTGAGGGCTATATTATTTTTGGTGGTCTGAATTTGTTCATCAAAATTTGTTTTATTACAAATTATTGGAGAGTGCCTACAGGCACTCTAATAATCTGTAATAAAACAAATTTATATAGACAAAATATAATTTGTGTTTGACTGAATATGAAACATGAGCAAGGAAAATGGTTTTTGATCACAAAACTTCATTTCTTTTGAAAGCCCTGATAGTGGCTTCTAGCATTCAACAAGTTAAAGAGCTGGATTTAATCCCTGAAAACAGTTTGACTTTTATCAGAAATTTCAAATCTTCATTCTTCTGTAAAACAATAGTCATTCAACAATCATTTTTCCCATCAAATTTATTAACCCTTTACCTAACACGAAAGGAAGACGACATTATATATATTAGCACTCCACAAGTCTAGTTACCATGGCAAACAAAATTCATGAAGAACTGTTTTAAATTTTTGTCTCAAAAACATAGCTTATGACCCTTCATTGCAACAAACTCAATGAGCTCGTTCCAATGATGGGTCATAAGCTATGTTTTTGAGACAAAACATGAAAAAATAATGAAAATTAAATGGTGATTTTTTTTTAATAGCACTGGCCGGTTTTGGCCGTTATGTTGGGTAAAGGGTTAAATATCAAAGTCTGAAAATTAGCTTTTGTCACTGCAGATTTTGACTGGTTAATAATGACAACAACAAAAGGCCCCAAAGGGCTTGAAGTGACCACATAACAAAAGCTCATTCATTTCCACTGACGGGGGCAGTGGTTTGAGGGAACAAGCAAAACACCTCAGAGTTCCTACAAGGAAACTACAATGTTACAAAAACAGAAACAGATAAATACAACATTTCCACAGAATGCACAGAAATAAAGTGAAAAAAGGATTAAAATGGCTGAAGGCCTGATCTTGATTTGAACAAATCTCAATCTGACCTTCACTAAGGATTTCATATACCAAATATTAACCGATTCTGACTGATGGATCTGAATATGAGTTTTAAAGAATTATACTCATAATTCACTAAGCTGAACTTAAGTCTCCCATTTTGAGTTCAAATATGAACTCGAGGACTTGATCTAACAAATTTAAATCTGACCACCATAAAAATGCTGTATACCAAATATCGAATGATTCTGACAGTTGAATTGGAAGAAGGAGATTTCAAAGTATTTTCATCATATTGCACAAAGTTAAATTTTTGTATGAAACCAGGGACTTGATTTGAACAAATTTGAATCTGACCCCTATAAGGATGTTGTAACCTAAAAATCAAAAGATTCTGACTAGTGAATCTGAAGAAGATTTTCAAAGAATATTCCTTATACATGTATTGACAAAGTCAAACTCCAGGCTCTGATAAGGAGCCCAAATATGAACCCTGGGACTTGATTTCAACAAACTTGAATCTCCCCCCCCCACCCCCCCCCCCCGCCCCAAAGATGTTGTATATCATATATCAAAAGATTCTAACTGGAGGATAGGAAGAAGATTTTCAAACAATATTCTTCATATTTCACCAAGTTAAAATTTGATCCCAATAGGGATGCTGTATAACAATTACGTAAAAACAATTTGACTGATGGACCTGTTGAAGAAGATTTTTAAAGAATTTTCCACATATTGCACTAAGTTAAAATTTTGGCATGATTTGAACCACCTTAAATCTGATCCTCCTAAGACTACCAAATGTCAAAAGATTCTGACTAGTGCTTCTGGAGAAGATTTTATTAATTTTTGAATTTTTGACTCAGAATTTTGTTGATTTCCCATAGAATACCTTATGACACAACTGCTTGCAGTTTTTTTGCCCTTTTGATTCTACTCGTCCTAAGAAAGCTTCATACCAAATAGCCGTTCTCTTTTCCTTGCATTTTTGGAAATATGGGTGTTCGAAATTTTTTTTTATATTTTTAGCTCGAGTTTCCATGGGATGTGGATAAAATGTTTTGACATATATCAAATACTTATGACCTAATAATATTGTATACCAAATTTGGTTTAATCTGACCCGTTGGTTCTGAAAGTTAAAAAATTTATAGTAATTTATATATTTTTTATACTTACCAATGACCCAGACATAGCTGGTGCTAACTCTTAAAATATAGGGCCAAACACAAATTTTGCCCCCCAATCCCCAAAATTTGCATCTAAAACTAAAGAAAACATGTCCTGAAAGGCCCTCCACACTTCGCCCCTACTGCGCATGCGCAGTGTCAAGGACGTTCCGAAATTGGCGCCATTAATCATTCTAATAACCAGTGCCTGGTAAGCGCTATGTACTCAGCGGGGAGGCAAGAGTTCCCAACTCCTGGGAGGGCCATCCCCGTCTGGGTCATTGGTAAGTATAAAAAATATATAAATTACTATAAATTTTTTAACATTTTTATACTGTACCAATGACCCAGACATAGCTGAATAGTAAAAAGGCTGGAGGGCCAAGGACATAGAGCAAAATGGAATACGCTCAATAAAATAAAATAGAGTCATCCCCTGTAGGGAAAAAGAAGTAATAGGCCTTACATGTATCTTTCTTATTTATGATAAATTAGAAAGATACAACACCTTCCAAAATTGAGCTTCATACATCCATGTACTCTATTAATATCCAATATAATCCTTATACTAATAATTTTTAAAGTAAGCCAATAAATAAAGTAAGTCTAGAGAATAGAGACTCTTATACTCCTAAAAGTGTCTGAGGATTGCATAATCATGTCCGTTGACATATGCAATATTCAAAAGCTATACTTTAAAAACTAAGACTTGAATGAATTTTAAAAACCTAAACTTCTCACTAAACAACCATCCCAATAACAGCTCAGAATTACTAACTCCGGAGGAGGTATCCCCTTGTTTTCATAGTAAAACAGGTGACCCAAGGGAACACCCTCCCCCCCCCTTTTTTCTTGCCCTGGGTCAAATAGCCCAGAGCGAAGAGGGCAGCCGAACGGAGACAGCCTACCTAGCTATAGTAGCAACTGTTAAGTGAATGACATTCTGAGCAGTAGATAATAGACCTAACAATAGAGGCCTCCAGAAATGGACTCGATATTTCTGAGATAAAATTCATGAATGTGGATGGCTGAGCGCAATGAGCGGCCTTCAAAAATCTATAATAGCGACACTATTAATGTAAGCCCAAGAAGTAGAAGAACTCTTACTTCATGAGCCGAAATCTTAAGCACAACTGCTAAGTCAATGATATACCATAAGCAGTACCGATAGTTAATAGAATCCATTAACAATAAAATGGGGCGTAACATCCTTCTACTAGACATCAAAGACAGAAGAAGCTTACGCCCATAGTAATAAACAGATATCTGTTTATAAATACATAAACTGTACCCGGAAAGAGTAAAGGCCTATGCCCATACGAAGACGGAAGGACCTTAAAATAATAGGTTCCGGATAATAGGAGCCTAACTCTTATGCAACAATCCAACCTAAATAGTAACGGAAATAGTGATTCCGAAACTACGAAAGTGAAAATCATCCATCGATAGTGCATGAAACTCACTGACTCTACAGTAAAAGAGAAACCAACAGAATTACTGTCTAAAAGGTCAGAATTTGAAAACTACTGTTTCCAGAGGCTCAAATGATTACTTAGCTAAATAAGAACCGAAGTTAAAATCCGTATAGGAATTTAATCTAAAGATTCTAAGTCTATTTATCAAAAAGTTACTAACTGACTTAGATAAAGAGACAAAAGACTCAATTGTAAACTATCGTAGAGTGCATACGTATGAGGTAACATAAACCTATAACCTAAATAATAACAGGCTGCAGTAGATCTTGTGAAACAAGTATACTAAAAAATAGCAATGAGTAGTATGGAGGGATCAACAATATGAACATAAGGATCCCTACACTACGACGGAAAAGCCTCCACTTTAGCCGCATAGAATAGCGAAGAAGAGGATCTCCTATAGTAAGAAATCGCGTCCAAAGCTCGTCCAGTACAGTGCTTACAATGCAATACGGACCACACAACGGAATACATGAAGGTTGCGACCTTGCTGGTTGTGATAAAGATGACACAATTTACCCAGTGAAAAAAGATCCTCACATAGAGGAAGATTTCACGTTAAGACCCACAGTAGACAAGAGAGTAAATTACTCATGATCTCTGTGAAGATAGAGATGCTATCAACAGGAATGTATTGTGGTTGTTTATCTTAGCAATACCTGCTGAAACAACAGCGCCGGAGGATACGCGTATCCTATCATTTCGTCCTATAGATCAATAGAGCGTTAACAACATTAGCTCAGAGATCTGGACAAGCCAACACATACGTCTGCAATTGATTAGCAAGCTGTGTCATAAATAAATCATCATTGGGCGCTCCCATAGATAGCAAATCTGATTGGATACTTGTTTGTTGAGAGTCCATTCCAACAGCAACAAGCGACCCGTAAGAGAACGGAAGTCCAATAAAACAATCAGACATCCCGGAATATGAGGGACCAAAACTGAACTTGGTGTACTATAACCAACAGACGGATTCTTTCCATTAAATTGAATAACGGAAACGAAAGAGTGCCTCCCTGGTTCCGGAGATACGCCACTACTGTCGAATTAAAGGACAGGAATTTGGGCATGCGTTTCTGAATAATGTTCATGCAATGACATAAAGCAAGCCTAAAAAACATTATTCCGCGGAAGAAAACTGATTGCTAAGAGACTGCGGAACCCAAAGACCCTGGCACTTCGAATCCGTAGGGATCAGTATTATATCCCAATCTGTTTGACTGGCAACCGTCATAACAGCCACACTCGGGTCCGGCAACTGCGGTGGCACTCTCTGAGTCAACCACCGAATGTTTGCCCCAGTCTGAATCTCTTGTAACACTAGATAGACAAGAGAACGTGTAAATCGAGCAATTCATGGATTGCCAAAAAGTTGCCGTCGAAGAGAAGCTCCTCCGAGAACGAAGCGACTCTGAGAGAGTTCTTAACCTTACTATCCACACGTGTGGATGTAGCTAGGGCTGCGTCACGTCTAACTAACTCCAATCAGCCACTGAAGGGCGGAGTTATACGTGAACAAACTACTGCCCTCAAAAGAAATTACATTGAGAATAATATCCCGTAAATCTTTTCTTGAAGACGTAATGATAACGCCTCAGTAAGGCGGATTACGTATGATAAACGGCGAAAAAGAATATATGCAGTCTTTAATCACACCGTCTAGACGCATATGAACTCTCGGTATGCCCTGCTCTGCCAAAATAAACTATTCGTATAAATGATAAAATGGCAGAAATGAGCAACGCGGACAAGAAACTAAACTATCATGCTTAGTAGCAGGCTTGTATATATATATATAGCGTCGAAAAATAAAACACATGTTGTAATGACAATATTGGACTGCATCGGTAAGTCAGGGACAATGTCCCTGAACCGATCGAAAAATCCGAGTCCAATGACGCTATAAGTCTCTTATCCAAGATCGCAGCAATGAAGTCCGAAATAACAATCACTGGAAGATAATGCCAGAAGATATGAAAGGCATCTTCCGATACTACTAAAGGGAAAACTCGAAATCTTTCGAATCCCTTTCGCCATCCTGTCGGACCCTATAAAGCGTTCGGTCGTCCGTAGCTGATGCAACCGCGGACCGCACCGACCCAGCGCCGTCGGATAATTCCTGATTCGACCGAGAAACTGTCAATTGCTGGGATGCTGCGAAACAACTGTGCTAACTCGGATAGCACGTCCGTCACTGAGGCCTGAGGAGAAGCAGTCTTACGACGCATTGCTGCTGGAAGCTCCGTAATCGTTACCCCGTGCATACTACCAATATGCGAGCGAACGGAGTGTATAGGCCTCGTGTCCCTTGGCTACCGGATGGCGCGACCTATTCGCCGTGGAATCACTGAATGCCGAAACTGATCGGATACTCGAGGTCACGTAGCCAATGTGCGGTCGTGTGCCCTGCTGTGAGGATGAGGAAGCATTAAAGGACAGTCTCTCGGACTGTCAATATAACGGAGCGTCCCGACCGACGGACATATGCTCCGAATGTAAAATATCAGAACCACAACATGCGGTCTCCTATGTTGTTGGACGAGAGAGGGACCTCTCTCGCTCACAGCCTGGACGGACCTGGACAAGCCAGGAACCGGACTAACAGGCTTCCTCCGATCTGTCCTCAATCTGCCGTCACTGGGTGAGTACTAAAGTAATTAAAGTGCTCGCATCACCCAAATCTCCTTCCTAGACCGCAACGGACGAACCCGGCAGCCGAACCATTCGATGAATGTACGCTACACCGGGTGAGCTAGCGAATGTCACTCCGTAGGCGATAGACATATTCCATGAGCACTTATTGCCGCTAACTCTTCATTAACTATGACGACAGAGGCACACTTTTGAAAGACATCTCCATAACTCTTCGAACAAGAAACCAGAAATGCTTGGTTAGCAAGCATAAAATAATAATATATATATAGCGTCGTTCAATAATTCGAAAGTTTGTGTGACATTATTGGACTATGTCGGAACTGAGGGACGATGTCCCTGAACCGAACCAAAAATTACTAAGTCCACCGACGCTATCAGTTTCTTATCCGGCATCGCAGCATTCTGGTCCGACGAAAGAAGCTGTAGAAGACCAAGTCAGATGACATACACAACAGCATATGTTGTTCCGAAAGGGAAAGCTCGAAATCCTCCGAATCCCTTTCGGTATCCCGTCGGACCGGATGAAACTTTCGGACGTCCGTACCCGCTTCTGCGGAGCGTCCCGACCCAGCATCGTCGGATAAAATATATGCGACAGATTCAGTTGATGCTGGGATGCTGCGATAAACTGTGCTATTAAGGAAAGCACGTCCGTTCCCGAGGCCTGTGCAGTAGCGGTCTTACGATGCATTGCCGCTGGAAGCTCCGTGTACATTGACTCCCGCACACTTCCTATGCGAACGTCCGGAGTCTGCAGGCCTCGCGTCCCTGGCTACCGGATGGTGTGACCTGGTCGCCGAAGAATCCTTGATCGGCGAAGCTGGTAATATATCGGCGGTCACGCAGCCAAGGTGTGGTCGTGTGCGCTGACGAGAAGAGGAAGCCTTAGCAGTCTCCGCGGACTGCCTATACAACGGAGCGTCCCGAGCGACGGACGTATGCTCCGCTTGCGACACATTGTACCACAACATCTGGGGCCAGATGTTGTTGAACGAGAGAGGGGCCTCTCTCGCTTGCCGTCCGGATGGACCGGAACGAGCTATGAACCGGACTAAAAGGCTTCCTCCGTTCTCCCTCCGATCCGCCGTCACTGGGTGTGCATTAGGTTAATTTATAGTGCTCGCATCACCCCAAAATTCCTTCTAGACCACAACGGACGAACCCGGCTGCCGAACCATTCGGTGAATGGACGCTACACCGGGCGAGCTAGCGGACGTCAAAGGCCGTCGAACCTACTAGGGTCCTCTTAGGCAATTGGCGTATTTACATGAGCACTTTTCCGCTAGCCCTTCATTAATTGTGACGACGGAGGCACACTGTTGGAAGACATCACAGATACATCACCCTAATCTTGATCGTCTGAAATAGAAATTGATAAAGTAGAGTGACCCTGCGGGGAAAGGACCGGAGAGTCCAAATCCCCAATAACATACCGTGACATACGCTTCCCATATTGTCATCGAAATCATACGATACAGAACAGGAGTTAATGCGAGTACACTGACCACATATAGAATGATAATAAAGTCAGAGGAAGACTTCCTCTTAAAACAATTGATCAATATCCTTTCAATGTGAAAAGAAAACAAGTCCTGGTACTCGCACTAATCCCTGGCAATCAAAATACATAATAATAATATGATCCATTAATATAGAAAAAATAATTGAAATCAAAATATTTTGAAAAAATATTTTTTCAGAACAGCCCAAGTTTCTGAAAAGTAATGTTGAGCCCCAATGGATCCCAAGCCTAAGTGTGGACAAAAATTTTAAAAATATTTTAAACAATTTATTCAACACTTACGAACAATAATAATGTATCTAGTTATGATTAAAATAACATCAAGATATTATTTTTTAGAAATCCCCCCCTCACACAGAGGGCTGTTGTAAATGTAAACAATGAGTGTAAAAACACTAAAATAAGACTCCAGGCACCCAGGCCCGAAATCAGTTACCAAAAATACACTATCTGATGCAAAACAGAGACTTCCAGGGAAGAAACTGCAGAACATCAGATGGTAGATGCAGAACACAACGCCTAACCACCCGTAGGTGAAGACGTAAACATGGGGAAAAGAACAGAATTCATTCTGTTATTCAGCTAAAACTCCCAAGAAAATTTAGTAATAATAATTACAAAAACTATGCCACAAGCATGGGAGAATAGCAAGGGGGACTTAAAGGACAGGGAGAGAGGAAAACACTTAAAAAAACAGTGTAACTAAATAATCAGAATGACAACAAAATGGCTGCTGCCTTGAAAATAGGTAACTTAACACAATTTCATTAAAAAATTTTAAGTTACAGTCCTGATAATATTCTGTCACACATTTTTTTCCTCCCCTCCTTCTCTATCCTCCTTAGAATCACCATTTCACTAATATTTATGTGTCTGGCATCATTTAAACTGAGATTTATAAGCACAAAGATCAGTCAGATGTTAACTGATGAAGGGCCAAACTTAGAATGATTAATGGCGCCAATTTCGGAACGTCCTTGACACTGCGCATGCGCAGTAGGGGCGAAGTGTGGAGGGCCTTTCAGGACATGTTTTCTTTAGTTTTAGATGCAAATTTTGGGGATTGGGGGGCAAAATTTGTGTTTGGCCCTATATTTTAAGAGTTAGCACCAGCTATGTCTGGGTCATTGGTACAGTATAAAAAATATAGGAATTTTGGGCAGGGGCGAAAAATCCTGCCCCACACAGAACAACTGAAAATACTGACCCTCAAACTTCTCCTGAATAAACTCTAGTTCATACCACAAAAGGAAGCTGAATACCATAATTATATCAAGGTACTCCATCCATTGGATCTTCAGAAGATGCTTTAAAAATTTGAGACAATTTTCCCCTGCTTCCTCCCCAAGTGGAGCAGTATATCAATTTGAACAAAACTGAATTGGCCCTCCCTAGTCATCATTGACATGAAATTTTATTGTAATCAATCCAGATATTTGGGAGAAGAATCAAACGCCACCTTTTTGACAGACGTCGGACAAAGAGTGACAAGAACAGCTCACCTAGACTCAATCAGGTAAACTGATCAAATGTCTTAAAATAAAAAAAGATTTTCTTTCAATCCTTAGGTCCCCCCCCCTCCCCATACAGCCACAAACTGCCCCTTTCATAAGGCACTATCATGGCTCTACTGAAAAGGGCTGAAAGCCACTTTAGTGGCTTTACACCATATAACAAAACAATTGTTTATGAACAAATTTCTGCTAAAATAGGGCTCTCTTTATTGGTAGCATGGTATTCTTGAAAAAAATAGTAATGTTACAAATAGCCTTTGAAAAATGTATTAACACTCCACCAGTCAAGTTATCTGCAGCTGTGTACATGTATAGATGGTAGTTATTAATGTAAAATTAACTAAGGACTTAAGGGTTAATAGTCTTAACAACTTCTGTTTTATCATTTAACTCTCTAACCTATTTACACGATATCAAAATTTATTTTAATTACTTTTTCTTTCCAAATTTACAAAAAATTTCAATACAGTAGAATCCTCTTAATTGAATATCCATTTTGCCAGTGAAAATTATTCAATTAACAGGAGTATACAATTAACAGGGATTTGGTCAGTTTCCTGTGTTCTGGAGGTAAACTCATCATTTATTCTATTATATCTTGTTTGACAGAGCTCATAGAGCTCTGTCAAACAAGATATAATAGAATAAATGCCTGTATTGGATGTAGTGAGGCCAAAAAGGTTGATAAATAAGGGGAATTTGGTGTGTGTCACAGTAATTTTTTCGACATATTACAAAAATTTATATACAATTAACAGGAGTTTACTCTACAACCCATATGCAATTAACAGATCAAATTTGTACTGAAGGTAGGGTAAATGGTTTTGTGTTTGAAAATTATATTCAATTAACAGGGATATACAATTAAGAGATATCCAATTAAGTGGGCTCTACTGTACAAACATATCATGTGACCCCTTGTTGGAATGAACCTGACGAGCTCATTCCAATGACGTTCATTTCAAAGAACTTACAAAACCAGTACAGTGGAACCCTGTTAATTGAATCGCCATTTTGACAACAAAAATTATTCAATTAGAAAGAGTATTCAATTAAAAGAGTTTTGGGCACTTTCCAATATTCTAGCAATATACTGATTTAATCTATTAAATTCTATTTAACAGATCTCATGGAGATCTGGCAAAAAAGACTTAATAAATTAAATCTGCCTGTATAGGATGTACTTAAGTCAAATAGGTCTATAAATAAGGGTATTTGGTGACTGTCAGAGTAATTTTGTGACAGGGTAAGATTTTTTATCCAATTAAAAATTTACTCCACAATCGGTATGCAATTAACAGGTCACATTTGTAATGAATGTATAGTAATGGTTTTGTGTTTGGAAGTTATATTTAATAACCCTTTACCCAATTTAAGGGCAAAAACCGGTCAGCATTATTCACAAAAATCACCATTCAATTTTCATTATTTGTCTCAAAAACATAATTATGACCCCTCATTGGAACGAGCTCATTGAGCTCGTTTCAATGAGGGGCCATAAGCTATATTTTTTGACAGAGAAAATAAAAAAATATAGTTATTCAAGAATTTTGTTTGCAAGTGCCGACTCCCTTTTGTGTTAGGTAAAGGGTTAACAGGGTTATTCATGTACAATTAAATGGGCTCCACTGCAAAAGTATTGCTTCATCCACCCATCCCTCCTTCAAAACTCAAACAAAATTCACAACTGATAGTTGATGAAAACCAAATGAAATGTACAACCTGGCTTCATATACATTATTCTATGCCATTATCCAAAAGCTTTGATGTTGGCATGTCTAACTCAAAGTTGTCTGCATCTTTGTCCATGTCTTTTAAATTTGTGTAGAACTTTCTACCATAATCTAAACTGTCCCACCGTCGTGGCTGATTTTTGTTTTTATTTTTCTTAACACGACACACAATCAATACTGTCAAAAGGATTATGAAAATAACTCCGCCTAATATTGCTCCAATGATGATACGAGTTTTTGAATCATTTACAAATTCCAAAACACCTGATGATTCATGAGCTTTAGTGTCAGTGTTCACCCCTGACGAACTGTTATTATTACTCTTTCCATTGTCTGTACTTGCCCCTGTTTTATCACCAATTGTTACCACTCCAGTACTTTGCCCCTGATGAGTTGTTGGCTGAGGTTTCTGTGTTGTCTCTGTCTTTGGCAATCGACTTGGATCAAACTGTTTATGAGATTCATGCACAATCCAAATAGAGTCTATCAACTTTTTGCCATTTACTGACAACTGTTCCCAGTATATGTGGGAAGAGTTATACACAATAAGGCGAGCATAACTGTTGAGAGCATCATTGTCGGTGTGAAAAGCTGACCATGGACCTGAAACGATAACATCAAAATTGAAAAAAATCCATGAAGTTACTCAATTAATATGTGAAGAATTGGCTTTTTCATGAAAAGGTGATACAGCTGTATACTTGAACTTTAAAGTTCTGGGAAAATGATCAGAATTTACAATATGGTATCCAGATAAGTACCCCCCCCCCCCCCCCCCCCCCCCCCTGACATGTGTCTCCCTGTCCAAAAATGGATAATCAGATACCTGTCCAAAAATGGATAATCAGATATCTGCCCACCCACCCCCAAGTGAAATTGTCAGCTATTACAACTGCCTTCAGTCAGAAAAGCAGCTCAGATATTGCCACCCAGTGTTAAATTAGTTAACCCTTTACCCAAGGAATTGCCTGCATCCGTCCGTGTAATTTTCTAATTGAGCAGTTGAAAAACATAAATTTTTCAACATATTTCAACAAAACCATATCATGTGACCCCCCCCCCCCCCCCCCCCCCCCTCCCTCATTCAACATATCCATATCATGTGAACCCAAGCCACTATTTATGATGCCATTTTATTTATATATGGACTTCGGCCATGATGCCAAGTGATTTAACTAAAGTGCTTCTGTGAAAGTCAGGGACTCAGCCGCTAATTGCTGGGCATGGTCAAATTGTGTATATGTGAAAATAATCATGGATTCAGTGAAAGTTGCCGAGCATGATGGAATATTCAGTTTATTAATCATTCTTACTGATTGATTCTACCAGGCATCATCAGCTGCCGCCGATAGGTAATTATTTATTTATAGCATAGCACATATTTTCTAATCTATTGCCTAACTCTTTCTGTCAATCTTTTACTCGATCTTCATCTATTTATTATTATCATGTATTTTACAATAAGACGTGAGACAATGGAGTTTTTATCTTTTGAGTGACCTTTTTTTAGCTTTTATTTGATAACTTTGTAAATATATACTGATGTTCACTTTGCTCATTTATTCCCCTGTTTACTGAATGAGACCATAAATCCATTTTATTTAGCACAGAAATATATATTTTATAGTAAATTTCCTTTCTTATTATACCTACTGCAATTGTTTACTACAGGCTTGCACTACAGTGAAAGACCCTAACCCAGATAAAATACTCTCTATTTTAATCTTTCCCAAGAGATTTGGGAAAGAAAAGTGGTGGGAGAGCTCCAGAATAAGGCTGGGTCAACCGAGAGGGAGTGAAGCTCACTAACCCATCTGGCTGAGGCAAAAGCCATCAGAAAAACTGTCTTGCATGTGAGAAAACGCACATCCATCTGGGATAAAGGCGCGAATGCCCCCCCCCACCCCAAGCAGAGCAGCACCCAAGAATGAGTCCATCTTGGATTAAGCTGCAAAGTCCTAGACCTTTTCAGGGAAAAGTGCAGAACAAGCTTGGAGAGGCAAGGATGAGTGCCGATACGACTCTGTCCCACATACGAAAAAAGTCTCCGAAGCATGGATCTGTACCCATTGCTGGAGACCCCCAGAATCAAACATATATACCAGAAACTCCGCAATCTGTGTGATTGAAGGAGTGACAGAAGCAACAGAGTGATCCGCACACCATCGACAGAGGCTAAACCAGTGAAGTGAGTGCCTCCTTGAAGAAAAGCAACTCCACTGCTCATCTCGAAAAAAACACTACGGAGGAGACAGGACCTGACAAAAGACATGTGCGAAGGCACAATGAAGTCGGGTTGATGTGAAACCTCTTTGGGCGACCTTGGCAAAGAAAGTCGCAACTTAGAGGGGGACGTGGCAGAACCATCGCTAACAGAGAGCGGAGCAGATTGATCCACACCCACTGAGGCCACAGGGGAGCGATCAAAATGATTCAACAACTGCAGGTTCATATCTTGGTTAGAACCTGAGGCAGAATCGGAACCGGCAGGAAGGCTTAGCCGACAAGACTGTTCCAAAGGAAGCCCAAATATTAACCTAGGGACTTGGTTTGAACAATCTAGAATTTGACACTCATAACAATGATGTATACCAAATATTAAAAGATTCTGACTGGTGGTTCTGAAGAAGAAGATTTTTAAAGAATATTCCCCATATTACCCTATGTTAAAACTTCGGGCTCCTGTAGAGAGCTCAAATATGAACCAATAAGCTTTATTTCAACAAACTTTTATCTGACCCCCCTATGAATACTGTATACCAAATATCAAAAGATTCTGATGATTGGTTCTGGAGAAAAGATTTTTTTAAATTTTTGCAAATATGCTGACTCAGCATTTTTTCGATGCCCATTACAGAACACCCTAACATAACCGATGGCAATTTTTTTTCACCATTCAATTCTACTGGTCATAAGGGTACTTCATACCAAATAAAAGCTCTCTGTTCCATGGGGTTTGGGAAATATGGGCGTTTGAAAATATTTCTATTTTTAGCTCCCAGGGTTTCCATGGGGATGCAGGAATTTTTTTTTTTTTGCATGGGTCAAGTACTTATGACCCAATACTACCACAAACCAAATTTGGTTCATACCGGACCATCGGTTCAGAAAATAGAAATTTTGGGCGGGGCCAAAAATCTTACCCCTCCTATTACCAAGCCAAATATTACTTCACGAACTTCGTTTGAACAAACTTGATTCTACACCTCAAATGGAAGCTCCATAGCAAATATCAAGTCATTGTACACACTGGTTCTTGAGAAGAAGATTTTAAAAATATTTTGGAGCATTTTCCCCCACTCCCTCCCTATGTGACTGGGCATGTTGAGTTGAACAAAAATGATATGCCCCTTTGGGACCATCACTCACACAAACTTTCACTTGAATTGGCCCAGTGGCTTTGGAGGAGAAGACCAAAACATGGTGTTGACGGACGACGGACGGAGAGCGATGAGATTAGCTCACCTTAATTTGTCAAGAAGAGCTAAAAACTGAGGTACTCGACGGCGGAGAGACCACAGTAGAGGGTTCGGCCGGCAGCCCCTTCCAACTTTGCCAAGTTGAAGTCAGGGAAGGCTGAGGCCAATACCCCACGTCTACACTAACAGACATTTCTGCAGACCCCTGCAGGGATAAAACTGCTGTGCTCAATGGCGGAGAGGACACAACGGGGGTTCGGTCGGGAGCCACTTCCGAGTTGAAGTCAGGGAAGGCTGAGGCCGATATCCAAAGTCTACACTACCAGACACCTCTGCAGACCCCTGCAGGGATAAAACTGCTGTGCTTAATGGCTGAGAGGACACAGCATGGGGTTCGGTCGGCAGCCACTTCCGACTTCGCCAAGTTGAAGTCAGGGAAGGCTGAGACCGATACCCCACATCCACACTACAGACATCATTGCAGACCCCTGCAGGGATAAGCCGAGGCCGGCTAAAACGGTGACCGATGACGTTGTAAATGGAAAAGCAGTAGTAGCAGATACGACGGGAGCTGTTGAAACTGGTAGAAAGGGGAGAGAGCAACCGAGCTTGGCCTCCAAAGGAGGAGTCACAAACCTAGTGACAGCCTCAGATGTCGACTGGAGAGGGCGCATAGTCCCGGAACCAGGGATCTCTTCACCAGACCTCCAACAGCAGTATCCACCATGGTAAAAAACTGCACATCCCCCATGGAGGGGGTATAACTCTCACCAGACGTGGTCATGTCGGGAAGCCCCAAAATGACAGCGTTCCCCACCCCCACCCCCCTGCAGGTGCGGGAAGAGCTGCACATCCCTACAGAGGGGGTATAACTCTCACCAGACGTGGTTGTGTCGGGAGGCCACGAAACGACAGTGTTCCCCTCCCCTGCCCACGGGAGGAACAGCCATGAGAACGCACCGAAAGCGAGGGCAAAAGGCATTGCCCTAAAGGAACCGAACTGGACATAACAGAGGTGAGAGCAGTAGAAGAAAAAGGTGAACTCAACAGATACAGAAAGTAGAAGAACACCCCCAACTACAAGAGAAAGGTGGCAGAAAAAAAGAACCGACGGGAACACAACAGGACCCAGACGGCCGACAGGGACCTAAAAAACAGAAATTCAGCCCTCAACTGAGTGAAGAAATCTTCTCCATACAGTCCCTCATTGACACCTAACTCCAGTAATAATAATAAAATTTATCAACCGAAAAATTTTATGTCCGAACCTCATGGAACGTATTCGAAAATCGTGCGCGACATCGGAAAATATATATAAAATTTAATGAAAATGTGGTTGAAAATAGCAACGAGAATATATAAAATGTAGTCCTGTTATTACACGACCCTCAGATCCATAATTCCTGTCACAGGAAACCATTATCGACGAGTTGAATTATCACCGTTTCGTAATGCAAATGGCGACACATCCTTCACGTGCAGCGGACGAAAAAAGAATGGCTTGATGACCGCCTTGCACACTGGTTAACGGAAGTCATGGAATTTTACTAAGAGAAGAGCGTCCCCTACTGGGGATGGTGCCCGACCCAGTTTGGGCTTATTTTTTCGTGGTGTTTTTTACACCACTTTTCTTTCCCAAATCTCTTGGGAAAGATTAAAATAGAGAGTATTTTATCTGGGTTAGGGTCTTCCACTGTAGTGCAAGCCTGTAGTAAACAACTGTAAGGTAGGTTGATAAGAAATAGAGGTGTCCCAGTTTTTAAATTCTGCTGTTGATGAAAGGGAAATAACTGCACAGGAGATTCCTCACAGATAGTAAACTATTGATATTTATAGGCTGGGATAACCCCTGTTGAACAGTGCTTCAGTTTCCAAGTACACATGTTGTCTTGTGCAGAATCTATTTTCTTTAATGTGAAAAAATATTAGCAGCAATGATTGGTGGGTACATATGTAAAATACACTGACAGGGATTATTACTGAAGATTAAAAAAATTCACCAGGTATTTCAATAGATACAGTATAATTTTGATTATTTGAACCCATTGTCCAACTCATGATCTCCACTTTACCTTCAGTTTACATCACATCACACTGACAGTTGGGGAAACCCACCGAGTAAACAATGGAATATAATCACGAGAAAAAACCCGTACTATATGTGATGTATTCCATGTTACTAAACATTCGTACAAAAATTTATTCAAATCAGAACTTTCATACAGAAGTTCTGTACAAAAAACTGATTGTACTAATTTTGGTACAAAATGGCTGCTGGTGGCCATCTTGAATTTTGGACCACACCCAAAAACACTCGTTCTCATTCCACGGTGACAGGAAAGGTACCCAAGAAGTTTCGTAAAGATCGGTTCATAAATAAGGCCTCTAGCCTGAACCGTATACAAGTTGTGTACAAAAAACTGATTAGACCTAATTTTGGTACAAAATGGCCACTGGCAGCCATCTTGAATTTTGGACCGCACCCAGAAACACTAGTTCTCGTCCCAAGGTGATAACAAAGGTACCCAAGACGTTTTGTGAAGATCGGTTCATAAATACAGACTCTAGCCCGAGCCGTATTGACATGTGTACTTACTGTGTGTAAGTAGCACTGAAAAAATCAAAGTTCATCTAATTTGCATAATTTCTGCACGAGAAAAAACCCCGTATTATATGTGATGTATCCCATGGTACTAAACATTCACACAAAAAAATTATTCAAATCAGAGCTTTCATATGGAAGTTCTGCGCAAAAATCTGATTGCACCTAATTTTATACAAAATGGCTGTCAGCAGCCAACTTGAATTTTGGATCGGACCCCAAAACACTCGTTCTCGTCCCACGGTCATAACAAAGGTACCCAAGGAGTTTCGTAAAGATCGGTTCATAAATACGGCCTCTAGCCCAAGCCGTATTGAATTGTTGATGGACAGACGGACGACTGGCCATGGCATGAGCTCAAATTTGACTTACGTCAAAGTTGAGCTAAAAATGATAACAATCAAAGCATGTGATACCTTGAAATAATATGGCTTGACAGCACGGTCTGCAATTATCAAAACATCGAGGTGATGTTCAATTTGGTCAGCATTTTAAACTGATCACTCATTATAACAGTAGACAAATATGTGTGAGATAATGGGGTGGATATTTTTTATTTAGGAGTATACTCTCTCTTTTTTTAGGTGGTTTTCCACAAAAACGTATCATACCCAAAAGATAGTTACTCATCTCCCATCCCGATGCATACTGACTTGACTTGCAGACTTGATTACTCGTCCTGAAGCCCACCCCCACTTTTTATTTTTCCACTGCATGCAACCTTCGAGACAGGTCAGTACGGTACTCTTCTAATACAGCCTTTATTATTATGGCTCAGCAGTGATTTCTAGACAAGTCTTTGTTGCCAGTAAAGGCAGTCAAGACTTGACTGGAAACCAATTGTATAAATTTGTAATGATTCGTTCACACATAATATATATGTCATTAACAGATATTTATACCATGCTTGCCTGTGTTACTGCCTGTGAAAAGCTGTATGTTAAATTTTAGCTTTTAATCCCACTACCGGTGTAAAAGGTCTACTGCAGTCAAAAAACATTTACACCTATAGAAGGAAGTTATCCAACTTGACCTTTGACATAACTCAATTTGCCAACTTCAATACATTCACACTTTGCGATGTTTCATTCAAACATACGGCATTGCAGTACTATCTACATACTGAATTAACAAGAGCTGGACTTTCGTCCGGTGCATACCCCCACTCGGTGTACCGCCTAGTGTGGGCATACCTATGACCAACAAATATCATTTATGAATATTCTCGTATGGACTGACGGATGGATGCACAGATGGACAGATGCAATCCAGTATACCCACCCCCCTCCTTCCATTTTCTTTGAAAGTTTTCAACAATTTCCAACAATTTCTAAGTCAAAAGGTATGGTAAATTGTTTGGCGTTTGGAAGTTTAATGCAATGAGGCAGAAGCCTTTGTCATAGGCAAACTGCATGCCATATTTCACTGAAATCTGATGACCCCAATCCAGTATGCCCCCTCCCCCCCCCACCACCTCCCATTTTCTTCGAAAGCTTTCAACAATTTCCACGTCAAAAGGTATGGTAAATTGTTTGGTGTTTGGAAGTTTTATGCAATGAGGCAGAAGCCTTTGTCATAGGCAAACTGCATGCCATATTTCACCAAAATCCGATAACCCATACCTTTGATAGAGGCTGAACAGACAAATAATGTCTATTTCCTACAATTTCTAAGTCAAAAAAGGGGGATAACTCTAAAAAGGAGAATGTGAGAAATATCATTGAATCCTTTTTTTAAAGCCTATACCATAAGCAGTGCTCATGGCAAATTTCATTGCAATAGAACATTCGATACCCGAGATAGAGGCTGAACAGACAAAATTTGGCTCGGACGGACATAATTTCTAAGTGAACAAATAATAAAAAAAAAAAAAAATAAAAAAAAAAAATAAGTAGTGTGGGCATACCTATGACCAACAAATATTATAAAAAATAATAATTTACTTAAGTTATGAATATTTTCGGACGGACTCACACACGGACACACAGACGGACGGGCGGACGCATGTAATCCAGTATACCCACATTTTCTTCGAAAGTGGGGGTATAATTAATAAGTTTAAAATACCTACAATTAAATATTTAAAATAAAACTGAAGAATTGTTAATAATAATTTGACTCAAAGAGCAAGGTAAATTCAATCAACATTGACGATGTGTCAACTGTCAATCATGCACTCACGATCAGCCAGTAGTTCTGCTCACCGGCACAGTAGTAAATAAAACAAACCTGTGTGTTTGCGATAGAAAGTGTTGTTTTTTTTCTCCATTTTAAGTGACAAAGTCAATTATTTATTAAGAGCATGGTATAAATAAAACAAATAGGTACTAGGGGCAGTAATCAGATTTAAACCACTCAAAGAATAAGTGTTTTAACCACCCGACAGAGCCTCGCCTTTATGTGTGGGTGTATCTGACAGTGCATATAAATGAAAGTATTAATCACACTGTAGCTTACCTTGACTTTATGTAGTAATTACCTCACTAATGGGGCATTCAAGTAATTTTTAACATAATCATTAATGTTTTGTTATCTATGAGAAACAAAAAACTAATTTATTTAGTTATTGGTGTTTTAAGATCACATACTTATGCACAATGGCTAATCATGACATTGACAGTTTGACGGGTGGAGGAAGCTGGAGTACCCGGCGAGAACCACCGGGCAACGACAAGCAGCTGCCAGCTCCCCAACAACATAACTCCACACTGCAGCATAGGCAGGGTTAGATTGGTTGAAGACAGGCGCACAATCGACGTGCTGTATGCCTTAGTACACAGCGTCATCGTGCCCCCATGTGGACAATCGGGGTTAAGTGCCATGCCCAAGGACACAACGCGGGAGTCCGAATCGCTCGCTCAGACGGTCACCCATCCGAGGATTAACCGGGCTCGACGTTGCTTAACTTCGGTGATCTGACGAGAACCGGTTACCGCAATGCCACCACGCCCCAAACAAAAAACTAAATAAGAAAACAAGGAATATGTATTGCCAATGATGGTTCGAGTTTTTCACACCTGCAATGCTTGTCATTGTAAGAAAATCAAATTCATTGATATTTGCTCAAGTTAGCATGTCAATGAGCTGAAAACAGGTAAAAATTAACTAGTTAAGGCCCATAACTTTTCTCAGTATAGCCGAACCATACCAGTATTTGAACTTCATTTGAGAGATTTCTGAGTATCTCTCTAGTGATAAGTGTTTATATGTGTAAATTCAATAAAATTATTTGCAATATCAGTAGGAAATGCATGTCTCATTGAATTTATCCCATCAAAAGCAACAAAATGATTCTATATGAGTATTTGACTTATTCAAATCCAAATCACGGCTTTGAATTTACAATCCAAACCATTTGTATGGACAGGCGGATGGACAGAAAGATGGAGGTCTCCACTAGATACCCCAGAATCCTCCTTCTGAGGTTGGGGGCATAATAACACTGAAACAACTAATTTTTGACAAAACTAAAACCAGCATAGCAGTTTATCTTTACCCACATGAAATTATCCTAGTTTATCTCCCTCACCCCAACCCTACATATCCCTGCACCCCAATACACAAACACCTAAATTTTTTCCCTCCACATTCGTCACAGAATACTTGTAAAAATTTGCTTTGGTATCTCTCTGTTATATTGAAAAAATGCTGATAGGATCACTGATTCAATGTCGAATTGTGACAGCGCAAATGTGGGTTTAATCATTATCAACTTATCGTCGGGAAACCAGTTGCTTATTATTTACTATGTGAAGGGTCACTGTGACCTGGACCTTTGACCTAGTGATTTCAAAATAAATAGAGCTCTTTCTTGCACCAATGCCAACCTACCTATGAAGTTTCATGAACGTGAGTGGAACCATTGTCAAATTATCATCTGGAAACCAATTGTTTTGATTTACTATGTTCAGAGTCACTGTGACCTTGATCTTTGACCTAGTGAGTCCACGATAAATAGGATTCTTCCTCTCAAGAAGGCCAACCTACATATGAAGTTTCACGAATATGGGTTGAACCATTGTCAAGTTATCATCCGGAAACCAATTGTTTATGATTTACTATGTTCAAGGTCACTGTGACCTTGTTCTTTGACCTAACGAGTCTAAAATAAATAGGGTTCTTCCTCTCACTGATGCCAACCTACCTAGGAAGTGTCACGAATGTGGGTTGAACCATTATCAAGTTATCATTTCATGTTATGTTTGATGAAAAGGATAATGTTCAATGTTTATGAAAGGATTATAAAATAAGACAAGAATTGTGATAATTGGGAATATGTTAATTTCTGTTCCCTGTATGCTACCGTACTGACTCGTGTCGAAGCCCATACTTGTGCCAAAGCCCACCTCCCGCTTTTTCAGATTTGTTAACCAGGGTGCCCTACTTGAGTCAAAGCCCACCCCCGAAGTTTCAAATTGGACGAAAGTTGTTTGAGGCTAGACGTCAAATTTACAGGCATCAAATGGAACAAGACCAATACCATGTCTGGACCTGCGTCGCTGCATGCAATTGATTGAGATACATGTATTAATCTCTTTCGACTCTTTTTGCATGTAGATAAATCAATTCCTTTCACAGAAGGCAAGAAAAGTTTGACGAAAAATTCAATGTTCAGTGGGTCCCTTTCATACAAGCAGAGAAACTTTGACTGAAAATTTCAATGTTCAGTGTCTACAGTAAAATTTCAAAGTATCGGCAAACAGGAAGTGGCGGCACGACAGATCTGAAAATTGCATACATGATACAACTGCAACATGATACAACTCAACATTATCAAGCTCCATATGAAATAAAAAATCAATTCCTTGCATAGAAGCCGAGAAAAGTTTGCCGAAAAATTTCAATGTTCAGTGGGTACAGTCAAATTTCAAAGTATCGTCAAACAGGAAGTGGCTGCACGGCAGATCTGAAAATTGCATATATGATACAACTCAACATTATCAAGCTCCAGATGAAATACTGAATCAATCCCTTATATAGAAGCAGAGAAAAGTTTGACGAAAAATTTTGATGTTCAGTGGGTACAGTAAAATTTCAAAGTATCGTCAAACAGGAAGTGGCTGCACGGCAGATCTGAAAATTGCATACACGATACAACTAAACATTATAAGGCTCCAGATGAAATATTGAATCAATCCCTCACACAGAAGCCGAGAAAATTTTGACGGAAAATTTCAATGTTCAGTGGGTACAGTAAAATTTCAAAGTAGCGGCAAACAGGAAGTGGCTGCACAGCAGATCTGAAAATTGCATACCCGATACAACTGATCATTATCAAGCTCCAGATGAAATATAAAATCAATCGCTTACATAGAAGCCGAGAAAAGTTTGACGAAAAATTTCAATGTTCAGTGGGTACAGTAAAATTTCAAAGTATCGGCAAACAGGAAGTGGCTGCACGGCAGATCTGAAAATTGCTTACACGATACAACTCATCATTATGAAGCAGCAGACCAAATATAAAATCATTCCCTTTCATAGAAGCCAAGATAACCTTGACAGAAAAAGTGTTTTGGATGGACTGACGGACGGACGGAGTCGAGTGGTTACTAGACCTGCTCTGCCGCTGGCGATGCAGGAAAAAAAAGGTGACTTGTTGCAACACTGTACTTACCAACTAGAACTGTAATACTGTATTATGTATATTTTTTGGAGTTGAGATTTTTGTGTTGTTAAATTCGTCTTTTGTGTAATACATTATGTCTGTGTACAGTGTAACAAGTCTTTATTAAACAAGCCAAGACCAATACCAGGTCTGCACCTGCGTCGCTGCATGCAATTTGAATCGGCAAACAGGAAGTGGCTGCACGGCAGATCTGAAAATTGCCTACATGATACAACTGATCATTATCAGGCTCCAGATGAAATATAAAATCAATCCCTTGCATAGAAGCCGAGAAAAGTTTGACGAAACATTTCAATGTTTAGTGGGTACTGTAAAATTTCAAAGCATCGGCAAACAGGAAGTGACTGCACGGCAGATCTGAAAAATGCTTACACGATACAACTCATCATTATGAAGCAGCAGACCACAGGGTTCATACAAAAATTTGCTCACAAAGTTCAAGGGTTTTTCAAGGGTTTTTTCAAGGGCTTCTTTCTTTTTTTTCAAGGGCTACATATACTATTCAGCTTGTATGAGCTCTAAAAATCTAAGATTCATGTGGCACGGATCTGACTTTGCAAGTCAAGAAGTACTGGTACCCAAAGTGTGATCTGTGTTACAGTAATCTTGGTAAAACGTTCCATACTTTTTTATGTTTTTTTTAACTGAGCGACACGAGTGCAACTAACAAGTAAAAGGCAAGTACACATATATTTACAATGCCCAGGAAATAGCTTTGTATTCAAGGGTTTTTCAAGAGATTTCTGAAAGTTCAAGGGTTTCTCAAGGGCTAATTTCAAATTCCAGGGTTTTTCAAGAAAAAACTCATTTTCAAGGGTTTTGCAAGAGCTGTATGAACCCTGGACCAAATATAAAATCAATCCCTTGCATAGAAGCAGAGAAAACCTTGACGGAAAATTTCAATGTTCAGTGGGTACAGAAAAATTTCAAAGTATCGGCAAACAGGAAGTGGCTGCACGGCAGATCTGAAAATTAGATACACGATACAACTCATCATTATGAAGCAGCAGACCAAATATAAAATCATTCCCTTTCATAGAAGCCAAGAAAACTTTGACGGAAGAAGTGTTTCGGATGGACTGATGGACGGACTACGGACGGACAGAGTCAAGCTCTGCCGCTGGCGACGCAGGTAATAAAAAACTAGACCTGCTCTGCCACTGGCGACGCAGGTAATAAAAATTATCCCAAGCAAAATTGACTTGTTTATTTTTTTGTTGACCTCGTTTTTGGAAGCTGTCACTTGTTTCAAATGAGTGTGCAGGCTGCTGTCAACAGTTGTCTGAAACACGCCCACAACATATAGTTTTCACAGTGGTTGAATATCATCAGAAAGATAGTGATTGAACACTGCCACTTTCGAGCGGTGCACAAATCATTGTGAAAAAACATTGTGAAAGAACACTGCCACTTTCGAGCGTGCACAACTCATTGTCAAAAACGGGGTGTTCAGAAATTAATGAGAAAGTGGTAATTAAAAATAAAAAATAATTACAACTCTGGTATTTGAGAATTATATAACAATATAACCAGGGATATGATTTATGACTTATTGGTTCAATAAAACATGCTCATTTATCATTTCATCGTGCTCTGCAACATGTGAAGTTATGACTTTCAGTGTAAAATCAATTTTTCAAATGTTGCCAAGGGAGGCAACTATTTTGTTATTCATATTCCACTGTGTAAATTTTATCTGGTCTTCATATTAAGATTTTTTTTATTGATTTTGTGTGAAGCTATACTTTGTTTTATTCGTAATAAATGTACATATTTAAAAAAAACAGCTATTTTTAAACAGACTATGTTTGTCTGTTTTCAAGGAGATGGTTTGCAGAGTTGATTGACAAACTTACGTCCATTTCTGGCTTCGAGAGTAACCTGTACAAAAAAAAAATGAAAACAACACCACATGGTTTTCTGTTTGTTTTATTCATTAAATTGAGGATTAAAACCCGAAATCTGAAACGTATGTACAAGATAATTATGAGAATTTTATATCGCCAATTTCCAACGCATCCCAACGCGACTTGCAAGCACTATTACTCGGCCCGAAGCCCACCCCCATTTTGCAATTTATCCATTGCAAGCACCCCCTGGGCCTCGACACGAGACAGTAGGGTATGTTTTCAATAAAAATGAAAGTGTCAATGACACTGTAGCTTAACTTGTGTGTTGTGTTTGATGAAAAGGATAATGTTCAATGTTTATGAAAGGATTATGAAATAAGACAAGAATTGTGATAATTGGGAATATGTTCATTTCTGTTCCCTGTATGCTATGTTTATGATAAAAATGATATGAGGTGTACACTGTCCTAAAGAGCTGAGGGGTGGGTTAATATGACCTCACAGTTAATGTATGTGGCCCTCATGGTTAACGTATATCAACAAAAGTTACCAAGTTACAGTGAAATTATACCAAAACGGGTCATCCTATCAAGTTACATTAAAATCCCTTCATAAATATGGCCTGTAGACTGTGCTGAAGGTTTTCAGGCTTCTGGCCCCTGCAGCCGTCAATTTCCCAATTGTGCCCAAAGGGGACGTTCTCATCTAGACATTATATGAAGTCAACCTACCAAGTTACAATGAAATCCCTTAATAAATATGACCTGTAGACTGTGCTAAAGGTTTTTGGGCTTTGGGCTCTGGCAGCCATCATGGTTGAATGATTGCAACCAAAAGGGGACATTCTCATCTGGGCATCTTCTGGAGTGATCCTACAAAGTTACAATGAAATCCCTTCAAAAATATGACCTGTAGACTGTGCTCAAGGTTTT
This sequence comes from Pictodentalium vernedei, assembly GCA_031216915.1. Lineage (NCBI taxonomy): Eukaryota > Metazoa > Mollusca > Scaphopoda > Dentaliida > Dentaliidae > Pictodentalium > Pictodentalium vernedei. The sequence continues at coordinate 172,612,485 of CM062295.1, read as the reverse complement.
TGGGCTTCGGGCCCCTGAAGCCGTCACAGTTGACCAATCACGACAAAAAAGGATGTCATCATCTAGGTAGTATATGGAGTCAAACTTACGGGTTACAATGAAGTCCTTCCATAAATATGACCAATAGACTATGCTAAAGGTTTTGGGGTTTTGGGTTCGGGCAGCCATCAAGGCTGAATGATCGCGACCAAAAGGGGACGTTCTCATCTAGACATTATTTAGAGTCATCCTACCAAGGTACAATGAAATCCCTTCATAAATATCGCCTGTAGACTGTGCTAAAGATTTTCGTGCTTTGGGCCCCTGTAGCGAACACAGTTACCTAATGGTATCCAAAGGGGGCTGTTCTCATCTATACATTACATGAAGTCAACCTACCAAGTTACAATGAAATCCTTTCATAAATATGATCTGAAGACTGTGCTAAAGGTTTTCGGGCTTTAGGCTTGGGCAGCCATCATGGTTGAATGATCACAACCAAAAGGGGACATTCTCATCTGGACATCATCTGGAGTGATCCTATGAAGTTACAATGAAATCCCATCATTAATATGACCTGTAGACTGTGCTCAAGATTTTTGGGCTTCAGGCACCTGTAGCCATCACAGTTGACCAACCACGAACAAAAGGGGATGTCATCATCTAGGCATTATATGGAGTCAACCTAACAAGTTACAATGAAATCCTTCCATAAATACGACCTACAGACATGCTAAAGGTTTTTGGGCTCGGGCAGCCATCAAGGCTGAATGATCATGACCAAAAGGGGACATTCTCATCTGGACACTATTTGGAGTCATCCTACCAAGCTACAATGAAATCCCTTCACAATTATGACCTGTAGACTGTTCTAAAGGTTTTCGGGCTTTGGGCGCCTGAAGCTGTCACAGATGCCCAATCGTGTCCAAAAGGGGACGTTCTCATCTAGACATTATATGAAGTCAACCTACCAAGTTACAATGAAATCCCTTCATAAATATGACCTGTAGACTGTGCTAAAGGTTTTCAGGCTTCGGGCTCGGGCAGCCATCATGGTTGAATGCTCACAACCAAAGGGGACAATCTCATCTGGGCATCATCTGGAGTGATCCTGCGAAGTTACAATGAAATTCCTTCATAAATATGACCTGTAGACTGTGCTCAAGGTTTTCAGGCTTCGGGCACCTGTAGCCATCACAGTTGACCAATTACGACCAAAAGGGTATGTCATCATCTAGGCATTATAGGGAGTCAACCTAACAGGTTACAATGAAATCCTTCTATAAATATAACCTTTTGCCTATGCTAAAGGTTTTTGGGCTCGGGCACCCATCAAGGCTGAATGATCACAGCCAAAATGGGACGTTCTCATCGAGACATTATTTCGAGTCATCCTACCAAGTTACAATGAAATCCCTTCATAAATATGACCTGTAGACAGTGCTAAAGGTTTTCGGGCTTCGGGCACCTTTAGCCGTCACAGTTGCCCAATCATGTCCAAAAGGGGACGTTCTCATCTCGACATTATATGAAGTCAACCTACCAAGTTACAATGAAATCCCTTCATAAATATGACCTGTAGACTGTGCTTAAGGTTTTCGGGCTTCGGGCTCAGGCAGCCATCATGGTTGAATGATCAAAACCAAAGGGGACAATCTCATCTGGGCATCATCTGGAGTGATCCTACGAAGTTACAATGAAATCCCTTCATAAATATGACCTGTAGACTGTGCTCAAGGTTTTTGGGCTTCGGGCACTTGTAGCCATCACAGTTGACCAATCACGACCAAAAGGGGATGTCATCATCTCGGCATTATATGGAGTCAACCAAATAGGTTACAATGAAATCCTTCCATAAATATGACCTTTTACCTATGCTAAAGGTTTTTGGGCTTGGGCACCCATCAAGGCTGAATGATCACGATCAAAATGGGACGTTCTCATCTAGACATTATTTGGAGTCATCCTACCAAGTTACAATGAAATCCCCTCATAAATATGACCTGTAGACTGTGCTAAAGGTTTTCGGGCTTCGGGCACCTTTAGCCGTCACAGTTGCCCAATCATGTCCAAAAGGGGACGTTCTCCTCTAGACATTATATGAAGTTAACCTACCAAGTTACAATGAAATCCCTTCATAAATATGACCTGTAGACAGTGCTCAAGGTTTTCAGGCTTTGGGCTCGGGCAGCCATCATGGCTGAATGATCGCAACCATAGGGGACAATCTCATCTGGGCATCATCTGAAGTAATCCTAAGAAGTTACAATGAAATCCCTTCATAAATATGACCTGTAGACTGTGCTCAAGGTTTTTGGGCTTCGGGCACTTGTAGCCATCACAACTGACCAATCACGACCAAAAGGGGATGTCATCATCTAGGCATTATATGGAGTCAACCTAACAGGTTACAATGAAATCCTTCCATAAATATGACCTTTTGCCTATGCTAAAGGTTTTTGGGCTTGGGCACCCATCAAGGTTGCATGATCGTGATCAAAATGGGATGTTCTCATCTAGACATTATTTGGAGTCATCCTACCAAGTTACAATGAAATCCCTTCATAAATATGACCTCTAGACTGTGCTAAAGGTTTTCGGGCTTCGGGCCCCTGTAGCCGTCACAGTTGCCCAATCATGCCCAAATGGGGAAATTCTCATCTAGACATCATAAGGAGTCATCCAACCAAGTTACAATGAAATCCCTCCACATTAAACATGACCTGCAGACTGTGCTAAAAGTTTTTGGGTTTTGGGCTTGGGCAGCCATCACGTTGATAGATCATGCCCAAAAGGGGACGTTATCATCTAGGCATTATACAGAGGCATCCCACCAAGTTACAATGAAATCCCTCCATAAATATTAAAATTTTTTAGTAAATTTTGTTTCTTAACATACCTACCACAATTGTTTACAATTGGCTGTAACATAAGTGCAAGCCCTACTTCGGAACTAACTCAAGCTTTTAGAATCTTTTCCAAACGAGTTGGAAAAGTACTAGAGTGCAAAAGCACGAAAAAGATCGAAAAAAGGGTCGAGCGAGACCAGCGCTCGAAATTACAGGTACTCTCTCTGCACACCTCTTGCGTTTACCGAGCGCATGCGCAACAACCGTGACGTCAATTCCGTATTTCCGCCAACGAGAAGTTTGTGATTTAGCGGGGAGGCATCGATATCAAAGATATCCCCAAGGAGGGTGGGCCTCCGGTAAACAATTGTGGTAGGTATGTTAAGAAACAAAATTTACTAAAAAATTTTAATTTCTTTTCAACCTACTCACAATTGTTTACAATTGGCTGAATAAACAATAGGAGGAGGTGAATCACATAACCAATACCAACAAGAGTAGCAGAACGAAAGCAAGGATGGCAGAGAACAAAAACTAAAACCTGTAATGAAGAAAGAGAGAAGGCACCTGAAAAGAACTAGGCTGAGAGAAGAGCAACCTCGACAAAAACAATTTAACGAGGGTGCACCACAGCCTGAGCAGCAACGAGAGGGCCTAAAGAATAAAGGTCCTCAGATTGCTGCTGAAGGTGGCGGAGATAAAAGGAGGAGAAGGTAGAAGCATTCCTCCAGTAAGCCGCATTCATAACATCACGGAGCGAAACAGAATTGGAGAACGCCCAGGATGTAGAAATGGCACGAACCTCGTGAGCATTAAGCCGGTTCGAAACAAGATCCGATGCAGACAAGCGAGAATAAGCCAGCTTGATTGCAAGACAGATCCACCTGGAAATAGAATGGGAAGAGATAGACTGCCGCTTAGGAATGAGAGACAGAAAAAATCTCTTCCGATCCCTCCTAATGAACTGAGTGCGAGTAATGTAAGTCTTGATCGCACGAACAGGACAAAGAAGAGGCCTCCGTCCATCTACAGCAGTGAGAGCCCGAATGCAGATGGGAGGAGGTACCGAATCGGGGAGTTGATTCTTAGCCAGAAAAGAGCAATCAGTAGTGAATGTGACACTGTTAGCCTCATTTCGGAAGAAGGCAGAATCAACAGATAGCGCATGAAGCTCACTGACTCGAAGAGCAGAAGCAAACGCTAGAAGAAAAGCCGTCTTATAGGTGAGAAAACGCATGTCGGTCTCAGATAAAGGCTCGAAAGGCGCCCCCTCCAAACAGTGCAACACCCATGCCAAGTTCCACTTGGGTGTAAGACGCAAAACTCGAGGCCTCTTCAAAGAAAAGTGCCGAATAAGTTTGGAGAGGAAAAGATTACGACCGATACACCGCTTTCCCACATAAGAGAAAGTATCAGACAGCATAGACCGATAGCCCTTAATCGTAATAGGCTGGAGGCCCTTGGAGTCAAAAAGAAAAACCAGAAAATCCGCAATTTGAGCGATAGACGGATCACGGTAATTCACATTGTGATCTGAACACCAGCGGCAGAAAACCTTCCATTTGGCGGCATAAGTCATTCCAGTGGAAGGTCGCCGCGATGCAGAAATGCACTCCACTGATCGTCTCGAAAAACCTCTACGTCGGAGACTGGACCTGATAAAAGACAGGCGTGAAGGGACAGGCTCGCCAGGTTGTTGTGATACTTCCTGGGACGACCCTGTGAAAGAAGATCGCGACGTAGAGGTAGACGAATCGGTCGATCGGCCAATAGAGGCCGCAGCAGATTGATCCACACCCTCTGTGGAGACAGGGGTGTGATCAGAATGATCCTGCAACTGCAAGCACGAATCTTCGCTAAAACTTGAGGAAGAATCGGTGCAGGAGGAAAGGCATAGCCGACCCAGCCTGTCCAGTCCAGAGACAGAGCGTCTACTGCAAATGCCAGAGGATCTGGACAAGGGGAGACAAAAGTCTCTACCTGATGATTCCAGCGAGTAGCGAAAAGGTCGACCTGAGGACGACCCCACTGCTCGCAAATCGCCTGAAACACCGACCGATGTAGCATCCATTCGGTTGGAAGGACACTGTCGCGTCGGGACAGGGAGTCTGCTAGGACGTTGAGACGCCCGGGAATGTGTCGAATGGACACCCGAGCGTTCACATCCCGTGCCAACAGAAGAAGATCCCGAGACAGCCGATACATAGGAATCGAATGAGTGCCTCCCTGATTCCGTATGTAGGCCACTACTGTCAAATTGTCCGAAAGAAGTAGGACAACATGGTCCGACAGATGAGGGATCCAAAGCCGAAAACTCAACAGAAGAGCAAGGAGCTCCTTCTGGTTGATATGAAGGCCCACCTGCTCGCTGTCCCACTCTCCGTGAGTAGACAGACCGAGAGGGTCCAACGTCGCACCCCAGCCCCGATCGCTGGCATCCGCAGTAAGGATGCGATCGGCCAAAGGAAGATCCAACGGAACACCCTGTGTCAGCCAGGGAATATTTGCACAAGGGCGGAGGTGACAAAGCAGAGACCGAGGAATAGTGAGTTCCAGGTCCAGCGAATCTACATTCGGACGCCAATGATCCAACAGGAAGTGTTGGAGAGGTCGGACAAACAAGCGACCGAGCGGAATGAGATCGGTCACCGAACCGCAAAGGCCCAGCATCCGAAGGAAAGTCCTGGCCGAGACCGAGGAAGATTGAAGCAGGTCCCGAGTCAAGGCGGAAAGAATCGTCGCCCGAGCCTGGGGAACCGACACTACATTGTGAAGAGTGTCGAAATCCATCCCCAAATGACGGAATCGCTGAGAAGGAAGAAGATCCGACTTCTCGCGATTGACTCTGAAACCCAGCGACGCTAGCAGGCAAAGAAACTGCCGGACATCGAACTCCAGAACAGCAGCATCGTGGTGCCGTTGGAGGATGTCGTCTAGGTAGGCGGACGAAGTCACCGCCGACTGAGTGCGATGGAAAGCAAGCACATGTGACATCAGTCGGGTGAAGGCCCAAGGAGCCAGGTTCAAACCGAACGGGAGAGCTCTGAATTGAAAAACTCGATCCCGAAACGAGAACCGAAGGTATTTCCGTGACGCCAGATGAATGGGTACATGGAAGTAGGCATCCTTCAGGTCGATACTGGCCGCAAAATCGCCCTGATGAACTGAACGTCGAACCGACCGGAAAGTCTCCATACTGAAACGAGGAGCAATTATGTACTCGTTCAGGGTACTCAGATCGACGACAGGACGAAATTGGCCGTTTTTCTTCGGCACCAAGAAAAGTCTCGAGTAAAACCCCGGTGAAAGGGTGTTCCTGACCACCTCGATCGCCCCTTTGGTGAGGAGATTGTCGATCTCCTGCACCAGAAGGTCCCGACGCAGAGAATCTGAAGGGACCTGAGTCGGAAGGGGCACCCGAGATAAACTGGGGTGCCGATGGAAGGACAGTCGCAGACCGGAATGAATGACGTCGAGGACCCAAGAGTCCGACGTTATCTCTGTCCAACGGTCGTAAAACAGCGACAGCCTTCCTCCGACTGGAGGCGAATCGAGGTGAGAACCTTCACTTGCGGCCTCGACGAGGCCCCCGAGAGGAGAAACCACCTCGGGAAGTGACAGAGTCCTGAGACTTTCCAGCCTGAGGCTGCCAGCGGGCCTGGCCACGTCGGCGCTTCTTATGAGCAGAAGGAGCAGACGGAGCCGAAGGCGTAGCCGACGTCGCCGACGAGGCAGACGCAGCAGCACGCTTGGCGGGCCTGGAACGACCCCCACCCGCAGCAGCAGGTGGGTCAAGCTGTCTCAGCAAAAGCTGGTCCTTCGAATGACGAAGAACTTCGCCACGAACAGCTTCCACGGAACCATGGAACAACTGAGGTCCTACCAAAGAGGCAGACCTCAGAACAGCACGTTGCTCAGAAGGAAGGGATGGTAAAGAATCCAAAACCGCATCCCGGCGTGCCAGCTCCAAATTGGCCGTGTTACAGGCGTGAGCGTGAGTCAAGTTCATAAGAGCCTGTGACAAAACGCGAAAAGGCGCCTGAGCGTCATCAAACTCCCCTGGTGGAAAATATTCAGCCAGAGCAGCGACGACATGGTCCGCGAGAGATAACATACCCAGCATCTCTCGGGACAGGCCCACCATAGACTCAACTACCGACATCGGGAGAACTGCCGACTTAGGCTTAGTCAACCCGAGGGAAGAAGAATCCTCATCCACAGTAGTCATCCCTTGGAAGACTGGTGGAGAGACGGAATCGTAAAAACGAAACCGCGATGGAGGCAGGAAGGCATCAGCTCTAGAAAAGAAGGAACCCTTGAGGGCCTTAGAACGCATTTTGGCGTCTAAGCCCTGGAAGGACTCAACCACCTGAGCCGATTGCAGAGGACGCAAAGCCCCGGAGCTAGAAGGCTCAACAGGGTTACGACGCTCCACAGTGGACCGCGGCCGGACGGTCACAGAAGGCTGGTCGGAAGGTAGAACGTCCGGCAATAAGCCAAAGACGAAATCCAAAGCCTGCCCCAAGACTGACGAGGGGGGACCATCACCTTCAAGAAACTCGTCATCCTCCGTAGCAGAGGAGACGTAGCCCAACTCGGGCTGACCAGCAGAAACCTCCTGTGAATACTGTGCAGTATCCAAGGGGCCAGGCGAGACATCTCGGCGACCGACCAAAGGAGGTTGTGCCTCAGGAGGCACAGGGAGGCCAACTTGAGGGTTGCCAGAAAGCAACCGGGTGAGCGCCAAAACGGCCTGGCGCAGGTCACCCTGAGAATCCGTCGCAGCAGAATCGCCCGACGGAGTGTCCTCCCAATGGACCCTTCTGGTAGAAGAACCCAAATCCTCAGAAGAGACCGACGGCGAACGTCGATCGGCAGACAGAATAGGAGCACGGTGAGAAGACACCGGAGGATAGTCCCGATTGTGACGCCCAGGAGCCATCACTGGCCTCTGCGAAACAGAAGGCCCTGCCTGCAAATCCTCGAAAGGGACCGACGGCGCACGTCGATCGGTAGCTGGACCTAGGACACGGTGAGAAGACACCGGAGGATTGTCCCAAGAATGACAGGAACCTGTCATTGACCTCTGCGCAGCAGACGGCCCCAACTGCCTATCCTCTGAGACCGACGGCAAGCATCGATCGACACCCAGACTCGGAACACAGTGAGGAATCACCGGAGGAAGGTTCCGAGAGTGACAGCTAACCGGGGCTGTCACTGACCGCTGCCGAACAGCAGGCCCTGGATGCCAACGTCCCAACACCATCCCGCTAGCCGGCACACTAGCAGGCGAAGGTGGAACAATAAACGATTCACTCGAGGGACGAGGAATCGCTGCCGAAGCGACCGGCCGGCTCAACCGACTAGGAGCAAACCTAGCCAGATGAGACGGAGCAGACAGCAAACCCGCACAGCCTCGCCGCGAGGCTGGGGGAGGCTGAGAACACACAGACACACCAGCAGATACAGCCTCGGTCCCCCGAGACTGTAGACCATCCCCAGAAGAGATGGAAGAGCCACCATCAGACAGAATAGGATCTGGAGTAGCAACCCCCTCAACAACGGTCGACGGTGTTGGAGGCAGATCGGAGAGGGTTACCGAGTTGACCTCGGAAAAGCTCTCAACGAAAACAGACGCCTCAATAGTGACATCCGAAGACAAAGAGACCGCGGTCTCCTCATCAGGTATCACAGAACAAACACCGTCAACAGTTGCAGAGGAGCTCGCCACAGAAGTCAGATCCGAATCCTGTGTGACAGAGTCACCACGTGCACCAGCAGAAATGTCTGCAACGGCACGGCTACCCTTACCCCGAGAACGAGGGGTTCTAGCTCTGGAAAGAACCACCTTGTTAACAGAAGCCCAAAATTTAGAGGACCAAACCCCACAGATACCACATGATTGGGCCTGAGTGCAATTGTTGCAAGTGACACATGTGGTATGGGAATCGTCCACATGTTTCACCTGCAAACAAGAGGTACAAGGAATAGTCTTAGGCATGATATAAATACAACAATCAAGCTTCCCGCCGACGGAAAACAGAACGAAGGTCGTGTTCACACGTGGGGGAAAGGCAAGATAAAGTGTGAAAAGCACAGCAATAATAATACAAATTAACATTAAATGAGAGTAATAATTTGGTAGCTTGAAAAAGGATACAATCCAGTAGCACACTAAAGACGATTAATAAGTTGTTCACGAAGAATTAATATCATAAACAGCACAGTCACAAAAATTTCCGACCATGAACAATGGCGGAAAATAAAGGAATTGACGTCACGGTTGTTGCGCATGCGCTCGGTAAACGCAAGAGGTGTGCAGAGAGAGTACCTGTAATTTCGAGCGCTGGTCTCGCTCGACCCTTTTTTCGATCTTTTTCGTGCTTTTGCACTCTAGTACTTTTCCAACTCGTTTGGAAAAGATTCTAAAAGCTTGAGTTAGTTCCGAAGTAGGGCTTGCACTTATGTTACAGCCAATTGTAAACAATTGTGAGTAGGTTGAAAAGAAACGACCTGTAGACTGTGCTAATGGTTTTCGGGTTTTGGGCTCGGGCAGCCATACCGCGACCAAAAGGGGACGTTCTCATCTAGACATGACCCCAAACCTGAAATTTTGTGACGATCAGACAAGAACTGTGGGGTGTAGCCCGTGCTCAAGGAAAATGTGAACAGACGTCACAGACGTCACAGACTCACAGACTAACAGACTTCCGCACGCGTGATGGCAATAGCTTATCTTGACTATGTCAAGTTAAGCTAATAATATGAGGTGTAGAATGTACTAAAGAAATGAGGGGTGGGTTAATGTGGCCCTCACAGTTAATGTATGTGGCCCTCACAGTTAATGTATACCAACGAAAGATACCAATTTAGAGTGAAATTATTCCAAAACGAGTCATCCTATCAAGTTACAATGAAATCCCTTCATAAATATGGTCTGCAGACTGTGCTAAAGGGTTTGCGGCTTCGGGCCTGTGTAGCCATCACGGTTGACCGATCGCAACCAAAAGGGGACAGCCTCACCTAGACATTATACTGAGTCATCCTTCCAAGTTACAATGAAATCCCTTCACAAATATGATCTGTAATCTGTGCTAAAGCTTTTGGGGTTTTGGGCTCGGGCAGCCATCATGGTTCAATGATCATGACCAAAAGGGGTCGTTCTCATCTAGGCATTATCTGGAGTCATCTTACCAAGTTTCAATGAAATCCCTTCATAAATATGACCTGTAGACTGTTCTAAAGGGTTTCGGGCTTCGGGCACCTGTAGCCATCACAGTTGACCAATCGTGACCAAAAGGGGACATTATCATCTTGACATTACATGGAATCAATCTACCAAGTTACAATGAAATCCGTCCATAAATACGATCTGTATAATGTGCTAAGAGTTTTCGGGTTTTGGGCTTGGGCAGCTGTCACGGTTGACCGATCGCAACCAAAAGGGGACAGCCTCACCTAGACTTTATACTGAGTCATCCTTCCAAGTTACAATGAAATCCCTTCACAAATATGATCTGTAATCTGTGCTAAAGCTTTTGGGGTTTTGGGCTCAGGCAGCCATCATGGTTCAATGATCATGACCAAAAGGGGTCGTTCTCATCTAGACATTATCTGGAGTCATCCTACCAAGTTACAATGAAATCCCTTCATAAATATAACCTATAGACTGTGCTAAAGGTTTTTGGGCTTCGGGCTCCTGTAGTCATCACAGTTGACCAATCGTGACCAAAAGAGGACGTTCTCATCTAGACATCATACAGAGTCATCCTACTAAGTTACAATGAAATCCCTCCATATTAAAAATGACCTGCAGACTGTGCTAAAAGTGTTTGGGTTTCAGGCTTGGGCTGCACAGTTGACAGGTCATGACCAAAAGGGGACGTTCTCATCTAGATATTATACAGAGGCATCCTACCAAATTACAATGAAACCCTCCATAAATACGACCTGTAGACTGCGCTAAAGGTTTTGGCGTCGGGCAGCCATCACAGTTGACCGATCGCGACCAAAAGGGGACGTTCTCATCTAGACATGACCCCAAACCTGCATATGAAATTTTGTGACGATCAGATAAGAATTACGGGGTGTAGCCTGAGCTAAAGGAAAGTGTGAACAGACTCACAGACTAACAGACTTCCGCACGCGTGATGGCAATAGCTTATCTTGACTTTGTCAAGTTAAGCGAAAAATCAAGTTTGGTGCTGATCTACAAATCCAAACTCTGTGCCAAGTTTGAAAAAGATCAGACAACAAATGGCTGAGAAATGCTCCAGACAAAAATGTGTCCACAGAATGTGTATCATAACACTAGTTAAAAAATACAATCAAACTTAAAATCACTCTTGTAGAGGTTCTCATGGTGGTTAACTTTTGCGCCAAGTTTGAAAAAGACTGGACAACAAATGACAGAAATGCTCAGGACAAAAAATGTGTCAACGAACTGTATAATTTCTAAGTCAGACTGTATCCATAACTCTGGTTAAGAAAATCCAATCAAACCCCAAACCACACTTGCACAGGTTCTCATGGTGGTTAACGTATGTGCCAAGTTTGAAAAAGATTGAACAACATAAAGGGCTGAGAAAGACTATGGACAAAAATCAATCTGGATGGACAGACAAGCCATTTACATAATACAACCATTTTTTTTTTCAAATGAACATATAAAAACAACTACAATATATTTGCAAATATGTTAGGGCTAGAGGCACTGGCGGGGGTGGGTGGTCTACAAGTCCACAAAAAGCCCACAATTTTTTTAAATAATTAGTGTCTAGGCTGGCAATCAACCTAAAACATACTTTTCAATAAACCTGTAGTAGTAGCTTACAGAAGAGACATTTAACCCTTAAGGGACTAATTCCGACTTTAATCACATTTTTCTACAATAAAATAGGTGCCCGAACATGTAGTTTAAGGGTAAGCTTGCAAATGACATTCAAAGTGTCATGGTAGTTGTTTCTAAGCAAGTCTTGGCTGCCTACATAGGCAGCCAAGACTTGCTAAGAAACAACTATTAAGTCATAGGATGTGAATGGTCAAAGTAAAGCAAAAATGAAAAAAAATATCCAGGCTGTTAAGGGTTAAGTGGGACAGTCACGCTTGTGATGAGATTTTACAAATTCATATAACAAGGCTCTGCAAAACTTCAAAATTTGGTTCAATTTGACTGAAGTTGGACTGTTTGAAAATTTTTGATTCATAGAGATGTTCTCAAAGTCCCATCAAGTGTCTCCCCTTGAACTTAAGGACCTGCAAATCACACATTTGCGATTCAAATTGAATCTTGAATCTAATCGGGTCTATTATTCAAAAACGAATCGAACATCGAATAGAATCAGGGGTATCTTGAAGATGACTGATTAGAGGCAGGCAGAGACTATAAATCCGATTTGTTCCGACTGTGGTGGACCAAGTGTTGATTGATAACATATTCCAGTTACATTATCAAGGCATGCCTTCATCGAAGACATGCCTTGATGATATAGTTGGAATATTACCCATTAAGAACTAGAGATCAAAGCAGGAACAGGTGAGAAAATTGCTGGTACCAGGCACTGCACAGAGCTAGCTGCTAGCAACAGCTTATCATTGTCATTGTTTGGAAACTTTAAAATTAGACTGAAATTAGCATGGGTAGCAGCATGGGTGCAGATGCTATTTAATGCAGCAGAAATTACACTCCATTTTTATTTTCAGCATTATTTATGTACAATTTCAATCTGAACTATTAAGTTTTCTGAGATGATGCAGATGACTAATAGAAAGCCATATTCCTGTTAAAAGGTTCAAAATGAAACAATGAATCGGACAGCTGATTTCAAATCAAAACCGACTAACAACTCAAGATCTGAAATCGAATAAAATTTCTAAGCTTCACACGGCCCTACTTTAACTCTTCTATCATAAAAGAAGAATTGAAGAAGGTTCTGCTTCTGAAACTCCACCGATTCTGTCCTGGAAAATTCCACTTTTTTGACTGACTGGTCTAAACAAATGAGTCAACGTTGAATATAATACTTGAGTACAGACTGGCAATATTTATAGTTGTACGAAGGTGCAATTTGTGCAACTTAAAGAGCCGTGAGATTCAATTCTATTCAAAATCATCTCCTCAATTCAATTCAGGATCCAATTTGACACCAAATTTAAGATTTGCAGGGCTCTATCACAACCTACCTGGAACTGTCTGCAACGCATTGACCCCTTCTTTACTTCCAGCAGCACCGGTAATCAAGTGAACAGGGGCAAGTAGTCCCTCATAGTTCGTTTGCAACACTTCCTCTCGGTATGTGGGCCACAGACGCTCATATGAGTGTTCATGGGCTTCAATGATGATCTCAACGCCATGTTTGTAGAAAACGTCTTCAAGTCTGAAAAATCAAATATGTATAAAAAATTTACATATTATATCATAATTGAAACAGATTGAAGAAACAAATATGATTTAACTCTTTGAACACTGATGGTATCTTCCATGTCAGTCCAATGCTATCACAAGGTAGAGTCCGTATGTATTATTTAGGGGAAGACCAATTAATATTTTCAACATGCAGCCGTAGGGCTACATGTCGAAAATATTGATTGGTGGCCACACAAATATAATGACTAATGTAGCATGATCCTCTACCGACATAGTGTTTTTTCAGGTATAAAGGGTAATAACAAAAGAAAATATCTTGGAAGCTTTTATGACTTTTGGAATTGTCCAGGAGGTTCTGTGACATTTGGACTTGAGGCACTTAGACATGCGATCTTGAAATGCTCTGATCAGGAAACTGTAACATGTGGATGAGCTGAGCTCTGCATCAGGAATCAATGAAAAATGAAACACACACTTCCATTTATCATGCTTAACCCATTTATTTGGGGAAATGATTTTATAAAACAATAACCCTTCACCGAACATAACCGCCTGCTAGCACTATTTACAAAAACGTCAGTCAAATTTATTTTTTTCAATTTTGCATCCACAGTGAAACTTATGACTGCACATTGGTTAGCACTCCTAGCAGTGTTAGGTAAAAGGTTAAAGAGACAAACTCAACAAACACAATTCATTATCAAGTCATTCAATATTATTTGAATGAAAATGTGAAAAAAATAACAAAACTCGGGTCTTTTTTAAAAAAAAAGTTCTTGTTTCTCAAGGCAATTTATGATGAAAGAGGAAGGCTTTATTTTCTGCGAATTTAACAAACTATATCTTGTTTGACAGAGCTCAGTGAGCTCTGTCAAACAAGATATAGTTCATTAAATGTTTAGTCCTAGAGGTGCAAAAGAGTATCACCGAAGAGATTTCCAGGTTAAAAAAGGAGTAATGATGCAGATTTTCAATAAGGAGAGAGGTGCGTGAGAAACAAGAATTTTTATTTGCAAGACTAACAAAATTTCTTTTTCATTCTTTATATGTGGTGTAAAAATATTTTTATGATGTGATCATTATATAGTTCTAGAAATGTGACCTCTCTCTATAAGGATTCTCAGTATGAAAAAAAATAGTGGTTTTGAAAATATGATCGAAGACAAATTCGGATTGCCTTTTAGTAGACAGGTTGTCACCTGTTTTCACTGTAAGAAATAACATGTTGAGTTTCAATCATTCGATCATTCAACATTTTTTATATTAATTTTAATTTAGGTTACTATAAAAATTTAGTCCAACATCCTTTAATAGTTTAATTAATTTAATAATAAATTTAATAATAAAACATCTCTTAGATTGTTTTTTTTAATGTTTGTATGAAATCACCTAAATTCAAGGTAGGCCGAATTTTCACAGGCCAAATTTTCACAGGGCAACTCCATTCTCATTTTATTGAAAACATGAGGGAATTTGGCCGATCCAAGGTGCCTTCTTTGCCCATCTCACCTGCTTTCTGCCTGGCTTAAAGACCATGTAGAACTGAAATTATCAGTTATGGCAAACTGCTAATATTTTAGGAGCTTTAGAAAATGTGTATGTCAATAGCTGAAAAGGTGTATCATTCGTGCCTAAGGATGAGATCACATATCTGAAATGAAACCTTGCATTAACACGATAATTCATAAATCTACACTAACCCTGCCCTAACCAATGAATTGGGAGTGGTACAGTCATCTCCATCATTGTTTGAGCAGTACATTGGTCTGTGCCCATATGCTATTATCCATGGTCGGACATTTCTGTGTTTATTGGCTTCTGTCAAGTCTTTTTCAAGCCATGCCTTCTGTAAAGCAATATACTGTTTGTCTTTAATGAAGAATACTTCAGTGGAATAACTGAAAAATAAACAAAGAAAAGTTTGTGTCTGAAATTCATAATTATACCTTTTAACAATTAATGCAGAAAATCACACAACCCTTAAATAGGGTATGCCCACAACTGACTTCAAGGAGTTTTAAGAAACTTTCTTGGGTTCAGTTAAAGAATATTCAGGGGTATTTGTTTATTTATTTTTTGATGTTTAAATGGTGGAACACTAAATTGTTTGGGTTATCAAAATTTATTCAAGTCTTTGCCTTGTTACAATTTATGGGAGAGTGTCTGTAGCCCTTCAAACAAACAATTCTTCCACATGAAATAATTTTACTTCACAGATAATATGAAGCACATCGAAATAATATGAAGGCTTTGAGTTTGCAGTCCTGCACTTCAGAATGCAGCCCAAATCAAAGCTTCCGGAGATCCATAATTGTGTGTAATGTTGTGATAGTAATGAACACTTCTTTCATAATGCTGATCGAGAGACTTGGTGCAGGTGTTAGAAATACCCTATTTCTAATATGATTGACTGCCATGTCACAAAAAATTGAGGGGGGGGGGGAGGGAGCAGAGAGGGCAGAGGGGGGGGGGGGGGGGGACAGGGGTTTAATTGTAATTGTACCAAGTATGAATAAGATCTGTCAATTGTACCAAGTTATATTGAAGGGACAAGGGCTGGATAACAATATCAGAGTTTTGCAGCCTGTGACCTTGACCTTGATGATATGACCTTAGATCAAAGGCACAATACACCTTTGAGTCATGAGCAATAATTGTACCGAGTATGAAAAAGATCTGTCAATCATACCAAGCTATATGGACCAGACAAGGGCAGTATAACAATATCCAAGTTTTACTCTCTGTGACCTTGACTTTGATATGACCTCGGATCAAAGTTGGACATATCTTTGAGTCATGAACAATAATTGTACCAATTATGAATAAGATCTGTTAATCTGTCAATAATACCAAGTTATATGGACTGGACAAGGTCTTCATAACAATATCAGTGTTTTGCTGTCTGTAACCTTGACCTTGATGATAAACCTTGGATTAAAGTTGCAACACACCATTGAGTCATGAGCAATAATTGTACCATGTATGAATAAGATCTGTCATACATACCAAGTTATATAGACCACACAAGGGCTGTACTTGCAGTCATGTTCAGCAAATCTTGGCTACCAACACCGGCAAGGTTCTTAGAATGCAACTTGAGAGTGTATCTAAAAAATGTGTGCTGGCAACTGTCTTATTACAGTAAAAAGTAATCAAAATCAGAATACAAGGGTTAAACAAGAACCTGTTGTTTGTCCTTGAATTCAGATGCTTTCTAGGCTTCATTTGGCGACTAATTATTGGTTTTTCTGAGGGTTTATCACTGCTCATTCAGGACACTAATTGTGCAATGAATTTTTGCTTGAATGGGGACTAAGATTGGGGATTTGGGGGTTTGAATTGGGAAAAATTATGCCCAAATACCATTGGGAAATGGTCCTATATATGCGACCCCTGTACACACCCAAATGAATTCTTGGATCTGAAATATGAACTCGGAGACTTGATTAGAACAAACTTAAATAAACCCCAAATACAGATGCTGAAAACCAAATATCAAAAGATTCTAACAGGAGAATCTGAATGTGAAGATTTTTAAATAATACTCCTCATATTGCACCATATTAAAATTTAGGCTCCCATAAGCTCAAATATAAATCAAGATACTTGATTTGAACAAACTTGAATCTGCACCCTGCAGTATACTGTATACCAAATATCAAAAGATTTTGACTAGTTGATCTGAAAAAGATTTTAACCCTTTACCCAACGCAGACTATATCAAAATTTATTATTTTAAATATCATTTTTTTAAATTTTTCAAAAAATTTCAACAAAACCATATCATGTGACCCCTCGTTGGAACGAGCTCTTTGAGCTCGTTCCAACGAGGGGTCACATGATATGGTTTTGTTGATTTTTTTGAAAAATAATATTTTTTCAACTGCTGAATCTGCATATTATGCACGCGGATGCGGGCGATTCGTTGGGTAAAGGGATAAATAATTTTCCTTATTAAGTTAAAATTCAGTCTCCCATAGAGATCCCAATATGAATCCAGGGACCTGATTTGATGTTGTATACCAAATATCAAAACATTCAGCTTGATAATTCTGCAGAAAAAGATTTTCTAAATTTTTTTTAAAATGCAGTCTCTGCATTCTGCCATTAGCACCCATATGGTACCCATGACACAACTGATAGCAATATTTTGGGCCACTTCGATTCAACGGGTCCTAAGAATGCTTCATTCCAAATAACAACTCTCTGTTCCAAGCGGTTTGGGAAATACTGAATCTGACACCCTAAATAGGTCACACACCAAATATGAAAAGTGCTAAACTATTTTTTAGAGGCGACTTGTAACATGACTATTTCTTTCAAGGATACCACGGTCCGAGTAAAGGGAGCCGTAATTTAGCAGGAATTTGTTCATAAACAATTGTTTTGTTATAATTAATTGGGAGAGTGCCCTCCAATAAATTGTACCAAAGCCATTTCTACAAACTTTTTTGTGTTTCTGCTGCTGAGCACACAAGCTAATGAATATGGTGTATATCCAATGAAGTGTGGGGCTTATATTTCAATGAAAATCCGAGAATCGATTCAAGCAAAGATTCGAGCAACAAAACCAGCGAGAATCCATGTAGATTCTCGCTGCACCTTTTCTAAGATTCACATAGAAATAATTGAGTCAATTTACATAACAAAGCAGCAGCAAATTAACCAATACAAGGCTAACATGACCTGAAATATCCTGACACTTTTGTCAATACAAGAGGGCCGAAGGGGCTTTAGTCGCTCACCTGACAAAGTGGTTCAAAGAAGTATTTGGGGTCACATTCAGTTAGTCTTGTTCATCAAACACTACAAAATTTTCAAAGAAATTTCCTCATATTGCATTAAGTCAAATTTCGGGTTCCAACAGGGAGCCCAAATGTTCACCTAGGAACCCAATTTGAACAAACCTGAAACTGACTCACTTAGAGAGGTTATATACCAAATATTAAAGGATTCCGACTGGTGGATCTAAAGAAGATTTTCAAAGAAATGCCCTCATATTGCAACAAACTTGAATATGCGCCCCCTGAGATGTTGTATACTAAATAAAAGTTGAAAGTGAAAGGATTCCAGTACAGCTGATTCAGATTCTGAGCAGGCTGCAAATGACTCAGTTACCAGAAATAATGAGAGTACACCTGCTCAGTTTATTACATATACAAAAAGGTGTTTTTTGCAAAATTGATTACACAATGGGGTAAAATTTAACCGATTTAATTACATGCAGTTAACTGGTTAAAGAAATTCCTGCATATTGCACTAAGTTGAAATTCGGGCTCCCTTAGGGCACCCAAAATCTTTGGAAAACACATTGAAGTCATGAGAAGGTTCAATTAAAGATATTCATACAGGAATCAGATCAATTTTTTTCCCAAAGAACCAGAAAAAACATATATGTGCACAGCCTTGAAAGTGTTTGATCAAGGCATCAATAAAATTTCTGGAACACACATTGCAGTCTTGAGAGTGGTAAATTAAAGATATGCATACAAGACATATATGCGCACAGTAGTGAATCGGTTCATCATGAAATAAAATCTTTGGAAAAACACACTGAAGTCATGAGAGGGTTAAATAAAAGATATTCATACAGGAATTAGATCAATTTTGTTTCCAAGGAACCAGAAAAAAACATATACAGCATTGAAAGGGTTTGTTCATGGCATCAATAAAATCTTTGGAACCCACATTGCAGTCTTCAGAGGGTTAAATTAAAGACATGAATACAGAAATCATATAAATGTTTCCAGAACTGAAAGGGGTCCACATGAAATAAAATCTTTGGAAAACACTGAAGTCAGAAATTTTCTAAACAATTTCCTGATTAAAATGACAGATTACAATGTGTTTGTTATTTTAAGAACAATATGTTATTCTAGATGTCAATCAAGGTTCTCAGTGAATGAACATGTTTATCCAGGATAAACTACTGCAAAAATGCTCACTCATCATTTTTCAATACCCTCTACTGGGCATCCTGATAGAACAAGAGGCATTTTTTTTAACCAATCCCTTCTAACGGTTCTAAGTATGCTTCATTTCAAATAAAAGTTCTATGTTCCTTGTGGATTGGGATATATGGGCTTTTGGATTTTTTTCTGTTTTTAGCCCCTGGGGTTCCCACAGGGCTGTAAACATTTTTTGGGGGGCATCACTCATTTACTTAGAACCCACTCATACTACATGCCAAATCTGGTTGAAATTGGCCCACCGGTTCTTGAAATAGAAATTTTGGGCACAGCCCAAAATGGATATGCCCCTACAGAGAGCCCGGATATTGACCTATCAACTTCCCGTGAGCAAACTTTAATCTTCTACACCAAAGAATGTTCCATATCAAATATCAAGGCATTCCCTTTGGTGGTTCATGAGAAGATTTTTAAAGGTTTTTAAGCTTTTGGGGCATAAACCAGAGCCCGAATATGGCAGCTGCTTCATTTAAACAAAATAGAAAGGGTATACTCCATAGATGGTTTGTACAATATGTGTTTGAGTATGGCCTAGTAGTTGTGAAGAAGATGTCAAGTTCACAAAAAGTTAACAGACGACGGACAAAAGTGATGGCAATAGCTCCCACTGACTTGCAGTCAGGTGAGCTAAAAAACCCCACTTAGGAATGGATTTGAACAAACTTGGATCCCCCCTCACCTATCCCCCTTCTCTCCCCCAGAAGAGCACCCAAACTTTAATGCAGGGACTGAATCTGATCTTCCAATAGATGTTATATACCAAATATGAAAATATTCTGATTTATGGTTCTGGAGAAAGTTCCTCATATTGCACTAAGTTAAAATTCAGGCTCAAATATTAACCCAGGGACTCAATTTGAACAAACCTGAATCTGACTCCCCTACAGATGTTGTATACCAAATATCAAAAGATTCTAATTGATGGTTCTGGAGAAGAAGATTTTTAAAGATATTCCCTCATATTGCACTAAGTTAAACTTTGGGCTCCAATAGAGAGCTTAAATATTAACCCAGAGGCCTGATATGAACAAAAAAGTGAATCTGACCCTCCTAGAGATATTATATACCAAATATGAAAAGATTCTGACTGGTGGATCTGAAGAAAAGTTTTAAAGAAATTTCCCCATATTGCACGAAGGTAAAAGTTGGGCCCCCCACAGGGTTCCTGCACCAAATTGAGAAGTGAATTCCAGGAGTTTCCAGAAGGTTCAGATCAATTTTTCAAGGAGTTTCCAGGAGTCAGCTGGGTGAAATTCAAGGGTTTTCAAGGAGTATAAAGCGACCATGTGTTGGGAAGAAGGAAAAATGTTAGGAGTTGAATTAATCCAGTGAGCAACCGACTCGATTTTTCCAAAATTCCAGGAGTTTCCAGGAGGTGCTTCAAAATTCAAGGAGTTTCCAGGGTTCTTGAGAGGAGGTTTTGAAATTCAAGGACTTTCAAGGAATTCAAGGAGGGACGGGAACCCTGCCCCATAGAGAGCCCAAATATTAACCCAGGAACTCGATTTGAACAAACTTGAATCTGACCCACCTAGAGATGCTGTATATCAAATATGAAAGGATTCTGACTGGTGGATCTGAAGAAGAAGATTTTTAAAGAAATTTTCTCATATTGTACTAAGTTAAAATTCAGGCCCACATGGGATGCCCAAATATTAACTGAGAGACTTGATGCGAACTAAATTGAATCTGACCCTCATAACAATGATATTTACCAAATATTAAAACATTCTGACCAGTGGTTCTGAAGAAGAATGATGATTTTTAAAGGTTATTTCCCATATTGCCCTAAGTTAAGATTTGGGTTCCTGTATTGAGCCCAAATACAAACCAAGGGGCTTAAATTGAACACACTTGTATCTGACCTCCCTATGGATGCTGTATACCAAATATCAGAAGATTCTGATCAGTGGTTCTGGAGAAGAAGCAAATATGCTGATTCTGCATTTTTTCAATGCCCCAAACAGAACATGTTAACAAAACCATTGGCAATTTTTTTTATCATTCGATTCTACTGGTCCTGAGGATGGATGCTTCATACCAAATAACAGTTCTCTGTTCCATATGGTTTGGGAAATATGAGCGTTTGAAAATATTTTCTATTTTTAGTTCCTGGGTTTGCTACGGGGAACATAGGAAATTGTTTTAGCATGAATCAAGTACTTATGACCCAATAATACCACATACCAAATTTCGTTAAAGTTGGACCATTAGTTCAGAAAAACAGAAATGTTGAGCGGGGCCCAAAATCTTGCCCCTCCCATTACAAAGGCAAATATTGCTTCACGAGCTTCGTTTGAACAAACTTGATTCTACACATCAGAAGGAAGATTCAAACCAAATATCAAGTCATTGTACCCACTGGTTTATGAGAAGAAGATTTTTCTAGAATTTTGGAATATTTACTACCACTCCCTCCCTATGAATTGACATGTGATAAAGACCATGCATATCATATTTGGTTTAATTTGGCCCAGGGGTTCAGGAGGAGAAGTTGATATTGTAAAGTTTACAATGGACGGGCGGCGCACAGAAAGTGATCACTCGAGCTCCCCCCGACTTTCAGTCAGGTGAGCTAATAATGAAAGTGTCAATGACACTGTAGCTCAACTTGTCAAGACAAAGACATGTACATGTATAGTATGTGACACAGCAATGACAAACATCTAGGTAATGACATGATAACAAAGGTACATATAAAGTATTGTAACGGTCTGTACATAAATACTGACCGTTGCCTGTAACAAATGTATAGGTAAAGTATTGTAAAGGTGGGTGACAGTCAGATGCTAAACTAGAAAAGAAATCTTTGAGTCCCAGAGTGGGTCTGACTGAACCCCAAAATATTTGTTCTCATAGCACAGTGATAACAAAGGCACCCCAAAACACACTCATTCCTGTCCCAAGGTGAAAACAAAGGTACCCAAGAAGTTTCGTGAAGATCAGTTCACAAATATGAGCTGTGTAGAAGTTGTGACAAAAAACTGATTGGACCTAATTTCGGTACAAAATGGCCACTGGCAGCCATCTTGAATTCTGGACTGCACCCAGAAACACTCGTTCTCATCCCAAGGAGATAACAAAGGTACCCAAGAAGTTTTGTGAAGATCGGTTCATAAATACAGCCTCTAGCCCGAGCCGTATTGACATGTGCACTTACAGTGTATAAATAGCACTGAATAAATCAAAGTTCATCTAATTTGCATAATTTCTGCATGAGAAAAAAACCCGTACTATATGTGATGTATTCCATGTTACTAAACATTCATACAAAAATATATTCAAATCAGAACTTTCATACAGAAGTTCTGCACAAAAGACTGATTGCACTAATTTTGGTACAAAATGGCTGCTAGTGGCCATCTTGAATTTTGTACCACACCCAAAAACATTTGTTCTCATCCCACGGTGATAACAAAGGTACCCAAGAAGTTTCCTAAAGATCGGTTCATAAATACGGCCTCTAGCCTGAGCCGTATATAGAAGTTGTGTACAAAAAACTGGTTAGACCCAATTCCGGTACAAAATGGCCACTGGCAGCCATCTTGAATTTTGGACCGCACCCAGAAACACTCGTTCTCGTCCCAAGGTGATAACAAAGGTACCCAAGACGTTTTGTGAAGATCGGTTCATAAATACAGACTCTAGCCCGAGCCGTATTGACATGTGTACTTACTGTGTGTAAGTAGCACTGAAAAAATCAAAGTTCATCTAATTTGCATAATTTCTGCACGAGAAAAAAACCCGTATTATATGTGATGTATCCCATGGTACTAAACATTCACACAAAAAATTATTCAAATCAGCGCTTTCACATGGAAGTTCTGTGCAAAAATATGATTGCACCAAATTTTGTACAAAATGGCTGCCATCGGCCATCTTGAATTTTGGCCTGGACCCAAAAACACTCGTTCTCGTCCCACGGTGATAACAAAGGTACCCAAGGAATTTCGTAAAGATCGGTTCATAAATACGGCCTCTAGCCCGAGCCGTATTGGCATTTGCACTTACAGTGCTGAAAGTAACACCAAAAAACATCAAAGTTAGTCTAATTTGCATAATTTACGCATGAGAAAAAACCCCGTATTATATGTGATGTATCCCATGGTACTAAACATTCATACAAAAAATTATTCAAATCATAGCTTTCATATGGAAGTTCTGTACAAAAAACAGATTTCTGCATCGTCGGTACCAAATGGCGGCTGGCAACCATCTTGAATTTCGGACCAAACCCAAAAACACTTGTTCTCGTCCCACGGTCATAACAAAGGTACCCAAGAAGTTTCGTAAAGATCGGTTCATAAATACGGCCTCTAGCCCGAGCCGTATCCAATTGTTGACGGACAGACGGACAGATGGCCAGACGGACGGACGACGGGCCATGGCATAAGCTCAAATTTGGCTTCGCCAAAGTTGAGCTAAAAATTAAATGGTTTATGTATGATATTTTACCCAAGTTAATCAAATTGTTAAATTTATTCCTTGCGTGCAAAAAGGCTTTGCAATGCTTTAGCACTGCAAAGCCTTCTTGTATGCAAGGGACGAAATGAACCACGACCCATGCTATTCTGTAGATTATGAGGCCTAACACATAAAACAAACCAAGAACATGAACTTTTGATGGCAAAGAAATAATTGCAAAAATAAAAATAAAATAAAAATAGGCCGATGAAATCGTCAGATGTGTACCCATACGTGCAATTAGTAGAAAACTGTATGACGGAGGGCCACCACGGATGCTGACATAATGTACACCATACAAGGTATGGGTACATATAGAAATGGATTGGAGTGACTAATTTGATGGATAAAGGGTTAATATCTCCGGATAAAATTATCATATTTACATAAAAAACAATACAGCATAGCACATCAGTAACCTGAATAAATATATAAAGTAACATGACAATCGGATTGATATTTTTTGAGTTATCTCATGCCAAAGGGATTGGAGGAATTTTCAATTTGAAGGATAAAGGGGGTTAATATCTCCGGATCAAATTATCAGATTTACACCAAAAACTATACAGCTCAGCACATCAGTAACATGAACACAATTATAAAGTAACTTGACAATCCAAGCAATATTTTTCAAGTTATCAAATGCGAAAGGGATTGGAGGAATTTTCAATTTGAAGGATAAAGGGTTAATATCTCAGGATTAAATTATCAGATTTACACCAAAAACTATACAGCTCGGCACATCAGTAACCTAAACACAAATATAAAGTAACTTGACAATCCAAGCAATATTTTTCAAGTTATCGAATGCCAAAGGGATTGGAGGAATTTTCAATTTGAAGGATAAAGGGTTAATATCTCAGGATCAAAATAACAAATTTACACCAAAAACTATACAGCTCGGCACATCAGTAACCTGAACACAAATATAAAGTAACTTGACGATCCAAGTAATATTTTTCAAGTTATCGAATGCCAAAGGGATTGGAGGAATTTTTCAATTTGAAGGATAAAGGGTTAACATCTCGGGATCAAATCATCAGATTTACACCAAAAACTATACAGCTCAGAACATCAGTAACCTGAACACAAATATAAAGTAACTAGACAATCCAAGCAATATTTTTCAAGTTATTGAATGCCAAAGGGATTGGAGGAATTTTTCAATTTGAAGGATAAAGGGTTAATATCTCAGGATCAAAATATCCAATTTACACCAAAAACTATACAGCTCAGCACATCAGTAACCTGAACACAAATATAAAGTAACTTGACAATCCAAGCAATATTTTTCAAGTTATCGAATGCCAAAGGGATTGGAGTAATTTTCAATTTGAAGGATAAAGGGTTAATATCTCAGGATTAAATTATCAGATTTACACCCAAAACTATACAGCTCGGCACATCAGTAACCTGAACAAAAATATAAAGTAACTTGACAATCCAAGCAATATTTTTCAAGTTATCAAATGCCAAAGGGATTGAAGAAATTTTCAATTTGAAGGATAAAGGGTTAATATCTCAGGATCAAAATAACAGATTTACACCAAAACCTATACAATTCGGCACATCAGTAACCTGAACACAAACATAAAGTAACTTGACAATCCAAGCAATATTTTTCAAGTTATCAAATGCCAAAGGGATTGGAGGAATTTTCAATTTGAAGGATAAAGGGTTAATATCTCAGGATCAAATTATCCGATTTACACCAAAAACTATACAGCTCGGCACATCAGTAACCTGAACACAAATATAAAGTAACTTGCCAATCCAAGCAATATTTTTCAAGTTATCGAATGACAAAGAAATGGATACGGATGGACAGACAGACAGACAGACGGATGGACGGACGGACAAAGGATGGACGAATGACGGATGGTCACCCTGGATGACGGCATTATGTGTACCATACATAGTATGGGTACACATAAAAAACTGCCAGCCTACATGCAATTTTTCAAAATTTGGACTGAGAACAGAAGATCTACTTTGTGGGGACTTATAAGGCAATTTTAAGGCACAGTTTCAGCCTTGTTGCAGCCTTCAAAGTTAATTCGCAAGTTAACTGGTTGAGTGTTAGAAGACACTATCATGGCTCTATTGTAAAGTGTTGAAAGCCACTTTTGTGGCTTTACACTATTTGCATTATCTTCCTGTTTGCTCAGCAACTGAACAAAAAGTGTCAATGTAAATTGTCGCAAAACGATTATTTATGGCCAATATCATGTTAATGAAAGGCTCCCCTTGCTGGTACCATGAAGTCTTTGGAAAAAAAACTCATGTCACAAATCACCATTAAAAGATAATTTAGCACTATAGAATTGAAATTTAAATTTAAATTAGTGCCAAATTATTGTTGCGCCTTGCAGGGCCATGGTGGGATATGAGTTCTGAAGGAATCAACAATAATTTTGACTCACTGTAGGCTGAGTCTTGAGAAGTTTTCTGACCATAATTATTTGAAACTTAGCTCTATTTAACTGTTAGAGTGCTGGAAGCCCATATCTGTGCTCTATTCTGAAGGGCCAGACACAACTTAATGGCTTCATATTCTGTGGTTGTTCTTCATGTCACCTTTGAAGTGAAACTATTTAGTCTGTCAGGATTTGCCTTGTTACAAACTGGCACTCTTCCATAACTTGTAAGAAGGCAAACATATGTGAACGAATGTTGATGACCCAAAATTATTCAGCATTCCACCAGGTAAGTAAAACTTGTTTTTTATCAATTTAGAGCAGGCTTTTTACTCAGTGGTGCCAGTACTGACAAAACCCATCCAACACAAAAGATCTAGTTTTCTTTAACACATAAAGGCAGGGAGATTTTATACCCTTTTACTCCACTTTAACAGTCTCGAAATCCCGTGGCTTTGCAGTTACTTCTAGGCAAGTTTTGCCTGTCTGTACAGGTAGCCAAGATATGACAAGAAACAACTACCAAAATACATAGATTGTAGCTTGCATGTTCAACCAAAGATTGCACATTGTTTGTAGCACCTGTTTTGTAGCAGTAAAAAGCGATCAAAGTCACTGTTAGGCTATGAGGGTTAAATTGTTATAATGGCTATTAGGTAGGAGGAAGAGTTATTTCAAATTCGGGGATTGTATTTGTTCATATCAATAAAAAATATACAACTAGAGGAAACCGCCAAGGGTGACAAATCCCTCCCCCCCCCCCAAAAAAAAAATCACCCTGATACAGTAACCTTGGTGGAAACGACCTTGTAAAAGCTTATAGCTTACTGTCGGATCCACATACACTTTATTGTTATTGAATGTAACTCAACGAAATTGGAAATAAATACTGTTTAAACTAACCTTGGTTATATATTACATTAAATTAACACAGCCACTGTTGTTATTATGTACTCAAATAATACAGATAAGATTACCTGTATTTGATGAGATGTCAGTTTCAAGGTCACTGTGACCTTGACCTTTGACATAACCCCAAAAATAAATTGGGTTCTTCCTTCCATCATGCTCAACCCACAGGCCAAGTTTAGTATTGATCGGGCAAGCAAAATTTCAATTTGAGAAACCAACTGTGGAAAATGTTTATGGTCAAGGTCACTGTGACCTTGACCTCTGGCACAGTGACCTCAAAATAAATAGGGTTTTCCCTATTACCACCATGCCTAACCCACATACCAAGCTGGGTTTCAGTTGGCCAAGCAGGAATTTAATTACAGAGCGGAAACCAACACTGATAAAAATAGAAATTCAAGGTCACTGTGACCTTGACCTTCGGCACAATGTTCCCAAAATATATAGGGTTCTTCCTCTCATCATGCCTAACCCACATGCCAAGTTTGGTTTCAGTCAGCCAGGTGGAATTTTAGTTAGAGAGAGGAAACCAACTCTGTCTATGGACAGATGGACGGACAACCAGAAGGCCAGAGCCACGGCTATATCCCCCCAAAATTTAAATTTGGGGGGGATAAAAATGTAAGGTTTCATAAGACCTTTGTAAAACTTTGATTAAAATTTAAATTTGGGGAGGATAAAAATGTAAGGTTTCATAAGACCTTCGTAAAACTTTGATCGATATATCAGAAATGTAATTGTTGGAAACGTATAAGAGTATTTTCACTGTGTAATATATAATAGATTGGGAATCACAAAGTAGATTTACTGATTCTCAGGCCATTTTTTGTACAACTGCATGTGGGTGGGCCTTTTTTATTTTATTTTATTTTTGTAATTATTTCTTTGCCATCAAAAGATCATGTTCTTGGTTTATTTTATGGTTTACGCCTCACAATCTACAGAATAGCTTGGGTGGTGGTGTATTTCATCCCTTGAGTGCAAGAAGAAAGGCTTGTTGCCCTCAAGAGACAAATTTATCAATTTTATTAACTTGGGTAAAATATCAGACATAAAGCATTTAATTTTTATTTTTTTAAGTTTGTAATGGTTATAAAAAGAGAGCAAAAGGACAGTGTGGAAGGACCTGTGAAGAAAGATTTTTAACTTTTCTTGGCCTTATATTTTGAGGCTTTTTCATTTATTATTAACCTTCTAATCTCTACAAATCTTTTATCAATTATGTCTGTAGGGGGAAACTTGTCAACCATCAAAAGGACGGTCTGTAGATTTTAATAAACACCATTATCCCACAATTGTTGTGTACTCAATGTTAACCAATTCGATACAGACACTGAAAAATGTGCTGGATAAACCATGCATGGAATCGAGTCTACATGTATGAACAACATCTAAGAAGGCATCTGTTTGGTCATTATCTCTTAACCCGTTGAGTATTTTCAAAATATTTTTCATTAAATCTAGTCATGGCTGCTTTATGGCAACCATGACTAGATTTGAAGAAAAATTCATCCAAATTTAACTCAGGGAAATCATTGGTGAAAAATTTCATTCAATTGAGCAGAGGAAAATTTGATTAAATGTGCCCAAATTATCCATATTTCAGTGGCAAGTGAAACTCTTTTCAGGGCAGGAATATCTGCCAGTAGCATGCAAAGTGTTATGCATCTGATTGATGTTATGACATGAATAAAATGCCTCATCAGAAAACAATGTCATGCAATAAAGTAAACAGATTATCAAAGTTGATATTTTTCTTTAAAAATCTACACTTGATTTACTTAATTCAAGTTTAATCTTGGTACAAATATGAAACACAGCTCAGGTCGAGCATGGGGAACAGGAATCAATACACTATATTGGAGTTTACATTAAAAAACACAACCCTTCAACTTGAGTCGTTGATTCTTGTACGCCATAATCCTCTATATTCATTGTTTTCTGACTTAGTCCATATTATGGGAGCGCGGTGGCTCAGTGGTAGACTGTTGAACTTCTATGCTAGAGGTCCCGAGTTTGATCCCTGTCCGGGATGACCCATGTTGTGTCCTTGAGCAAGGCACTTTATCCCGGTTGCCTACATGGGGGCACAGTGATGCCGTGTACTAAGGCGTACTGCACGTCGATGGTACACGTCTTCAACCGCTGTAACCCTGTTTGAGCAGAGCTGGAACAGAGTTAGAATGTTGAGGAATTAACAGTTGCTCGTCGATGCTTCATGGTTCTCTCCGGGTACTCTGGCTTCCTCCACCATAAAACTGTCACGGTCATGATTAGCCATTGCGCATTAGTATGTGACCTTAAACGCCAATAAATAAATAATAAATAAATAGTCCACATTATAATTGGCAGTGGCAATCAAAGATTCCAGACATTTTTTTTCAAAATCTTGTTCTGAAGTTATTTTTTACAGGAATACATTTTTATTTCTAATGGGCAACTTTCCCCGTTAGTTACATTCTGAACACCAAGCATGTTGAGATCAGGCAATAAGAAATATGGAAAATACGTGAAAAGAATGTTTTTTCAGTTTTGTTTTCTTGGTTATTAAATTACATGTACTTATTTATAAAACAGTACCTGTACTTAGAAAAGATGGTTGAAAGGCAGAGTGCATCCATTGCCTAAACAAAAACTCTCCCCGATTTTAATTTTCATAATGTATGATGTGTGCCTTTTAACAGAATTGTTATACAAACAAACTTACCTTATAAAATGCACTATTCCCATATCAATGCTGTACCACATTTTGTCCATAGGAATTGGCCAGTCTGAATGAGGCATGGAAAAACGATAACGATAATGAGAAAACATATCATCGATAATTTCTGAAAATAAAAACAAACAAAAAAAGCCTTCAGAACAACTGGATTCAAATCAATTCTTTTTCACCTCCATGTCTGTGTTTGAAACATATATATTATTGCCATTATGTTTATGTACAAAATGTTGCATCAGGATTGAGCACCTGTATCTGAGGCCATATCTTGACATGTTCAGAAACAGTGGGGCCCACTTAATTGGATATCTCTTAACTGAATAACCCTTTTAATTGAATATAATATCCCAAACACAAAAACATTTACCATACCTCCAGTACAAATTTGATCTGTTAATTGAATATAGGTTATAGAGTAAACTCCTGTTAACTGAATAAAAAATCTTGTAACATATCGAGAAATACCCTGACTCTCCCCAGTTTTCCTTTGTTTATAGACCTATTAACCTCAGGACATCCAAAACAGGCATTTAATCTATTATATTTTGTTTGACAGAGCTCAAGGAGCTCTGTCAAACAAGATATAATAGAATAAATGCGAAGTTATCTTTAGAATACAGGAAAGTGACAATCCCTGTTAACTGAATACTCCTGTTAATTGAATAATTTCCACTGGCAAAGTGGCTATTCAATTAACAGGACTCCACTGTACTACCTTAGAAACAAGAGTGCGACTCTTGATACAATATTTTGCAAATAAACATAATGTTAATGATAGATTTATCTTACAATTCTCAACTGTTGTGCCAATAACTTGCTTAACTACCATTCTACTTTAAGATAAAAAGCTGATCCTTTCGGTTGAAACTGTATGTAGCTGTTTCGAACTTTGCTGACCCCTGCCAAAACATAATGAATGAATTTCTTCAACATTTGAAAAAGACTCTTGCTTTGCTACAGTTTAATGGTGAATCTTTCTTGGCAGTCTTCCAATAAACTTTGACAGAACAATATTTGATGTCATTTTTTTACTAACGTGGCTTTTTTCAGCACTTTTCAATAGAGCCATGATTTTGACTTCTAGCACTCAAGCACTCAAGCAGTTAACCCTTTACCTAACATGAAAAGCTGACGACACTTGCCAAAAAAAATTCTTGAATAACTAATTTTTTTCATTTTTTGTCTCAAAAACATAGGTCATGACCCCTCATTGGTACAAGCTCAACAAGAGTTGGACTGTCATCCGGTGCATACCCTCATGTGGTGTACCGCCTAGTATGGGCATATCTATGACCAAATATTATAGAAAACAAGTTCCATAATAATTTACTTTAGTAAGTTATGAAAGTTATGAATATTCTCGTATGGACTCACACACGGACGCATGGATGGACTGATGCACGGATGGATGCATGTAATCCAGTATACCCCCATTTTCTTCAAAAGTGGGGATATAACAAGCTCGTTCCAATGAGGTGTCATAACCTATGTTTCGGACAAAAAATGAAAATTTAATGAAAATTAATTGGCGATTTTTGAGAATGGCGCTGGCCGGTTTTGGCTGTTACGTTAGGTAAAGGTTTAAAAGATTTCGTACTCTCTGGATGTTTTGCATAATCAGGTAGAAGCTACAATATTGTCCATTTTAATTTACTTTATTATTATTTATTGGATAGTGGCTATTGGAACTATTCAATAAATTGTAATAAAACAATTTATTTGAATTAAATTTATCCCTGTTTTTATATTAATCTAACACTCGACCAGTTAACTGTAGAGTGCTGAATTATTTTTGGTCATCAAAATTACTCCACATTTTAGCCTTACTACAATTTATGGGTGAGTGCCTGCAGGCACTCATCCATAAATTGTAGCAAGGCAAATCCATATGGACAGAATAATTTTACTTCAAAGATAATATGAAGCACATCTACAGAATTTATTATTATGTATTGGTATTTAAGGTCACACACTTATACACAGTGGTTAATAATGACCATGACAGTTTTACGGGTGGAGGAAGCCGGAGAACCCGGTGAGAAACACTGAGCAACGACAAGCAGCTGCCAGCTCTCCGACATCGTAACTCCACACTGCAGCACAGGCAGGGTTGGATTGAAGACATGCACACCATCAAAGTGCAGTACGGCTTAGTAGATGGCGTCATCGTGCACCCATGTGGAGAATGGGGATTAAGTGCCTTGACCAAGGACACAGCGCAGGAGTCCGAATCGATCACTCTGATGGTCACCCATCCGATAATTAACTGGGCTAGACGTTGCTTAACTTCAGTGATCTGATCAGTTACCGCATCGCCACCGTGCCCCCCCATCTACAGAATAAAAATCCTTTAAGTTGTGGTAACTGCAGTTCAGAATAAATCCCAATGAACATGTCAATGACACTGTAGCTTAACTTGACTGTGTGTTGTGTTTGATAAAAAGGATAATGTTCAATGTTTATGAAAGGATTATGAAATATGACAAGAATTGTGATAATTGAGAATAAGTTAATTTCTGTTCCCTGTATGGTATGTTTTCACTAATTTGAGGTGTTGACTGTGCTAAAGAATTGAGGGGTAGGTTAATGTGGCCCTCACAGTTCATGTATGTCAACCAAAGTTACCAAGTTACAGTGAAATTATTCCAAAATGAGTCATCCTATCAAGTTACAATGAAATCCATTCATAAATATCGCCTGTAGACTGTGCTAAAGGTTTTCAGGTTTCGGGACTGTGTAGCCATCACAGCTGACTGATCGCAACCAAAAGGGGACGTCATCATCTAGGCATTATACCAAGTCATCCTACCAAGTTACAATTAAATCCCTTCATAAATACAACCTGTAGTCTGTGCTAAAGGTTTTCAGGTTTTGGGCTCGGGCAGGCATCACAGTTGACAGATTGCAGTCAAATGGGGAAGTTCTCATCTAGACATCATACAGAGTCATCCTACCAAGTTACAATGAAATCCCTCCATATTAAATATGACCTGTAGACTGTGCTAAAAGGTTTTGGGCTTGGGCAGCCGTCATGGTTTACAGATCATGACCAAAAGGGGACGTTCTCATCTAGACATTATACAGAGTCATCCTACCTAGTTACAATGAAATCCCTTCATAAATACGACCTGTAGACTGTGCTAAAGGTTTTCGGGTTTTGGGCTCAGGCAGTCTCACTGTTGACCAATAGTGACCAAAATGGGATGTTCTCATTTAGACATGACCTCAAACCTGCATATGAAATTTTGTGACGATCGGACAAGAACTACGGAGTATAGCCTGTGCTAAAGGAAAATGTGAACAGATTCACAGACTAACAGACTTCTTCATGCGTGATGGCAACAGCTCATCTTGACTTTGTCAACTTAAGCTAAAAATGGGCTTCCAGCATTCAAGGCTTACTTCCAATTCTTAAGAACTTTTAATGCCCTAACAAGCAATCATAAGTCAATCTTTCAATCTTTTGTTAAACTACCTTCACAGTAGTTTCTACTCAAGATCTGACCAGCTACCACTAAACCACTATAGATATAAATTGTAATGTGGTCAAAGTTCTGAAGCACTGTCCAGGACTTTAAGAGTTAAACTTAGGAGCTGTCATCGCAAACTGCTGTGCCATGCAAATTAAAGAATACACATTCAACAGTAATATATGAATCTAGTGCTGACACCAACTAGAACAAGAGCGCTCGTATCGCTGAAGCAATACAATGCCCCCTACCGGACTAATGAGCATTAATAATTATACAAATGTTATAACCTAGATGTGATCAGCATGAATTCCGTTGAAGCATTTCCAAAAAAAGTCCAGAAAACTGATATTTTGGCGCTTTTCCATAATTCCAAGGGCCATAACTCACACAAGAATAATGCAATCACATGAAACTCAAACTTGATCTGTAAGTCATCATTCTATGGTAGGTTACCAAGAATGAAATCATTCGGTTGAAGCATTTCCAAAAAAAGTCTGGAAAACTAAAGTATGACTGACAGACTGACTGACAGATGGACAGAGTACAAATGAAACTTGATCTGTAAGTCATCATTCTATAGTAGGTTACCAAAAATGAAATCATTCCGTTGAAGCGTTTCCAAAAAAAGTCCGGAAAACTAAAGTATAACCAACGGACTGACTGACAGACTGACGGATGGATGGACAGAGTGTAAATGAAACTTGATCTGTAAGTCATCGTTCTATAGTAGGTTACCAAAAATGAAATCATTCCGTTGAAGCGTTTCCAAAAACAGTCCGGAAAACTAAAGTACGACCGACAGACTGACTGACAGACTGACAGATGGATGGACAGAGTGTAAATGAAATGTGATCTGTAAGTCATCGTTCTATAGTAGGTTACCAAAAATGAAATCATTCCGTTGAAGCGTTTCCAAAAAAAGTCTGGAAAACTGATATTTTGGTGCTTTTCCATATTTCCAAGGGCCATAACTCACACAAGAATAATGCAATCAACATGAAACTCAAACTTGATCTGTAAGTCATCATTCTATAGTAGTTAATCAAAAATGAAATCATTCCGTTGAAGCGTTTCCAAAAAAACTCTGGAAAACTGATATTTTGGTGCTTTTCCATATTTCCAAGGGCCGTAACTCACACAAAAATAATGCAATCAGCATGAAACTCAAACTTGATCTGTAAGTCATCGTTCTTTTGTAATTTACCAAAAATGAAATCATTCCGTTGAAGCGTTTCCAAAAAACTCTGGAAAACTGATATTTTGGTGCTTTTCCATATTTCCAAGGGCCGTAAC
Source organism: Pictodentalium vernedei (assembly GCA_031216915.1). Lineage (NCBI taxonomy): Eukaryota > Metazoa > Mollusca > Scaphopoda > Dentaliida > Dentaliidae > Pictodentalium > Pictodentalium vernedei. The sequence goes on along the minus strand of CM062295.1, from coordinate 172,578,044 downwards.
TCACACAAGAATAATGCAATCAGCATGAAACTCAAACCTGATCTGTAAGTCATCGTTCTATAGTAGTTTACCAAAAATGAAATCATTCCGTTGAAGCATTTCCAAAAAAAAACTCCGGAAAACTGATATTTTGGTGCTTTTTCCCATATTTCCAAGGGCCGTAACTCACACAAGAATAATGCAATGAGCATGAAACTCAAACTTGATCTGTAAGTCATCGTTCTATAGTAGTTTACCAAAAATGAAATCATTCTGTTGAAGCGTTTCCAAAAAAAACTCCGGAAAACTAAAAGTGTGACTGACAGACTGACAGACTGACGGATGGACGGAGTGCAAACCTATAGTCCCCTCCGGCGATGCCGGTAGGGGACTAATAATGTACAGAAGAATGGTGTCAGAGGAAAGGAATAGCTGTCTATCCAAAGTCAGACAATCAACAGAACAGCAACAGAATAGGTACAGTGATCAAGGCATGGCTGACCTGAAATAGGTATAGTTGCAGAAAAGGGTGATGTGTGGAGTTCCCAGTAACATATCGAGTTGGACGCCTCTGTAAAACATCCATGAATGAAAACTCTTACCAAAAAAGAAAGAGCATAAGCTAATAATGATGAGGCTACCTCATAAGAGCTTAAACAGCATTTTACTGTTGTTCCAAGGTACTAAAAAGAGATGTATCGTAAAAGAGTACATAAGGAAGAGAATGGATCACTGAAATTCCAAATGTGCACTATCAAAACTGAAGAATCAATTTCGGCCTGATCAGTTGACTTTTTTGTCTTTTTGACTTTTTCAATCTTTTCAGGGTTTATCCTTGAAAAAAGCTAAAAAATTCAAGAATAGAGGTTAATAAGGAGCCAGACCTATTGTGTTGGCATGGTAGGTTGTTGAAGAATTACCATGGTATACTGTATTCCAGTTCTTGATACTCGTAGTCAGCCACTGACGTTTGGAGTTAAAATGTCAGCCAAACACTTGATCAACTTCAAACGCTGATTGAACACCTGACCAACTTCTGAGAGAAACCTTTTGGTCTAGACCTCATCATCAGAAAGGGATTTCTGTGCTGATTGTTTACAATTGCAAAGAAATCTATTCAAATAATCATTCTAAATGGTCACTTTCTATTTTAATTTAACCCTTTACCCAATATAACGGCCAAAAATGGACAGCACTATTCACAAAAATCTCTAATTAATTTTCATTATTTTTTTTCACTTTCTGTCTCAAAAACACAGGTTATGACTCCTCTTTGGAACTAGCTTGATGAGCTTGTTCCAATGAGGGGTCATAACCTGTGTTTTTGAGACAAAAAATCTAAATTTTATAGTAAATTTCCTTTCTTATTATACCTACCACAATTGTTTACTACAGGCTTGCACTACAGTGGAAGTCCCTAACTCGGATAAAAAACTCTCTATTTTTGTCTTTCCCAAGCAAGTTGGGAAAGAAAAGTGGTGCAAAAGCACCAATAAAAATAAGCCAAAACTGGGTCGAGTGCAACCGGCGCAGACCCAGTACGGGACGCTCTCTCCCAAGTACAACTCCACGACTTCCGTTGCCAGTGCGCATATACCGTCTCTAAAGACTCATTCTTTTTGAATCCGTAAACGTTAGAGTTATGTGATCAGCGGGGAGGAAAGATTCTTTACCCGTAAAGAAGACGGGAGGGCCTCCATGTAAACAATTGTGGTAGGTATAATAAGAAAGGAAATTTACTATAAAATTTAGATTTCTTATCAACCTACTCACAATTGTTTACTACAGGCTGAATAGACAAAAGGCTGGAGGGAATCGCATAACCAACCCCCACATAATCCTAGTGCACTGGAACCGTGAAGCAGAAGGAAGAGGTCCCGAGGCTTATCAACCATAATGTCGCAATCATTGGTAAAGGACAATGAAAAGAGACATATGAGCCTGTGTGACACACAGACAGAAAAAAGGGCAGTAACAGCACAAGGCTGAAACTGACCTTCAAGAAGCCTAATGGCTATGGCAGACAACAGCCTGAGCAGAAGAAAGAGGACCCAAGGCAAAAAGGTCCTCAGACTGCTCTTGCAATTGGCGTAAATAAAAGGTGGAGAAAGTAGAAGCATTTCTCCAGTAGGCTGCCTGCATAACATCCGACAACTTGACGGAGTTAGAATAAGCCCAAGAGGTAGACAGTGCCCGCACCTCGTGGGCAGAAATACGATTGGTAATACAATCGCCAGCTGCTAAACGACTATAAGCCGTACGAATAGCAAGACAAATCCATCGAGAAATGGATTGAGGAGAGATCTTCTGTCGACCCGGAATGAGAGACAGAAAAAAACGTTTTCTGCCCTTCTGAATGAAGCGTGTCCGATCAAGATAAATGCGAATAGCACGGACCGGACAGAGCAAAGGGCGAGTACCCTCAACAGAGGGAAGAGCCCTGATACAGATAGGAGGAGGAGTAGTATCTGGTAACTGATTCTTAGCCAAAAAGGAGCAATCAGTGGTAAAAGTAACACTGTTGGGAGAACTCCTAAAAAAGGCCGGGTCAACCGAGAGGGCGTGAAGCTCACTAACCCGTCTGGCCGAAGCAAATGCCATCAGAAAAGCCGTCTTGTATGTGAGAAATTGCATATCCACCTGGGATAAAGGTTCGAACAGCGCCCCCCCCCCCCCCAAGCAAAGCAGCACCCACGAAAGATTCCATCGTGGAGTAAGCTGCAAAGTCCGAGGCCTTTTCAAAGAAAAGTGCCGAACAAGCTTGGAGAGGTAAGGATTAGTGCCGATACGACGCTTCCCCACATAAGAAAAAGTCTCTGAAAGCATAGACCTGTAACCCTTGATGGTAACAGGCTGGAGACCCCGAGAATCAAACAGATATACCAGAAACTCCGCAATCTGTGAAATCGAAGGATTGGCATAATCAACAGAGTGATCAGCACACCATCGACAGAAGACCTTCCATTTAGCTGCATAAGCTAAACCAGTGGAGTGCCTCCTTGAAGAAGAAATGCACTCCACTGCTCGTCTCGAAAAACCTCTACGGAGGAGACAGGACCTGACAAAAGATATGCGTGAAGGCACAATGAAGTCGGGTCGACGTGAAACCTCCTCGGGCGACCTTGACAAAGAAGGTCGCGACGTAGCGGGAGACGTGCCGGAACCGCCGCCATCAGCGAGCGGAGCTGATTGATCCACACCCGCTGAGGCGACAGGGGAGCGATCAGAATGATTCGACAACTGCAGGATCGAATTTTGGCGAGAACCTGAGGAAGAATCGGAACCGGCGGGAAGGCGTAGCCGACTAGACCGTTCCAATCGAGTGACAGAGCGTCCACGGCAAAAGCCAGAGGATCTGGACACGGGGACACGAAAGTGTCCACCTGATGGTTCCAACGAGTCGCAAAGAGGTCGATGTGGGGACGTCCCCAGAGAGCGCAAAGCGACTGGAACACTGCCCTGCGAAGCATCCACTCGGTGGAAATAACCCTGCCCTGTCGGGACAGGGAGTCGGCTAGGACGTTCAGACGACCGGGAATGTGACAAACAACCACTCCGGCGTGAACCTCCTGAGCAAGCAGTAAAAGATCCCGAGCTAACTCGTACATCGGAAGCGAGTGCGTGCCGCCCTGGTTCCGAATGTAAGCAACCACTGTCGAATTGTCGGATAGTAGAAGGACCTGGCGATTCGACAGGTGAGGGATCCACTGCCTGAAACTCAGAAGAAGAGCAAGAAGCTCCTTCTGGCTGACGTGTAGAGCTGCTTGATCCTGGTCCCACATCCCGTGTAGGGAAAGACCGAGAGGATCCAACGTCGCACCCCATCCGAGATCGCTGGCATCTGCCGTCAGAACGCGATCGGACTTGGGTAAGTCCAGCGGAACACCCTGCGTAATCCACTGAACATCTGTCCAGGGAAGAAGGTGAGGATACAGAGAGTCCGGAAACGGAAGCACCTGATCCAGAGAATCTACATTTGGTCTCCAACGACTGAGCAGAAAGTGTTGGAGAGGTCTGACACGCAGCCGACCTAGAGGAATGAGATCCGTCACCGAACCGCAGAGACCGATCAGCCGGAGAAAACTCCGAGCGGTCGCAGACCTGGACTGGGACAGAGTCAGAGCAAAAGCTGAGAGAATCACAGCCTTGGCCTGGGGAACAGCCACCAAATTGAATTTGGTTTGGAAAGACATCCCCAGATGACAAAACGACTGAGAAGGGACCAGGTCCGACTTCTCCTCGTTGACTCTGAATCCTAGCGACGTGAGCAAGCTCAACAGAGTGGCGACATCCGATTCCAGTAAGGCAGCATTGGAATGCCTCTGGAGGATATCGTCCAGATATGCCGAAGTAGTCACCCTGGACTGTGTGCGATGGAACGCTATCACATGCGACATCAGTCTGGTGAACGCCCAAGGAGCCAGGTTGAGGCCGAAAGGCATGGCCTTGAACTGGTAAACTCGCCCCAGAAAAGCGAACCTGAGATACTTCCGTGACGCCCGATGCATCGGAACGTGGAAGTAAGCGTCTCGCAGGTCGATGCTGGCTCCGAAATCTCCCTGGTGAATTGATTGGCGGACCGACCTGAAAGTCTCCATGCTGAACTTGGGAGCAATGATAGACTGGTTCAGGATGCTCAGATCGATAACCGGTCGGAGTCGGCCGTCCTTCTTCGGCACCAAGAACAGGCGGGAATAGAAACCCACTGACTGAACGTTCTTGACAACCTCGATCGCCCCCTTTGCCAGGAGATTGGCAATCTCCGTGGACAAAAGTTCCCGACGTAAAACGTCTGAAGGAACTGTGGTTGGAAGAGGCACCCTTGACAGAGTGGGGTGCCGTCGGAAGGATATGCGCAGCCCGGACCGAACAACATCTAACACCCATGGATCAGATGTGATGGTGGTCCAATGGTCTGCGAACTCTGCTATCCTTCCTCCAACCTGGGACGAGTCGAGGTGAGGACCTTCATTTCGAGCCTCGACGAGGCCCGCGAGAGGAGAAACCACCTCCTCTGCTAAATGAAGAATCCTGAGACTTCCCTCGATTCTGCCGACCCCTACCTTTACCCCGTGAGTAAGAAGTAGAGGCGGCGGCAGAAGGACCAGCCTTTTGCTTCACAGAGGAAGCAGAAGGGTACTTGTTAGGCTTGGAACGGCCCTTGCCTCCCCGAGAAGGCTGATCAAGCTGACGAAACAGCAGCTGATCTTTGGAATGACGTAGGACGTCATCCCGGACCGTCGACACAGAACCATGGAAAAGTTGCAGACCTGCCAAAGAAGCAGATCGAAGAGTAGCACGCTGCTCCTCGGGAAGGGATCGTCCTGTGTCCAGCACAGCGTCCCTTCGAACTAATTCCAAATTGGCCGTGTTACAGGCATGGGTGTGAGTAAGGTGCATAAGCGCCTTGGAGAGCACACGCAAAGGAGCCTGTACCTCGTCAAACTTATCTGGAGGCAGATAAGCAGCCAAAGCTGAGACGACGTGATCTGAGAGAGAAAGCATGCCAAGCATCTCTCTAGATAAGCCCAACGTGGACTCCAGAGTCGTCATTGGAATGACGGCAGACTTGGGCTTGGAAAGCCCGAGGGAAGTGGAGTCCTGATCCAGAACCGTCAAAGTCTGGCAGATTGACGGATTGGCGGAATCGTAGGAACGATAACGCACAGGAGGCAAAAAGGTGTCAACCCTGGTGAAGAACGAAGTCTTCAAAGCCTTGGAATTCAGCTTGGCATCCAAAGCTGAAAAAGCCTCAACCACCTGTACCGACTGGCATGGTCGAAGGTGCCCAGAAGCAGGTTGCTCCATAGGCTGTTGGCGCGCGACCGATGATCGCGGCCAGGCTGACACTGTCGGCTGGTTAGCAGGTTTGAGCTCAGGCAGAAACCCAAACACAAAGTCAAGAGCCGCCCCCAAGTCCGAAGACTGCTGGCCCTCGACCTCAAGCATGTCGGACTCCTCCCCAGAGTCGGAAGACACATAGCCCATCGTGGGCAAACCAGCCGACGCCTCCCATGGTGTCGGGACACCAGAGGAATCGGAAACCGGCCTGTTTCCAATCCCGGGAGGCGGCGCCATAGGAGGCGCCTGGAAACCACCCATAGCCTCGCTGGAAGCAACAGGAAGGCTCTTAGAGAGAACCTGAGTGAGTAAGGAGAGGGCCTCCCTAAGCTCACTGCCTGTACCGACCGGTTCGACAGGGGAGCGAACCGGCAAAGTGGCTTCACCTCTGACCCTCTTAACCAGCGAAGGGTCACGATCCTCCAAAACACCCGACGCGGGACGACGGGCGGCAGCCAAAACATCTGAAGGCAGACGTGTATAGGGGTACGATGCACCCCGAGGATCAATATTGCGAGAACTCATGAGAGTCACCGCGGACCTCTGCGGGGCAGAAGGTCTAGGCTGCACAAAAAGCGTTGGTCCCCCAAAACTGGTCGTGTGACCAGAGTGAGTGGACGGAAACGCCACGGAGTTCATAGTGTTTCCACTACGAACATCCGAATCCAAAGACACAACTGTGGTACTCGACGGCGACGAGACCACAGCGATGGGCTCTGCCGCCAGCCCCTTCCGACTTCGCCGAGTTGAAGCCAGGGAAGGCTGGGGCCGATATCCCACGTCTACAGTATCGGACAGTTCTGCAGTCCCCTGCAGCGAAAAGCCGAGGCCGGCTGAAACAGACAACGAAGCAGACGGACCAGCAGCAGTAGTAGATACGTCGAGAGTCGTTGAGGCTGGTGAAATAGTGGAGAGAGCACACCGGCTCGGCTCCGAAGGAGGAGTCACAACCCTAGTGACAGCCTCAGATGTCGACTGGAGGGGGACCGTTGTCCCGGAACCAGGCATCTCTACACCAGAACACTCAACGGCTCCCGCAGTATCCACCACAGGAAAAGACTGCACATCCCCCACGGAGGAGGAATAACTCTCACCAGACAAAGTCGGCTCGGGAGGCCCCGAACGACCACGTTCTCCTTTCCCGCAGGAGCGGGAGGCACGGCCACGAGAACGAACGACATGATTTACAGACGCCCAAAAGGTGGAAGACCATGTTCCACAGACACCACACGGCCGCTCGGCCGAACACCCATTACAGGAGGAACACGACGAATGTACATCGTCCACATGCTTAGGCAGCAGACACTGCCCACAAGGAATTGTCCTAGGCATGAAAGAGGTGAGAGGAGCAGAGAAGGTGAGATCAGAAAACAGAACACCCCCAAAGAGAGAAAGGTGACAGAAACAAAGACCCCAGACGGTCGACCAGGAACCACCCAACAGGAAGACTACTCTCAACAGAAAGAAGAAACACTGTAGGAGTGGTACCCCGCTGACACCTAACTCTAACACAATTAGAAAATTTTGCAAAAAAAGCATTAACAATAATTGTGAAATAATCTAAGTCCGAACCGGGTGGCCCGCGAAATTCGCGCGCGACTCGAGAGAGAGCAAATAAATATACATTATGGACATATAATAGAAAAAAGAGAATATAAAACACTGTTCCTGAGAATACAAAGGATACACTGTGAATCAGGAATCATCAAACATCGAGTTGGTGGAACACTGATAAGCGTGCAAAAACATCTCGACACGAAGCGGATTTTAAAAAGAATGAGTCTTTAGAGACGGTATATGTGCACTGGCAACGGAAGTCGTGGAGTTGTACTTGGGAGAGAGCGTCCCGTACTGGGTCTGCGTCAGTTGCACTCGACCCAGTTTTGGCTTATTTTTATTGGTGCTTTTGCACCACTTTTCTTTCCCAACTTGCTTGGGAAAGACAAAAATAGAGAGTTTTTTATCTGAGTTAGGGACTTCCACTGTAGTGCAAGCCTGTAGTAAACAATTGTGAGTAGGTTGATAAGAAATGAAAACTAGACCGTGCTAAAGGTTTTTGGGCTTCGGGCCCCTGAAGCCATCACAGTTGCCCAATTGCGTCCAAAAGGAAACGTTTTCATCTAGACATTATATGAAGTAAACCTACCAAGTTGCAATGAAATCCCTTTACAAATATGACCTGTAGACTGTGCTATAGGTTTTTGGACTTCAGACTCGGGCAGCCATCATGGTTGAATGATTGCAACCAAAAGGGGACATTCTCATTTGGGCAGCATCTGGAGTGATCCTACAAAGTTACAATGAAATCCCTTCATAAATAAATATGACCTGTAGACTGTGCTCAAAGTTTTCGGGCTTCAGGCACCTGTAGCCATCACAGTTGATTAATCACGAACAAAAGGGGGTGTCATCATCTAGGCATTATATGGAGTCAACCTAACAAGTTATTTATATTATTATTTATTTATTTATTGGTGTTTAAGGTCACATATTTTTGCACAATGGCTAAGCATGACCACACCTAACAAGTTACAATGAAATCCTTTAATAAATATGACCTTTTGACTATGTTAACGTTTTTTGGGCTCGGGCAGCCATCAAGGCTGAATGATTACGGTCAAAATGGGACGTTCTCATCTAGACATTATTTGGAGTCATCCTACCAAGTTACAATGAAATTCCTCCATAAATATGACCTGTAGAGTGTGCTAAAGGTTTTCGGGTTTTGGGCTCGGGCAGTCGTCACGATGACAGATCATGCCCAAATGGGGAAATTCTCATCTAGACATCATACGGAATCATCCTACCAAGTTACAATGAAATCCCTCCATACTAAACATGACCTGCAGACTGTGCTAAAAGTTTTTGGGTTTCGGGCTTGGGCAGCCATCGCGGTTGACAGATCATGACCAAAAGGGGACGTTCTCATCTAGGCATTATACAGAGTCATCCTACCAAGTTACAATGAAATCCCTTCATAAATACGACCTGTAGACTGTGCTTTTTTGGGGGGGTTTTGGACTCGGGCAGCCATACCTGTTGACCGATCACGATCAAAAGACATCTAGACATGACCCCAAACCTGCATATGAAATTTTGTGACGATCAGACAAGAATTACGGGATGTAGCCTGTGCTAAAGGACTAACAGACTTCCGCACATTAGGTTGAGCTAAAAATTAGTTATTCAAGAATTTTGTTTGCAAGTGTCGTCTGCTTTTCATGTTAGGTAAAGGGTTAAAGGAAAGTTGGACTCGCTTAACCGTATAGTTATAGTTAACCTTCTTGACATACTTTACACAAAACAAGGCATCAACTTGCTCAAGGTTGTTTATTTGGAATTTGATATCTTTAAAAAATATCATGGGAGTCACAATATCTTGCTGTTAAAATAAAAACAAAGTGTGCAAGGTTTCATGAAGGTATTCCCAGGCTTTCTAATCAAACCAACTGAAAGTGATTCCATACACACCCATCTTAAAGGTATAGCAGTACCCAATATTTGAATTAGAGGATCCATCTTGCAAAGTGGCACTCAGAAATGATGCAGTCTTCAAAATTATGCAGCCTTTGGGAAAAGTATATTATTTTAATAAACTTTTGAAGTATTCTGCTGACATCTTGTGTAATTGCTGAATATTCCAGAGAAAGAACAAGGGCGATTTGATAAATTTTGCCAAAATAATACAATTAACTCTTGGTGTGTTTTTGTTGGGAATTCCCCAAAACAAATGTGCATGTGATGTGACTGGCATTTCTCTTCCTGTACATATTTCTGTCTTATATGCTGCCTGACTCCCTGTTTTACAGAAAAAGTTTGTTGAAGGTCTAAATTTGACTAAGATATTTGAAAGGCAAAATTAAAGTGATGCAATCATTTTATCTCACATCAATGTTATAATGATCATCTATGGGAAAATACTTAGTACTATTACATAACTGTTAGAAATTAATTTTTTGGCTTTCAAATTTTATTTAATAATCATCAACGGAAATTCTTTCATATTTAAATGTTTGTTGGGAGGCCACACATCAGATAATACCATTTTAATGTTTTGAAAATTCATAGTTTTGTCAAAGTCAGAAATAAAGGCAATGTATTGTCAAAAATAAAGCTGTTAATTCAAGCAAATTCTCATTTTTACCAAGTGCAGCTTTAAAAAAAAACACTATAATCTCTGTCAATGCCACATAACATCATATTAGACCCAGCTAACAAATTTATATACACCACGATTCCCTCTCATAGTCCTAGGGACACAGGGGGGATTCCAATCTCTCAATCCCTCCCAAATCGCCATTCAAACACACAGCCAGAAAACATATAATGCACTTCTGATCACCGGTATTTGGAAGTTTTTATCACATTTTGCTAATAAGACTGTTAGAAGACACTTTCAATCAGCTTCATTCAAAAAGCATCTTTGGAACACATTTGACAAGTTAAAGTGGAGAAATGACATAATAGAGTGACAAATGTGAACAAAAGGTATTTGTGCATAGCTACCAATATAGTAGTCAAGCACTAGGGCTGTCACGAGTCCCATGTTACAGCACAAAACTGCAATAACTATTGTGAACTATTCTTCTCTCCCTGAACCCAGTCTGCCTCCCACACACACTGAACCACTCACCTGATGAGAAACATTTGGAAAGACTGTCCAGTATGTTTTGGAAGACAAAACTGAAGTTAATAACCATAAAATATCGGTTTCATGTGAGTTTTTCTGTTTGACAAACTTGTGCTAACTCTTGTCACTAAAGTTTCATTGTATGATAGTTAATAGTCTTACTTATGTTCTACTTCCAAAATGTGAGAGAGCATGTCTGTCTGTCTGTCTGTCTGTCTGTCTGTCTGTCTGTCTGTCTGTCTGTCTGTCCATCTGACAAAGTGTTTCTTTGCTTTTCATTTGTCTGGCTCTATATTTTTAGTAATTCACAGTTGACTATCAGTCCCCCCCCCCATATGCTAAACATTAATCAACACCATAATTTGCTTCATATGTGACTCCCTTTGTAGTTCATCACCTGGAAACATATTTCTTTACAATGTCACTCTATTTGTAAGAATGTATGTCTGTAAGGATAAAAAGCAAAGTTGTAAAAGTGCACTTATGGGGTACTTGCAGCATAAACACAGCAGTGCAGAATCAATATTTGCTGGTTTTAGGCAGTTTAACAGTGTTATAAGATTTTTTCAGTGTCATATCAATTGAGTCTTGGTATCCTAATTGAGAAAATTGAGATGTTTTTCCACAAAAATGTAAAATATTCATCAAACACAATGTGATAAGTTTTCAGAAGCAGGAATGTGATTCCAAAACTATCACAAATAGGAAATTTAATCTCAGAAGAAGTTTGTTAACACCAATTAAATTATGAATTATATTATAGTTTTTGATGAAAAGTGGCATTCTTGGGGCCACATTCAGTGCAATATTTTTACAACATCAGTAGGTGGAAGAAAATTTGACATTAACTGTCGGAATAAAATGAGGCCATCTATTGATATTGGTGAATTAAAAACCTGCAAACCCAAATTTAGAAAAAAAAATGGGATTCTTGTTGCTTCGTGGGGTTTGGAACACCATTTCTCTTGTCATATGGTCAAAATGTATTGTGTGCTTAAGCAGATTTTAGTTTTATGTTGGAATCAAGCCTGGAAATAAGCAATCTGTCATTTGCAGATGGAGGTACACATACGGTGAATTCATACGGTGAAATTCCCCAATATATCCTCTAGGTTCCTCTTTCTGTTTAGGCCGGAGACCTTGATTCAGACTGAGGTTCACAGAGGGTAAATTTAGTGATGCTATCTTGCTAGGCATGGCAGCATCACCAAATTCACATTCTGGACACCTCATTCTTCAGATAACAGTCTGCTTGATTGGAATTAGGGTTGTTTTCAATAAAAAGCTCTTAACACAGCTTACTCATTGGGCTACATAGTAGACAAAGATATTTGAAGGCTAAAATCAAAGTGATGAAATCATATTTAGTACTGTTATTCCTAAAAGAGAACTGTTTATTAAAGTTAACTGATGTAAAGTCAAAAAGATTGCAAGTTATATTTCAAAAATTGTTCTATTTGTAGTTACAGATTCAGATAATTTATGCACTGTATACATAGATGGTTACAAATACAATAATGGTTACAAATACATATAATTCAAAAGTTTAGTGAACAGTATAATGTAGGGGGTGGCAGAGCCAGATTGGCTGTCTGCCTCTCACTCCCTAGAAAGGTGTGTAGTAGCTGAGAACAGAGTGTGACTAAATGGTTCTCACTCAGAAAATCAAAAAAAAAAAAACTGTTGAAAAAAGGGGTGTGATGCTAAGTTGAGGTGGAGCTCGAGTAATTTCATTGCCAAAATGTATTTGCAGAATGCCTTCCAGCACAAAAAAGCCATAGGGAGGTTTGTGGTTTGGGACTGATGCAATGGAATGAAACAAGCTGCTCTGGTGACTACTCCATTACTCAAAGCTAAGGCCCTTCAAGCACTCCACAACATTCTGGGAGTGAAAGAGGGACAAGTCTGCGTGCACTGGGTGTTCATGTTGGCCGGCACATTCAGAGGACAGGGGTTGTTCAACAGTGACCTTAAGCTTTGACCTATTGGCCCCAAATGCAATCCTAATCAATGTATGTTTGAAGTTATAGTTATATGTATACAAGAGGAAATGAGAATTAATGTTTGTTTAGGCCACACAAAGTAGATCTGTTTCTCAGACCATTTTTGGCAAAATCGCAGTTGGGCATGCAATTTTTTATTTTTGTAATTATTTCTTTGCTATCAAAAGTTCATGTTCTTGGTTTGTTTTATGTTTTAGGCCTCATAATATAGAGAATAGCATGAGTGGTGGTGTATGCAAGCAAGGGGCAAATTTATCAATTTTATTAACCTGGGTAAGGCCTAAAAAAATAAAAAATCTGTTTCTCAGGCCCTCCCACATGGTCTTTTTGGCTGCCGCATGCTCTCTTTTTATAACCAATTTAAACTTAAAAAAAATCAAAATCAAATGGTTTATGTCTGATATTTAACCCAAGTTAAAAAAATTGATGAATTTGTCCCTTGAGTGCAAGAAGGCTTTGCAATGCTTTAGCATTGCAAAGCCTTCTTGCACTCAAGGGATGAAATACACCACCACCCATGCTATTCTGTAGATTATGAGGCCTAAAACTTGAACCAAGAGCATGAACTTTTGATGGCAAAGAAGCAATTACTGAAATAAAAAATAAAATAAAAAACCGCTCGCCCGCATGCAATTTTACAAATAATGGCCTGAGAAACAGATCTACTTTGTGTGGCCTGAATATATACGATATATTATTAAACAATTTAATTTTTATTTTTTTTAAGTTTGCATTGGTTATACAAAGAGAGAGCATGCAGCAGCCAAAAGGACCACATGGATGGGTCAGATTTTTAACTTTTTTAGGCCTTATTGGGGTTTTTGAATATTTTCAACAGCCAGGGTCATATCATAACAGACTGTTTTGCAGGTGGAGGAGTACCATTGACGTGCCCTATGCCTTAGTAGACAGTATCACAGTGCATCCAATTACGCAATCAGGATGAACTGTCTAGCCTAAGGACACAAGGCAGATTATGTGGGTCAGGATTGAATAGTCACAATTTCTACTGATGTTCTAACCAATGAGTCAATGAGCTCCCAAGCCTGGAAATAAGCAGACTGTCATCTGCAGATCGAGGTCCAAAGAGGGTGAATTTAGTGATGCTACCCTGCACAGCAGGGTAGCATCACTAAATCTGCCCTCTGTGAACTTCAATCTGAATCAAGGTCTCAGGCCTAAAGAGAAAGAGGTACAAAGAGAATAAATTGGCCCATTGCATGGGATATAGTATCAGCAAATTCCCCCTCTGAGGACCTCATTCTGCAAATGACAGACTGCTTATTTCCAAGTTTGTGCACTCAAGGATTATTGTACCAAAATCAAAATTCTATTTGAAGTAAATGGCCTGGACCTTTGAACAATGATGCAAAACACAATTGCAATCATCAATGCTTTAGAGAGAATCTGTGTAGGATGGCCAAGTTTTTGTACCGAAAGGAAACTGAAGTTAATGCATGGAAACTAAAAACCTATTTACAGTAACAATAGTCTTGACCTTTGAGCTACTGACCCCAAATACAATCAGAATCCTCGACACCTTATTGTTAATCTGTGTATGAAGTGACAATTTTGTAGGTAAAAGGAAACTAAAGCTATCGGATGGAAATCAAAAATCGAATTTTTAGTAACAATGACCTTGACCATTGACCTTCTGACACCAAGCACAATCACACTCATCAACACCTCATATGCAATCTGTGTTGAAGTGTGTAATTTCGGACACAAAAGGAAACAAAAGTTATTGCATGGGAATGAAGAATCAATTTATAGTAACAGTTTGTTTGTAAGGGTTTAATGGCACTTTCAACAGCCAGGATCTCACTGTGCTGTATAGTGACCTTGACCTTTGCCTTACTGACACCAAACACGACCCCAATCATTGACACCTTATAGGCAATTGATGTGGGAAGTTAAATATTAGTTTAATATTTTTCAGCATTTCTTATTAAGGAAGGCTGAATTCATTAATTTAGCTCTTGTAGACATATACTATTATCATTTAACCCTTTACCCAATTTAACGGCCAAAACCGGCCAGAGCTATTCTAAAAATTTCCAATTAATTTTCATTATTTTTTCATTTTTTGTCTCAAAAACATAGGTTATGACCCCTCTTTGGAACGAGCTCATCAAGCTCGTTCCAATGAGGGGTCATAACCTATGTTTTTTGAGACAAAAATGAAAAAAATTAGTTATTCAAGAATTTTTTTTGCAAGTGTCGTCTGCTTTTCATGTTAGGTAAAGGGTTAATAATATAAAACTGAGATCTATCTTAGTGCACAACAGCAAAGTCAGACCTGTAGAATGTAGATAAAACATTTAATTGGAATGTATTGAATCATGTTACACTGTTTTGCATACCATGATTTCCAGGACATGTCATATATGGAACATGAGCAGCAATTTCTTCAATCAGATTCATGAAGTCATCTCCATGCTGAAATTATACAAAAGAAAAATATAACTATCAGATCCAGTGATAATAAATTTTAAAACCTCAATGGCATAATTCAGTCTTTGATCTCTTTCTACTGCAACAAAATGGGTGCCCTAGTGTGCAGTCTTTGGATGAACATGTAAGTTGTAATCTAAGTACCTTGGCAGTTATTTGTTTATAGCCATGGACATACCAAGTACCTTTGCTGTTGTTTCTTGGCAAGTTGTGACTACCTGTATAAGCAGCCAAGGCATGCCTAGAAAGTAGAAGTATTTAACTGCAAAGCCACATGATGAGATCAAAGAGCAGCAAAAATGTATGAAAACTTCTTGGCCTTTAAGGATTAACAAACAAGTTCTCTCTAACTTGATATACTTTTGCACATGCATTTGCTTTCGCCAGTTAAGCAGAGAAGATAGTTTCTTGAAAAATATTTGTTTGTTACAACTTACTGGATAATGCATCTCTCCAATTTCCTGAAATACATTTACAACTTAAAATATTTTGACAAACATAATCAATCTACAACTCTCCCAGTTAAAGAAATTTGGCCAATTGACAGCAAAGGACTGAAATTTACAATTTTTCTCCCAACACATATGCCGAAAGAGAAATGACTGATATGACAGTGCACAAAAAACTATGAAATATTTAAATTTTATAGTAAATTTCCTTTCTTACTATACCTACCACAATTGTTTACAACAGTCTTGCACTACAGTGGAAGTCCCTAACTAGGAAGTACACTCTCTATTTTGTTCTTTCCCAAGCGATTTGTGCAAAAGCACTAAGAAAAAATGCTGATAGGATCACTGATCCAATGTCGAGTTGTGACAGCACAAAAGTGGGGTTCATTATCAACTTATCGTCTAGAAACCAGTCGTTTACAATTTACCATGTGAAGGGTCACTGTGACCTTGACCTTTGACCTACTGATTCCAAAATAAATAGGGCTCTTTCTTGCACCAATGCCAACCTACCTATGAGGTCTCATGAACACGGGTGGAACCATTATCAAGTTATCATCCGGAAACCAATTGTTTATGAATTATTATGTTCAAGGTCACTTTGACCTTGACCCTTGACCTAGCAAGTCCAAAATAAATAGGGGTCTTCCACTCACCTAGGCCAACCTACCTATGAAGTTTCATGAATGTGGGTCAAACCATTATCAAGTTATCATCTGGAAACTAATTGTTTACGATTTACTATGTGGAAGGTCACTGTGACCTTGACCTTTTACCTAGCGAGTCCAAACTAAATAGGGTTCTTCCTCTCAAGAAGGCCACCCTACATATGAAGTTTCATAAATGTGGGTTAAACCATAGTCAAGTTATCATTCGGAAACAATTGTTTATGATTTACTGTGTTCAAGGTCACTGTGACCTTCACCTTTGACCCAGCTAGTACAAGATTAATAGGGTTCTTCCTCTCACTGATGCCAAGCTACATATGAAGTTTCATGAACGTGGGTCAAACCATTATCAAGTTATCATCCGGAAACCAATTGTTTATATATTTACTATGTTGAAGGCCACTGTGACCTTGACCTTTCACCTAGCAAGTCCAAAATAAATAGGGTTCTTCCTCTCACTGATGCCAACCTACCTATGAAGTTTCATGAATATGGGTCAAACCATTATCAAGTTATCATCCAGAAACCAAATGTTTTGATTTACTATGTTCAGAGTCACTGTGACCTTGACCTTTGACTTAGTAAGTCCAAAATAAATCAGATTCTTCCTCTCACGAAGGCCAACCTACATATGAAGTTCCATGAATGTGGGTTCAACCATAGTCAAGTTATCATCCAGAAACCAGTTATTTATGATTTAGTATGTTCAAGGTCACTGTGACCTTCACCATTGACCTAGTGAGTGCCAAATAAATAGGGTTCTTCCTCTCACCGAGGCCAACCTACCTATGAAGTTTCATGAACGTGGGTCGAACCATTATCAAGTTATCATCCGGAAACCAATTGTTTATGCCCATCCGCCCACCCACCCGCCATTCATCAAACTATAAGTCGAGTTTGAATTCGACACAACTCGACTAAAAATAAAAACTGGGTCAAGTGCGGCCAGCACACACCCAGTAAGGGACACTCTTCTCTGTACTAATCCATTGCTTTCTGGTACCAGTGCGCAAATGTATAACCAACGAATCATTCTATTTGAAATCCACCAACATTGAAGTTATGTGATCAGCGGTAAGGAAGGATTCTTACCCAAATAAAAAGATGGGAGGGCCTCCATGTAAACAATTGTGGTAGGTATGATAAGAAAGGAAATTAATTATAAAATTTAAATTCCTTATTAACATACTCCTCAACAGCAGGCTGAATAGACAATAGGAGGAGGGAATCACATAACCAACCCCTACATAACCCGACTGCGCTGGAACAGTGGACAGAAGAGTATCCTAGGCCAATAAAACAATCGCATCACAAACATTGAAATAGACAATGAGAGATGAGGCACATATGGCCATGTGTGACACACAGGCAGAAAGGACAATAAGTCAATTAGTACAAGGGGAACGAGTGCATGCTGCCCTGGTTCCAAATGTAAGTTACCACTGTTGAATTGTTGGACACAGAAGGACCTGACGATTCGAAAGGTGGGGGATCCGCTGCCGGAAACTCGGAAGAGCAAGAGGCTCATTCTGGGTGATGTGACGAGCTGCCTGATCCTGATCCCAAACACAGTGAATGGAAAGACCTGGAGGATTCAACGTCACGTCCCATCTGAGATCGCTGGCATTAGCAGTCAGAACACGATCTGATGTGGGCAAACCCAACGGAACTCTCTGCACAATCCACTGAACATACATCCAGGAAAGAAGGTGACAAGAGAGACAATGGTAACTTGAGTACCAGATCCATAGCATCGACATTCGGCATCCAACAACTGAGCAGAATGTTGGAGTGGTCTGACATGCAGCAGACCTAAAGGAATGAGATCCGTCACCGAACCGCAGAGACCGAACAGCCGGAGAATACTCCGGGCGGTCACGAACGTGGACTGGGACAGAGTCAGGTTGAAAGCCGAGAGAATCACTGCCCTCGCCCGGGGAACAGTCACCATATTCAGATTAGTACGGAAGTCCATCCCCAGATGACAAAACGACTGAGGGACCAGGTCCGATATTTCGTTGACTCTGAACCCTAGCGATGAAAGCAGGCCCAACAGTGTGTCGTCATCGGACTCCAGAAGGACAGCACTGAAGTAGCTCTGGAGGATGTTGACGAGATAAGCCGAAGTAGTCACCATGGACTGTGTGCGTGATGGAAAGCTATCACATGCGACATCAGTCGGGTGAAGGCCCAAGGAGCCAGTGCTTACCTCACCATGTGAGGAAGGGGAAGAAGCAGAGACAGGAGGATCAACCCTTGGCTTTGTGGCGAATGAAGCAGAAGGGCGCTTGATAGGCTTGGGACTGCCCCGGCCTCCAACAGAAGGAGGATCAAACTGGCAAATCAGCAGCTGATCTTTGGAATGATGCTGGACGTCATCCTGGATGATCGTCACGGAATCATGGAATAGATGCAGACCCACCAAAGAAGTGGATTGAAGAATGGCTAGTGCCCAGCACAGCATCCCGGCAAACTAATTCCAGATTAGCCGTGTTACAGGCATGCATGTAAGGTGCATGAGCGTCTTAGAAAGCACACGCAAGGGAGCCTTATGTCATCAAACTTATCTGGAGGCAGATAAGCAGCCAAGGCAGAGGCGACATGATCCGAGAGAGATAGCAGATAGAGAAAAGCCCAAAAGGGACTCCAAAGTTGCCATAGGAATAATGGCCGACTTGGCCTTGGAAAGCCAGAGGGAGGAGGAGTCCTGATCCAAGACTGTCAATTAGTCTGGCAGACCAGCGGATTGGTGGAATCGTAGTAACGATAATGCACAGGGGGCAAAAAGGTATCAGCCCTAGTGAAGAACGAAGTCTTCAAAGCCTTGGGATTACTCGGCTTAGAGTCCAATGCTGCAAAAGCGGCGACCACCTGTACTGACTGGTACTGTCGAAGGTGCAAAGAAGCAGGTTGCTCCACAGGCTGCAGGCGCACAACCAATGATCACAGCCTGGTTGAAACCTCTGGCTGGTCTGATAATTAAAGCTCTAGAAAGAACTCAGACACAAAGTCAACGCCCCCATTTAGTCAAAAGACTGATGGCTCTCAACGTCAGTGTGTCTGACCCATCTACAGAGTTGGAAGCCACATAGCCCATCTTGGGCATACCAGCCAAAGCCTCCCATGGTGTAGGAATGCCAAGGGGATCAAATAGCAGCCTACTTCCAATCCCAGGAGGCAGCCCCAGTGAGGGTGCCTGGAAACCACCAGTAGCCTTGCTGGAGACAACGGAAGGCTCTTGGAAAGAACCTGCGAGAGCAAGGAGAGGGCACGAATCTGCTGGTCCAACGTGGGAAGGACCAGGCAAAGTGGTTTCACATCTGATCCTCTTAATCAGTGAAGGATCATGATCCTCAAGAACACCCGACGTGGCACGACGGGTGGAAGCTGAAACATCCGAAGGCATATGCTGATAGGGGTATGAAAACCCCGAGGATCTGGAGTGTGGGAACTCTGTACTCCAGAGAGTCGCTGCAGACCTCTGAGGGCAGAAGGTCCAGGCTGTATAGATTGCGCTGGTCCCACTAAACTGGCTGAAGGAACAGAATGCGAGAACGGAAGCACAATAGAGTCCATGGTGACCCCACCATGGACATCTGAATCCAAAGAAAACTTGCTGGGTCTGATGGCTGCGAGACCTAAGCAGATGAACCGGCCCAGCAACCCCATCTGACTTCGCCGAGTTGAAGTCAGGGAAGGTTGAGGCCACTGTTACAGTAGCAGAAATCCCTGCAGGGAGAAGCTGAGGCTTGCTGAAACAGAGACCGATGTCATCACCGATGGAACAGCAGCAGGAGTGGATACATCAGTAGCTGTTGACAAAGGCGGAAAAGCGGAGAGAGCGACCCGAGTTCGGCTCCAAAGGAGGAGTCACAACCCTAGTGACAGCATCAGATATCGACCGGAGGGGGACAGCAGTCCTGGAACCAGGCATCTCTTTGCCAGAAAGTCAACAGCTAAAGACTGCAAAACCACCGAGGGGATAGAACTCTCTCCAGACAAGAGTCGGTTTGGGAGGCCCCGAATGACTGTGTTCTCCTTCCCGCAAATGCAGTATGAATGGCCATGTGCCTGAACTACACCATCGACTGAAGCCCAAAAGGTGGAAGACCAAGAACCACACTGCCCACAGGATCTTTCAACGAAACACCCATATCAAGTGGAGCATGAATCATGGAAATCTTCAACATGCTAAGGCAACAAGCATCATCCGCAAGGTATCATCCTAGGCATATCTGGTGAGAGCAAAAAAGATGGGAAGGTGAATCCAAAGAAAAAATTAATCATTACACCCACAGCTACCAGAGTGAGGTTGCAGGAAACAAAGGCTTGATGGGAACAGAAAAGTACCCCAACAGCCAAAGGGGGAAAACTGTCAGAAATTTGACAATCAAAAGAGGGGAGAAAAGCTGCCACAACAGTCCCCAGCTGACACCAAACTCAGATTAAAGCAGAACCCAAAGGGTTAGCATTAATGAACAAGAGACCGAAATAGCACGGTACATGGAAATTGCACACGAAATCGGTATAGAGAAAAAATATATATCACGAAAAATACGGTGAATATTCGAGAGAATATACAAGAGCACCACTTAGCGGGACATTATACGCCCGTTTTGTATTTTTGGAGGGTTGGGGTAAGGATGGGGGTGAGGGTGAAAATTGTTTGGACCAACCCCATATTCGAACTTGACCTGTATCTTGTTGTAATTAAACAACATACCAAGTTTGGAACCAATCGGAAAACAAATAATAAAAGTTATCATCCGGAAACCAAATATTTGATGCATTCTATCTCCACAAGGGCCATAATTCAGGGGAACTTCGAAGTTCGAACTGACCCCATATTCAAATTCGACCTGTCTTTTGTTTTGAATAAACCACATACCAAGTTTAGGAGTCAATCGAAAAAAAAATACTAAAATTATCATCTGGAAACCAAATGTTGATGAACGGATAGACCGACGGATGGATGGACAAATGGGCAGACAGACTGATTCCATAATTCGACGGTTTTTCAACAGGCGTATAACAAATCAGTCAGGCCATACTAAAGTTATAATCCAGAAAACACAAAATGCACAAATTCAACAGGAATACCTCTGGAAAGGTACATGCGATTTTGGCCGAAAGTGAACTTGAGCTGTGTTTTGTGGTCATAAACAAAATCTGAAAATCTGAAACAAATTAGTCAAGGCAAACTAAAGTTATCATCCAGAAACCACATAATTCACAAATTTGCAATCATTCAAGGAGAATAACTATGGAACGGCACAGGCGATTATGGCCAAAGGTGAACTTGAGCTGTGCTTTGTGGTCAAAAACAAAATCTGAGAATTTGAAAAAAAATCGGTCAAGGCAAACTAAAGTTATCATCCGGAAACCACAAAATCCACAAATTTTCAATCATTCAAGGCGAATAACTCTGGAAAGGTATATGCGATTGTGGTCAAAAGTGAACTTGAGCTGTATTTTGTGGTCAAAAACAAAAAACTGAAAATTTGAAATAAATCGGTCAAAGCAAACTAAAGTTATCGTCCAGAAACGAGAAGTTGGGCTAAATTCCCATAAATAAAGCGCCATAACTCTACTGTAAATGGGCCGCTAAAAACGGAAATCAAACCCATCCTGTATTTTGTCATACTAAATCCACATGCCAAATTTAACTCAGCTCAAACCATTACAACTAAAGTTATCATCCTGAAACGAAATGTGTCCATGGATGGACAGACAGACAGACAGGTGGAGAGACCATTCACATAATACATCCCGTTTTTCAAACAGGCGTATAAAAACAACATTTGAAAAATTAGGTGTCAATCCATCAAGGCGTTCGGCTTTAAATGAACGGAAACCAATTTTTTTTCAAAAATTGTGTTTTCAAAGGGCCATAACTCTGCAGCAGATGGACTGAAAAACACCAATATCGAACTTGACCTGTATTTTATTGCTACAAACAACATCTGAAAGTTTGATGTCGATCCGTCAAGGCGTTCGACTTTAAATGAAGGGAAACCAATTTTTTTCGAAAGATTGGGTTTTGAAAGGGCCATATCTCTGCAGCAGATGGACTGCGAAACACCAATATCGAACTTGACCACCTGTATTTCATTGCTAAAAACAACATCTGAAAAATTTGGTGTCAAGACGTTCAGCTTTAAATGAACGGAAACCAATTTTTTTAGAAAAATTGTGTTTTCAAAGGGCCATATCTCTGCAGCAGATGGACTGAGAAACACCAATATCGAACTTGACCTGTATTTTATTGCTAAAAACAACTTCTGAAAGTTTGATGTCGATCCGACAAGGCGTTCGACTTTAAATGAACGGAAACCAAATTGATTACGGACAGACAGACAGACAGACAGACTGATAACATAATACAACCGTTTTTATAAACGGGCATATAAAAATACAGCCCTGTATGCCTGGATGGTGAAGCAACAGCTATGAGTCCACAATTCAGAACAGGAACATCGTCAACATCGAGTCAAAAGGTATCACTGTTGATGAGCAAAATAAAATGCATCTTCACAAGATGGCAGAAGAAAGAATGACACATTGGTTATACATCTGTGCACTGGTACCGGAAAGCTGTGGATTAGTACAGAGAAGAATGTTCCCCACTGGGTGTGTGCCCGCCTCACTCGACCCAGTTTTTGCTTATTTTATCTTGGTGCTTTTTCACCACTTTTCTTTCTCAAAGCGCTTGGGAAAGAACAAAATAAGAGTATACTTCCTAGTTAGGGACTTCCACTGTAGAGAAAGCCTGTTGTAAACAATTGTGAGGTAGGTTGATAAGAAATGCCACTGATTTGTTCTGGAGACACCAAAATGCTCACTGGTTTGTCTGCTTATTGAGTTTTAATGACACTTTCAACAGCCAGGGTCACATCGTGTCAGACAGTTTGGGAGGAAGCTGGAATTCCCAGAGAGAACCAAGCAGTAGTGAGCAACTCCCAGACTCTTAAGCTTACTAACTTCGCACATGCAGAGTTTGCAGTGGATGATGGCATATTCACCATTTATGTGCCATTTGCCTTTGTACACACTGTATCCGTGGGCAGCCACGATCAAATGTCTTGTCCAAGAGTGCCAAGTAGTTACAAGTGGTCAGGATCGAATTGTTGACTTTTCAGTTTAAAGTCCAATGCTCTAACCACTGAGCCTCTACTCTCCCTACTCACTGGCACCAAGTGCAAAATAAAATGCAGTTTGGCCACACATCCTCCCCCCCACCCCCCCCCCCCCCCCAAAAAAAAAAAAGAAATCAGGCAAAATGTGTCCAACAGGCAACACATTCAAGCTTGACCTGTATTTTATTGCAGTCGATTTGAATGTGAAAGGCCAATAACAGCCATACCATGGGAAAAATCACTCTGACCAATGCCTTTCAACTGCATTTTCTCTTGCTAAAACAAACATCTTTCAGCAGAGCTGATGGATGCTCCTCGAAATATGAAATCGAAAAAAAAGAATTGACCGTGATGGTTTGTAATACCAAGTAGAGAAACTCAATCAAACAAGTGCATCTGTCAAAATTTCGGTGAAAATAGATTGTGTACAAGTCTGCAAATACTTTTTTGTTCGGGTCTATGTCATGACAGGTGAACAGTTATAACCTCTGATCAAGGTCATGACACACCCTTGAGTCATGTGCAAGCATTGTGTAAAGTTTGAACATTGCCCATTGAATCATTTTTATGAAGGGTGAATTGTTTGTGACCCTGACCTTGGAGCTATGGCATTGGGTCAATTTCATAACACATCCTTGGACCATGAGGAACTAATATGTGATGTATTAAGAATTCCACTGAATTAATTTTTATGAACCAGACAGAGTCACATACATAAACTGTATGTGACCTTGAACTTGGGAGTTATCACCTACAGTTCTTGTTGCACGTGTAAAACTAACTGGCAGAGTATTCAATTAAATTTGAAAGCTAACATTTTTTTATGATAATTATTTGCTTGCTATTTATTGAAAGTGTCTTTCAACATTTTCCAATAAATTGTGACAAAGCAAATTGATAATGAGGACTTCATCAAGGTACCAGCACTTTTTAGGATATCAACTTAGGTTTTTTAGTGCCGAGAGCATAAATACTTTTACCAAACATAATGACCATATCTGGCCAGCACTAGCCTATGACCCCTTCATGGGAACAAACTGGATAAGCTTGTTCCAGTGAGGGGTCATAAGCTAAGTACAGTGGAGCCCACTTAATTGGATATCTCTTAATTGTATATCCCTGTTAATTGAATATAATTTCCCAACACAAAATCATTTACCATACCTCCAGTATAAATATGAACTGTTAATTGAATATAGGCTATAAAGTAAACTCCTGTTAATTGAATAAAAAATCTTGTAACCTGTCGAGAAATTACCCGGACTCTCCCCAGTTTTCCTTTGTTGATAGACCTATTTGGCCTCAGTACATCCAATACAGGCATTTAATCTATTTTATCTTGTTTGACAGAGCTCATGGAGCTCTGTCAAACAAGATATAATAGAATAAATGCTAAGTTTATCTCCAGAATACAAGAAAGTGACAATCCCTGTTAACTGAATACTCCTGTTAATTGAATAATTTTCATTGGCAAAGTGGCTATTCAATTAAAGGGTTCCACTGTATTTGAAGCAGAAATGATTTTTTTTAGTTATTCAATAAATTTTGTTTGCAAGTGTCGCTCTTTGGGCAAGTAAATTAATGGGTTGTTGAATTACGCAGGTTCTTCAAATCAAATTCTATTTGTGCTGCCACAGAAAATTATTCTTTGTTTTGGGATTTTCATTTAAAAAAACTCAAGACACTTGCAGTGAAAATTAATAAAAATGTGACAACCAGTAATTTTCAATGAAAGACAGAGGGAGGGGCTTTTTAATTCAAAACCACACTTCGTTCACATTTCTTCCATGAACTCTGGTTCTACAATTCAATAACAATGTATAAAAAATATTTGACAGCCAAACACTATAGTACATTCTTATATCAGCTGAAGTATTACTACATTAACCCTTTACCCAATGAAGTGGCAAAAACTGGCCAGTGCTATTCACAAAAATCATCATTCAATTTTCATTATTTTTTTGTCTCAAGAATATAGCTAAAGACCGCTCATTAGAATAAGCATGTTCAGCTCGGTCCAATGAGGGGTTTTAAGTTATGTTTTCTACGTGAAAAAATGAGTTATTCAAGAATTTTATTTGCAAATGTCATCTGCCTTTCATGAAGGTAAAGGGTTAAATTTGTATCATTTGTCCTTTGTCAATCATGTCAACGTGAGCTGTGTCAGGGTATGGTGATCAGTGTCCTTTGTGTGTTTGTTTGTTGAGCTAACAAGTCAAGACAGAATGGAAAAACTTGACATGTCTTGGACCTATTATTAGGTGCCCTAGACAGTCTTCTTGGAGGTTCATACTGTACTGACCCGAGAATAAGCCCAGGGGGTGAACCAAAAGAGGTCAAAAGTATATGGGTGGGCTTATTTTCGAAAAGTCAAATCTGCATGGGAATTTGGGCATGAAACTGACACAAAAGTTAAGTGACTCATCAATATCATAACAAAGATGCATTAATTCTTTACCTGACAAATAAGCCACATACACCCGCATAACTTACAAATTAAACAGTTGAAAAAAAAACAATTTATAAAAATTTCAACAAAACCATATCATGTGACCGCTCACTGGAATGGGCTCTTTGCACCCGTTCAAATGAGGGGTTACATGATGTAGTTTTGCTGAATTTTTTAAACATTTTGAAAAAAAAAAATTAAAATAACAAATTCTGATATCATGTGCATTGGATAAGGGCTTCCTTTACCTTTTAACAATTTACCAGCATAGTTGTCATCGATGTTGGGCCTGGGGTTATTTACAAGAAAGTACTGTGAAAATGAACTCTGAAAAGTTGGTAAGTGGGCTTATTTTTGATTATGGGCTTATTCCCAAGTCAATACAGTAGGTCAAAGTACCTGTCTCGCTGTTTAATCTTGTCTATCTGTATGTCCAAACAGTGTCTCAGCAACTATCACAGTGACAAAGCCACACGTTATTTAAGCACCCACCCCCCCCCCCCCCCCCCCCTTACCTTGGTAGTATAACAGAATTTTTGCCAATAACTCTGTTTTTCTTTTGTTTAGCTGGTTGAGTACTAGAAGCCAATGGCTTTACACTGTATGCCTTAGCTTGATCTTTGCTCAACAACAGAACAGAAAAATGTTTATATAAAATTGTTTTGTTACAACTTATTGATTGGAGAGTGCCAACAGTCACTCTCTAGTAAATTCTAAGTTCAATTGCAGTAACTCCACCAAAAATAAACTGAGCGGAAATGAAATTCGAACTTGATCTGCAAGTATCCATATCAAAACTGTATACCAAAAATTTTCTCAATATGTCCATCCATAATGAAAAAAGTCCGGAAAACAGATGGACAGACAGATGGCCAAAATGGATGCCAACACCATAACATAATACGACCATTTTTATAAAACGGGCATATAAAAAATCAATTATTTATGAACGAAAAATCTTGGTACACTAGGGGTCCCCTTGTTGGGAGCAATAGAATCTTTGAATAAAATACTTGTTACAAATCACCTTTGAAAAATAATTTAGCACAGTTAACTATGAATTTAACCAATTATATCTTAAATATCAAACAGCATTATGGGAAATATTTGCTGCTGAAAGCTGGTTATTTTCTCATTGCAGAGGGTTAACAGGTAGAGTGCTGAAAGCCCATATTTGAGCTTTATTCTGAAGTGTCGGCACCACAACTTAAAGGCTCTAAATTCAATGAATATATCGCCTTTGAAGAGAAATTATTTAGTCTGTTCGGATTTACCTTGTTACAATTTATAGGAGAGTGCCTATTGTTGGCACTCTCCCATAAATTGTTACAAGGCAAAGATATGTGAACATATTTTGATGACCCAAAATAATTCAGCACTCTACTAGTTAAGTAAGTCCTAAAGTATTTTGAAAATTTTGCCTTCAATGGTCCATTTATTTACTGGTGTTTAAGGTCACTTTCAACATCTATGGTTATATCATGACTGCAACATAGGTATGAAGTAAAGTTTAGCCAGTCATTTATACATATGCTGCCCAGCTTAAAAGGACTTCCACCCTAGGCATTGATTACCGGGTCCTATTTTATCCGTTAGGCAGAACTTGTTTACCACGGTAAACAAACACTACTCAGCTCCCCAAGGTACTGAGACCATTGGTCGAACATCAGGGTCACAGCGGAATAAGTAATTTTTTTCATTTATGGCAGTTACAATTTTCTCAAAAATAAACCTTTGGCATTTTAAGTGGAAGTGAAATCAACACCAAACAATTGTCATTCAAAGTGTGAGGTTATGCTCCCATCACCAGGGTTCCTACACTTGCCATGAAAAAAGGTTCAACACTTTTTTCTTGACATGTCATCCCACTTTCCACTACCAATTTATTTATTTATTGTTGTTTAAGGTCACATACTTCTGCACAATGGCTAATCATGACCACAACATGGAGATAAAGTCAAGGTCAGTCAATCGTTTATACCCCATGTTGTCTATTTTAGAGGACTCGCACCCCAAGCATTAGTGACTGGGTCCTATTTTACCAGTGAAACAGAGCTTGTTTACTACAGTAAACAAGCACTGCTTTACTTCCCGGGGTTCCCACGGGGGGTCCAGTACAAAGGATATAATTTCTTCACACTCATGTTGTTTAGAAAAGCTAACTTTTCAAGTAGACAAAAACTTTTGAATTACTAGATCTTTTAAAGCTAAAAGCAATTAAGGTTTCGATTCTCAAGCACCGCTGCATGCATTGGTTTGAACCCCCTGCATTGGGAATTTTTATTCGAATTTCAATTTTTTGCTGACTAAACAAACCCAGGTAAAATGCATCAGATAGAACGAAAGCGGGCAATACAACATATGTGCAATAATTTCTCCTTTCAGTTTATCAAGCAATATCAACCAATATTGATTTGTTACAAGTCCCCATAGTGAAGTGTAAGTGGCTGATTGCTTATTGGATCATCATTTTTATTGACATTGCAAAATCCTTTGCTTGGTCATAATCCCAAAATGGCAAGATCAAATGAGTGCATATATGTATGTTTGGAACTTCCTCGTTAATTTTTCATGGCCTTCTGTGTCAACCCCACAGCAGAACCAACACAGGTATTTTTATGAAATCCCACCATTTTCTTTTTGGAGCCCCTGAGCGACTCATATCAGGGGCCCTATCACAGGTACTGATGTAGAAAGTACACTACATAATGGAAATAATTCTTTGGCCTTCAGAAATTCATTCCATTTTTCCATTAGTTTCCCAAGGAGTCTTGTTCTACTGGGCAAATATTTGGGGTATTCTAGAATGAAATGTTCCAGGGTCTCCATTACTCCTACCATATACACTGGGTTCTGGTAATTTTGCGACTTCCATGGTTATTAATACTCAGGGCTCAAAATAAGCAGTGTCGCATCGCTTTTTGCTATGCAAAACTTGCAAAAAGCTACACAATGTTCAATTATGTATAGCATTTTGCCTTACAAGATAATCAACTGCAGCCTATTAGGCTGCAGTTGATTATCTTGTATCGCAAAATGTAATTGAAAATTTGCAAACAAATTTGAAAACTAGTTCACTGATGCTTTACTTCTGATTGTGGAACATCTCAGATTAACTCTCCATCAAGCATTTTTATCAACTTGGTAGGTAAGATAAATTCTATAGGTTTAAATTCTTCCTGTTTTTACAACATTTTGCATAAAATGTCCATTAAAAATAACTTCAAGCCCATCAAATTAAAAAACCCAACTTCCATTTTGAGAACTCTATAAAACAACCAAGACGCCATTTGAAAATATTCAAGTCCATGTAACCCTTAAAGGCAGTTCAGTTAAAAAAAAAACAAAGTAAATGTTTCATGTGTTGCAGATCATTTGGAAATGCCCAGAAAAACTCTTCTATCCACTTAGAATAATTCAATACAAAACAGCATAACATAACTCTGGTATACAAAAATAGCTATGTAATTTTGACAAAATGCTATTCATTTTTTGGAAATGTGTAGCATTTTGCTACGCAAAGAAAAAAAGTTATTTTGAGCACTGTTAATACTAATTTCAGAATCGGATAATTATGAATAGAATTTGATTGGTGTGATCTTCAAAAAGTTGTACTTTCTTGACTTTTGAATGCAATGATTATTATACTTGTCTAAAAATTGTGAACTGTCTTGCCATATACAATTTTCATGTATCTGACGATTACAACAAATCTCTTTAACTTGGGTTGATGATATTCCAACTTGTTTTCCAAGATTCTTCTTTTTTTTGGTAATTCTCTTTTTCAAGTTTAAAAGCTTTTTTAGTTTGAACAATATTTATTCAAGTTTATGTGTTTGGTATACATTACATAACAGTATAATAGAACAATAAAAAAGTTTAGCTAGTAGTACAGGATAAAACAGCAACAGTGATAATCAAGTTGGTAAGAAGACTAGGATTTGAACAGAAAGCCTTTAAGCCTTTTTGTTTTCTATCCTAATCGAGTTAATCACAAAATTTGATTTACATTGAAAATAATGGTTCTGTGTCATTCAGTATTATATTGGTATATTGTTTATACGGTATGGCAGCTTTGTCTATTGACCAAAGGGACACAGAATAACATCTGCCAGACTTGATTAAGACAATCTTGTACCTTTCCACAAATTTTGAAGCTTCATTTCAGTTTGGCAGATGTTGTTCTTAGACCTTATGAACACTGCACAACCCACAATTTGAATCATGCTGATAATTAAATTGAAAATAGAAGGAAATGCAATAGATTCTTTTCTGGAATACTTTACAAAAAAAAAAAAAATAAAATAAAAATAAAAACTGCCCTCACTCATTGATTTCTGGAGTCCAGGTGCTTGAGAACCAAAGTATTTACTTTTTTAATCTTATACAGTGGAACCCTGTTAATTGAATAGCCACTTTGCCAATGAAAATTATCCAATTAACAGGAGTATTCAATTAACAAGGATTTTGTCACTTTCCTGCACTCTAGAGATAAACTTAGCATTTATTCTATTATATCTTGTTTGACAGAGCTTCATGAGCTCTGTCAAACAAGATATAATTGATTAAATGCCTGTATTGAATGTACTAAGGTCAAATAGGTCTGTAAACAAAGGAAAACTGGGGAGTCAGGGTAATTTCTCGACAGGTTACAATATTTTTTATTCAATTAACAGGAGTTTACCCTATAACCTATATTCAATTAACAGGTCAAATTTGTAATGGAGGTATGGTAAATGGCTTTGTGTTGGGTAATTATATTCAATTAACAGGGTTATTCAGTTAAGAGATTTCCAATTAAGTGGGCTCCACAGTAGTGTTTTTTTTTATTTCAAACGACTTAACCCTCTGTACAGTGATGTCAAGATACCAAAATTTCAAGCAGCCAATTTTCCCCCATAATACAACTAAGAATTTAACTCCCTGTATAGTGAGGCAGCTAAGTAAAAGAATGTGGACTTTCCAGACAAAAGCTCCTATTTTGTTTTACATGCTACACATTGACTGAGATTTCCATTTTTAATAGGAACCACTTCTGCATTTTCCATAATGGTGGCCATCTTGGATTTCCAAGATGGCCAATGTGTTAAACCGTTAATCTGCAAATTTTCAACTTCTAATCAACTCAGGATCAAAATCTTGGTGTCTAAATATACATTTTCATGGTCGAAAAAGTCAACTCTTGCATTCTTAATACTGTCAGAATGTAATTTAAAAAGATTTTCACAGCTTTGTTTCTTTTTGTCTGAATTATCCAACTCAATCGCAGCTCTGATCATAACTTACCTGACTAAATCATACCACCTTTTCTAAAGAATGTAAAAATTTACTTTAATTTCAGATAGACTAGCAGAATGGATTGGAATCTGTGTTTAATTTGCCAAGAAAAGACATCAGAACCTGTGAGATGCCCGCTCATTGCAAGAGGAAGCAGCAACAAGTCGGAACCATATAGCTCCTTTCTGAACAATGTTAGTGCTTTTCGAGTAGTTGGTGCTTAACTTTGGAGATGAAATGACTGTAGATGAGTTATTTGAAAACCAAGGAAAATGGCACACATCTTGCTATGTTAAATTTAGCAATGTAAAGCTGGAGAGAGCCAAAAAAAAATAGGCATAACTGACAAAGATGAAGAGTGCAGCACGTCTGCTGAGAAGCGGCTTAGGTGCAAATCTAGGGAAAAAACTGTATGTTTATTTTGTGATTCAGATGAAGGGCACTTACATGAATTTAGAACTTTTGGAGCTGATGCAGTTATAAAACAAATGGCTACAGAGCTGCAGGAAACAGAATTAATGTCTAGAATGGAAGGTGGTGATCTCATAGCAATTGATGCTAAGTATCATCTAAAATGTTTAACAGCACTACGGAATCGTCACCGTTCCCTGATGCGGAAAAATAAGCAGGAATCAGACAGCTACATTGAGGTAAAGAAAATGAAGGCGAGAGCACTTGTAGAGCTCTTTACTTATGTGGAAAACTGTGTGGAAGAGGGAACATTCCTGTTCAAATTTTCAGACCTGCATAAGATGTATGAAAATCGAATACGGTGCTTTGGTATTGAGAAGGAGATTGTTTTAACAGTCAGATTCAAGGAAAAAATTCTTGCATACTTCCCACAAGCACAAGAGCAATCTGATGGTGAAAAACAAAATTCTTGTGTTTGAACCAGGTATGGAGCAGATTCTTAAACAAGCCATGACATGCGATTATGAAGGTGATGCCCTACTACTTGTTAAAGCTGCCAAGATCGTACGCAAAGAGATTGTCAACTTCAATAGTTTCCGTTTCGATGGCAAATTTCCTTCTGGTTGTCAACAAGAGTCTGTGCCATCTTCTCTCAAGACTCTTGTGTCAATGCTGTTGAATGGTGTAAACCCTTTACCTAACGTAACGGCCAAAACCAGCCAGCGCTATTCTCAAAAATCGCCAATTAATTTTCATTATTTTTTTCATTTTTTGTCTCAAAAACATAGGTTATGACCCCTCGTTGGAACGAGCTCATCGAGCTCGTTCCAACAAGGGGTCATAACCTATGTTTTTGAGACAAAAAATGAAAAAAATTAGTTATTCAAGAATTATTTTTGCAAGTGTCGTCTGCTTTTCAGGTTAGGTAAAGGGTTAATCTTAAAGATCAAGATTCCACAGACTCACAGACAAATCTCACAGTCTCTCAGATTATTCTTTTTAATTTCAATAAGTCCTCATCTTTTTCGCCTAGGTCTCGACATTCTCTTGATAGGGAGCCACCATTGCCTCTGTACATTGGTATGGAGATTCACACAGAAACCAGGTCTAAAAAACTCATCAAACATCTGTATGAATTGGGTCTCAGCATTAGTTATGACAGAGTTCTCCAACTTGAGAGCCAACTAGCGACAGCAGTCTGTGAGGACTTTCAGAACAAGGGAGCTGTGGTTCCGGCTCAAACGAGAAGTAAACTGTTTACAGATGGTGCTCTTGACAATTTGGACTACAATCCTTCAAGTACAACAGCTAAAGATTCGTTTCATGGTACGGGCATCAGCGTGTTTCAGTTCCCTACTTCATCTAATCTGGGAGAAAAGCAGAATGACATCAGACTTCCAAATTCCGATAATAACAAACATCACCAGTTGCCTGATAACTTCACAACTGTGCCCGTTGTGGATTTGAACACCACAAAAGTAGAAGTGCCAAAACTATCAAATGAATCAGCACCTAAGGAGGGACAACTAGGAAGTGCCCAACTGAAAGAGAAGACCTGGTTAAAGAACTCTATTCAATTAATAGAGAAAGACGAAATAATTAAAGGTGACAGTGTTGCCTGGTCAGCATTCCATGCCTCCTTGCAGGATCCGTCTGCAGATCTGCACACCACTCTAACACAACTCTTGCCCCTTTTTTATGAAAAGGCAGCTACGGCAGCTATGATAAAGCATGGGATGAATGTGCTGCGTTGGGCTACAGACTTTCTCAATCCTGGACAGATACCAGTTATGACCTTTGATGAACCTCTCTTTGCACTTGCTAAATTCACTCAGTGGCATTGGCCTGACACACATGGTGAAGACAAGTTTGTGGTAATGTTTGGCGGCCTGCACATAGAGATGGCAATGGGGAAACATACGGTGACTACTTGGAGAGGTCAGGATGGACCAATATGCTTATACAAGCAGGTACATCTGACTCTTTCCTGAAGGCGTTACATCTTAAGAGAACAAGACACACTCACCAGGTAACTGCATTGGCCCTGGCAAAGCTCCAGGAAGATGACTTCCTACACACTGGAGGAGCACACAGTGATGACTCTAGAGAGACATGGAGACAAGATATGGTGAAGAAGAGTCCAACATTCCAGTACTAGGATACAGTTCTACAAATGGAACTCCTGGGCCTTGTCTTCGTCAGATCACATCGTGAAGGCAATTTTCTTCTGTACGTTGAAAGCCCGAAGGCACTGGTTCCACAGTTTTTCGCTCTCGACCATCACAATTACGCACGATAGATTCCAATACACATACGAGACATGGAGAGTTTACCAACATCAGTTTTTGAAGAATTCAAGGATCACGGTCACTGGATCATCCAGAAAACCATTAACAGATTTTCTTCAGTGCCAATCGACCAAGGCCATGAACAAAACAACAAGAGGGTTAAGGGTTCAGGTGGTGCAGTTGGTCTGACTGAGAACCTTGCAGCTTTCAGAAAATGGATCGTTTCAGGGCCTGAACAAGCAAGATTGTTGAAGGAATTTGAAGAGAACTATGTGTACCTCCCAGACTCAAAGTTTGGTAACCATCACGAAGAAGGACTTTCAACTCAGATATATTTTAAAGAACAGACTGTTAGTCTTATTGAAGTAATCTGTGAGCTTGGAAATCCCTTTCTTGATGATAGTGATGAATTACTGGCTCTGGACACACGCAATATTTTGGATAAATCTGTGGTAAACACAGTTCGAACAGTGTATAGCCTAGGAAAGGATCAGTATGACAAATACTTCAATGATGTGATAACTGATCTCAAGTGCTCTTTTCATGAGCCAATAAAGAAAAATGCTCTTCCTCTCTTCAGTTGTCCACAACCTAAAGCCAAGACAAAACTATCAGGAAAGATATCCTCACTCAAGGATCATATCGCGCTGTTTTCCCACCTGTATATTGTATTGCAGCACAGGCATAGTGACATGAGTACATTTTTCGGACACGAGATCCATCATTTTCCCCTGTCAATATCTGATAACGGAAAATTGCGCTTTGGAACGAAATCAGATCTACTGAACATTGTATCCTTAGACAGCCAGAATGATCCACCGAAATTTGTTGATGTGATTGAGTGTTTGGATGGAGCCGCTGTTGTGCATCTTCTACCCACTATAAATAGTGAGACATTTGATGAGTATGCAGATCAAGTTTTTGTTTCCCACATCACTAACCAGCTAGAGAGCTGCAAAAGAGTTGACATAGTATGGGACACATATATTTCCAGCAGCATTAAAGAATCTACCAGAGAGAAGAGAGGAAAGGGTGTACGTAGAAAGGTTGCTGGCAAAACAAAGCTCCCAAGAAACTGGTCAGAATTCCTTCGGGATCCAACAAACAAAGAGGAACTGTTTGCATTTCTTTCTTCAAAGATTTCTTCTTTGGATTGCCCAGTAGGTAAGGAAATCATAATCACTTCTGGTGCTACAACAGTTGTCAAAGGAGCAAAGAGATCAATGCCACCATGTGATCACGAGGAGGCAGATGCTCTAAGAAATGGCTGTTCCAGCTGCCTAGTACGCACAGTTGCACTGATGTAGTGGTAATCCTTGTTGGCAAATTTCACCAGCTTATGTCCCTCAGCAAAGACGTGAGCATCTGGGTTGCTTTTGGCAAAGGAAAAAGCTTCAGATATTATCATACCAATGCCATCTGCGAAAAACTTGGTAGTGAAAAGTCCTTGGCGCTTCCGGTCTTTCATAGTTTCACCGGATGTGATACCACATCCTCTTTCCTTGGTAAAGGCAAGAAGTCTGCATGGGAAGCTTGGAATTGCTATCAAGATGTTACTGATGCATTTACATTTATGGCACACCATCCTTTCTCAGAGGTAACCGTTGATTCCCACCATTTTCAGCTATTGGGGCGCTTCACTGTCATCATGTTCAACAAAACTAGTGAACTTGAACACGTGGATGAAGCCAGAAAGGAACTGTTTTGTCAAAAGGGAAAGACTATGGACAAGCTTCCCCCAACACAGGATGTTCTACTTCAGCATATCAGGCGAGCAGCATATCAGGCAGGAATATGGTGCTGCAGTGAGCGAAGTGAACAACATGCACCTAGTCCAGAGGGATGGGGCTGGACTCTTAATCAGGACAGCCAGTCATGGACACCAGTGTGGAACATGTTACCCGTGGCTGCTAAAGCTTGCAGTGAACTAGTAAAATGTAACTGCAAGAGTGAAAGTGGATGTGGCAATAGGTGCTCGTGCAGAAAGGCTCACTGGAAGTGTACTGAACTATGCCATTGTCATTGTGAAAAGTAACACAAATCAGGAGCAACAGTATGGCCGTCCTGGGCAGACCACATTCCATGCGTGAACATTTTATTCATGGAAACAGTTAACAGATAATGTGCTAGGGCACTAAGCAAAATTTTCATTCATCAACTCGGTGCTTCATAAATGAAACTAGAGGATGGCCACCAAAGGGTGGCTGATTCCCCTGAAAAAAGCCTTGATAGCCATTCCAACCTTATTCGCGACACACCCTCTGGTTGTGGGCAATAATAATACCAAGTATCATTAATATCCTTGAAGGCTGTAAGAAGTTATGGAGCGGACATGAATTCCGTCTACGCCCGGACGGACAGACGGACAGAGGGACGACATCAAGGCTAGATTCCCCCAAATTTTTTGGGGGGGAATAAAAATTGATTAATGACCTAGCTTATTGTATCTATATCGCCTTTGTGGATGAAACGTCCATGCATTTCATGTGATCCGCCGCAATGGTCGTATTGTACCACTGTATAAACAGTCACTATTGGAGTGTGGTACATTTACATTAACGGTTGGTTTTGTACAGGTTTGGCAGGGTGATACTTACTGAAATACAGATATTTAATTTATTAAGGACGATTGCTGAGGCTAGATAAGTCTCATACTTCAAAAAAATCGAGTATTTTCATATATGTATCAACCGCATATTATTCATCTCTTCCCTTTTACACATTTTTTTTCTATTTTCTGTTGATTCGAAGAATATATTGCCTTTTTAAATAGCACAGACGTATTTTTTTACCCTAAAAATGTATGTTTAGACACCGAGATTGTGATCCTAAGTGGATTATAAGCTCGGATATTGATAAATATGGATTTTATATGGTGGCCATTTTGAAATCCAAGATGGCCACCATAAGGTATCCAGTGAAAAGTTGAAACCTTAGACTATCAGTAACTTGTCGTATTTTTTCACCCTTAAAATGTACATTAGGCACCAAGATTATTATTATATATATGATTGTAAGAGGAGTATGAGCTCGGATATTGATAAATATGGATTTCATAGGGCGGCCTTTTTGATGGCCACCATAAGGTATCCAGAGAAGGTGGTTCCTATCAAAAGTTGAAAGCTTAGGCTATCGGTAGCTTGTGGACAAAATTTGGTGCTTTTGTCCGGAATGTCCACATCATTCACAAATCTGCTCTTAAGCTGCCTCACTAGTATACTGCTGGCAGTTATTCCTGCCCAAGGCTTGAAATCTTTGCCACTGAAACAGGTATAATCTGGGCACATTTAACAGAATTGTCCCCCTTTGAAATGAAAGGATTTTTTACCATCGATTTCTTTCAGTTAAATTTTCTCTAATTTTTCAACAAATTTAGTCCTGCTGCCGTGAAGCAGCCATGACTAAATTTGTTAAAAAATATTTAAAAAATACATAGTGGGTTAAGAGTTAACCATTGAGCTCTGTCAAACAAGACTGATTTGGTTAAATGCATTGTTGCATTATGGGTAATATTTGAAGGTTGAAATTTTTACTTTACGACAGCAGTGAGTGTGGTGAGGGTTAAAGTTTGTTCAAAAATCAACTTCCATACTTCTTCAATACCCTCAAGGCTTCACTGGGATTTTTCCATATTTTTCCAAGACATTTTTTCCAAACTGACAGGAATTTTAATACATGTACTTTTTTCCAGAAATTCAAAATGGTGTGTAAGCATCATGCATTGTTCAGTTTAGACAGTGCCTTGTACATAAGCGAACAAGAGCTATGCCTGACGTTGCATAATACACCTGGTAGGCTTTTATGAACTGAACATAAGTCAAAAAAGCTCATAACTCTTGTAAAAAACAGTGGACCAAACCCCAATTCAAACTTAACCTTTATTTTGATATAACTGAGGCACAAACCTGATCTACAAATCCAGACTCAAGTTATTATCTGCAAACAGAAAGTTAATGAACAGACCAATCACATAATACGTCCCCTTTTTTCTCAAAACAGACGTATAAAAACAACAGTCTAAAGATCAGAATATCACCTGTGGATTTGTTCAATGCTGTGTCGAAATTATTACTAAATAGAAAAGAAGTCAAGACAATGACATGTTCAAGATTCAGAGAAACTCTTTGAGTGGTGGTTTATTTGAGTTCAACATCAGTTGTAATGCACAATATTGAAATATGCCTATATAAGTACATATTAGTAGATATCAGAATGCAGAACTGAAATGGGTCCCACAAACATGAACGGTCCTCAACAGAAATTTTTTGACAGACCCATTTTTGGAGCCCACCTCCCCAAAAATGTGTGCATCCTTGATAACTACTTTTTAAGTTAGCATATAAACGTCAAAATTAAAGTAAAATGGAACCAACAAAGGACACATAACTCCCTTTATTTTCATTAAGTTATTGTAATTTTTAACTGTCAAAGCCATTGTTTATACAAACCATAATATCAAAATTTTTCATAAACAATTAAATTTTGAGTAAAATTCAACAAAGGACAATAACTCCTCCAGTTTTTGAGAAATCACTGTGCTTTTCGAACTTGTCCAAGACAACGTTAATATAAAATAACATTCCAAAGTAAATGAAATCTGATATCTATTTTCAAGTTAGCACATAACATTAAAACATCAAAAATTAAAGTGAAATGAAATGAACAAAGGGGAATAACTCCCTCAATTTTCATGTAATCATAATTTTTAACCTATGCAATACACTATTAACCCCTTGGATCATGTCGTGTACGCTGCCCATATGAACATAGAAATTGAGACCCCACTAATTACACTACGAGGTGGGGTCTCAAAACCCCACCACGTGACTTCAATTTATCTATAATTAACTTGTGTTTTTTGCAAGTGCGGTAATCAGGTTTATTCTTCCACCAAAAATAGTTTCAGTTCATTGTTATTTAGTGATTGTTAGGTATTGCACTTAAGTATAAATTGAATACGTATGCTCCATACATGTTTTTTGATAATAAAAAGCATTAATATGGCAGAAAAAACAATCAAAATATGGAGTTTGAATTGTGTTTTTAGTATCGCATGAATATGTCAAACTGTGTGATGGGATGTTCGGCTGACGTCGGTTTATCTTTTGATCTCTCAGTCACCGGCTCTTAATTAGATCAAATTTTTTCACAGTCAGTGAAATATTACTTTTATTTTTACTTGAAATATTAAAAAGATAGTTCAATATTTGAAAAGGTTGTTGAAAACTATTGCGATTCGTAATGTTGTTCATCAAAATCGATTTAGAACTCGAGGAATTACAAAAAAATAAATATTATACCGTACTGAAATCATGGATGTGAGTTGAAAAAATTATAACTTGACCAGTACAATATCTGGACATTTCCCCGACGGTCTTTTACCTAACTGTAGCTATTGACGAAGAAGAATCATGTTACCGGTATTGAATTTTGAATAAATTGTGGGTTGGGGAGGAAGGGAATCCGATTGACGATTTTAAAAGTTTGTTTGTTTGTTTGTTTGTTGGTGGTTAACGTCACATATTTATGCACTATAGCTAATCGTGACACAACATGGAGATGAAGTCAAGTTTAGTCAATCGTTGATCAACATGTTGCCCATTTTAGAGGACTTTCACCCCAAGCATTGGTGACTGGGTCCTATTTTACTAGTAAAGCGGAACTGGTTTACCACAGTAAACAAGTGCTGCTTACTTCCCGGGGTTCCCACGGGGAATTTTAAAAGTTAAGAACAGAGTGGAATGTTAAAATGTAAATGTTGAGAGTGGAATTAACATAAATAAACTACATTAACGAAAAAGGAATGCTTGTGGTGG
The DNA here is from genome assembly GCA_031216915.1 of Pictodentalium vernedei. NCBI lineage: Eukaryota > Metazoa > Mollusca > Scaphopoda > Dentaliida > Dentaliidae > Pictodentalium > Pictodentalium vernedei. The sequence goes on along the minus strand of CM062295.1, from coordinate 172,538,640 downwards.
CCCTGGGATGTTTCAGCCCAAGACGCTTCGGAATCCATATATTGAAGCGCCTGCATGTACTAGCAAGGAAAACTGACCAAGATGGGGGGGAGGGGGGGGGGGGGGGGGGGGCAGATCCGCAAGCAATCAATGATATTGGCCTATTTGTGCGTGTGGGTTTATGGGAGTCTGGGGTCCAATTGCCTCGTTTCGGGGATGGGGGGGGGGGGGAGGGAGAGGGCTATTTACTTCACCATTTAGGAGTGGTATGGATGACTGAATCTTACACTGCCAAGACACTGAAATTTTTGATGTGCTGGCTGCACGCAAAAATCAGGGGTGGCGCCAGAAAATCTCCGATAGAGGAACTAAAATCTCCTGTCTGAAAGACCTATTTTAATTTTTGAGGTTTCAAGACACGTGTGGGGGGCAAAACAAAAAAATTATAATACGAAATTTCGGGGCATGTTTGAGCTAGGGTTACGATGTATAGTGGTCTGGCTTGTCGATCGGCGTGTCATTATTGGAAATAAAAAAAAAAATTTTCTATTGATTTTATTTACATATGGTTATAATTATGCTTACTGAATTAATAAAAAGTATTTATTATATTGATTTGTCTCTTATTTTTTCTCCAGCTTGTCATGTGCAGAGGTGTTAAAACAGATTTTGGTTTGAAGGACAGCTCTGTGCTTTGTCGCACCACTCAAATATCATTTCACACCTTGTGCAATTGGTAGTTTAATCTACTGTACCTAATTAATCACTTCAATCCCGACTACTTTAATGTAGTAGCAGTAGAATAATATTTTATTTAAGTGTCACATTTCAATACGCATGCATAATATACATAGGGTATTTCAAAATATTTATTTGAAATCCAGCCTATGAAGGCTTATGAGACACAGGTAGGTCTTTTTTTACAGTAGTTCATAAAAAACCAAAAAAAAAAAACAACAACAACAAAAAAACACCAAACCCGAAAAACTAAAACACATGCACGCACACCAAAATACACACCCTTGCGGACACCCCCTCCCCACACACACACACACACAAACACACAGAGTAATATGCAGACATACGCCCACATGCACTTTCTCCCCCCCCCCCCCCATCACGTATATCTGTCTCTCTCCATCTCTTTCCCACTGAAGCGTACTCTCTCTTAGAATGGCACATTCGCAGATATTTTAATTCAGCATCTCCCTTATATTCACCCACGTATTTTTACATACACACAGGCTTAGCTATTTCAGTTGATAATACAAATAACAACAATGTAGAGGAACGTTGAAAAATCTGCAAATGCAAAGAGTATAAAAGTATGTACAAACCCCTACAGAATTGGATGAAGGATATTTCTGTATGCAAATATCTCCCGTCCACCCCCTCCCCCCTGTGAAATAATCATTAGTTTCAGTCTCGAGTGAGATACTTTTTGGTATCCATTCAAAAACACTATATTTTCTTTTTACTATATCATTTTTATAAGAATCTTTAATTGCGTTGACCGACAAGAGTAAGACAGGAAAGAGGATGAGCTGGTCGAGTTGACTCAATGTCGTGAACTGGTATCACTTTGATCATTAGCCGTGCGCCGTGGGCGCAGGAGGCTTTTTCGCCCCCACTTCCCACCCAAGAAAAACACGGCTCATAACGTGTTGGCCTACAGCTGTAAACAAAATGTGAAATTGGGAACTTCGCGAATATTAGTTGTTTTTCTCAAGTCTGGTTTATTTATTTGCTCGATCAAATCGATCGCGCAAACACAACAGTTTAGTTTCGAAAGTGACGAGGACTTTGTACTTAACCAAATGGAACTGACTGTTCTATTCCCAATTTACAATTTCAAACCACAGCAATAGTCGCCGTCTGCCTCCTCCAAATTCCAATTTTAATTTAAAATAAATTATCTACTACCAGGAACAAACGCAGTAGTCTTGCCAGTTGACGTCACAAGACAGTATTTATTCATCAGCAGAGAAACGGACATGCGAAAGCAATTAAACTAATCGTTAACGCTCGTGACCACGGTGGGTCAGTGTTTTGAAAACTGTCTTCCACTGATCAAACACTGCGGTCCACTGGAACTCCACGGAGGAGAACACACCGCGGTAGCGTTTTTGTTTCAATCCACGTTGAACGTACTGCAATGTTAGTTATAAGAAACCAAATGAAGTTAAAAATTAAAAAATGACAACTCAATTTTGTAAATATCAATGTGCAAAAAACAAACTAATTTATGTTAATATCTATGTGCAGTGTAGTATGTTTCTATAGTTTATTGCTCGTTAAAAGTTAGAACACTTGAATGAAATAAAATATATCAAAGCCAATGTTCCTGTTACTGTTGCTCTGTTGTCAATGAAGATAAGTAATTAATTGAACACGCCAACTCATAAATAGTTCCTCTATAAATAGACATCACGAATCTAAATTTAGCATCAATAACTGGGGTATTTATTGACCAGTCTCATATGGGTACTGTACACGTAATGTGATGCTGGCAGATATTCCTAACCAGGACAGAAAACCTCTTGCCACAAAATAAGAATAATTTAAGCACTTTTAACCTAATTTTTCCCAGTAAATTCTATCAATTTTCTGTTCAGTAATTTCTTGAATTAAATGGTATTAAATTTTCCATTAAATCTAGCAATCGCTGCTTCTTAACAACTATGACTAGATTTGATAGAAAATACTTTCAAAATACTCAGTGGGTTTAGAATTAATACAAAGCTTGATATTAGAAGTTATTGAAACCTTACTTCTACTGTTCAGTTATTGCATAAACAATGGAATTTTTTTTAAAATTAACAAGCAATAGACTCCCTTAATTTTCGTTGAATAATGGTGGTTATTAAACTTGTCCAAAACATCATAATTATAAAACAATCTGATACCTGCTGCTCAAGTTAGCAAATAAACAAACTTTGGATGAGGGACGGCCATCACCAAGGATCAACTTGAGGGTGTTTTCTTTTGTTGCAAACCCAACCCCTAACAACTTAAGGAAAAAGGAATTACAAGTCAAGGAAATAATACCTAATACTCAATGGAAATCTTTTGTGTTTGGCCACACCTCTTACTACTTAACCCTTTGAACCCCAGAGGCCGCTTTTCCGGCCCAGTAACATGATACTTCATAATTTCACTAAGTAGGTTGACTTTTGAGTGAAGGTGTGGTGTAGACCAATCAATATTTTCAACGTGCAGCTCCAAGGCTGCACGTTGAAAATATTAATTGGTCTACCCCCAAATAAAGAATATGGACTCTTCCCATTGGTGCCATTGAACTGATATGGTAGATACCACTAGGGTCCAAAGGGTTAAGATAGTGAATGTGTGAAGTTTTTTTTATGTTTCTTTAACAGAGTTGACTTATTATTTATTTATTTACTTGTTGGGTGTTTAAGGTCACACATTTATGGCTAATCTTGACTTCAATAAGAACATAAAGCCAAGTACAGCCAATTGTTTGTTTATATTTTTGTTGCCCATTTTAGATGACTTCGACCCTAAGCATTAATGACTAGGTCCTATTTTACCAGTGAAAACAGAGCTTGTTTAGCATAGAAATCTAAATTTTATAGTAAATTTCCTTTCTTATTATACCTACCACAATTGTTTACTACAGGCTTGCACTACAGTGGAAGTCCCTAACTCGGATAAAATACTCTCTATTTTTGTCTTTCCCAAGCAAGTTGGGAAAGAAAAGTGGTGCAAAAGCACCAATAAAAATAAGCCAAAACTGGGTCAAGTGCAACCGGCGCAGACCCAGTACGGGACGCTCTCTCCCAAGTACAACTCCACGACTTCCGTTGCCAGTGCGCATATACCGTCTCTAAAGACTCATTCTTTTTGAATCCGTAAATGTTAGAGTTATGTGATCAGCAGGGAGGAAAGATTCTTTACCCGTAAAGAAGACGGGAGGGCCTCCATGTAAACAATTGTGGTAGGTATAATAAGAAAGGAAATTTACTATAAAATTTAGATTTCTTATCAACCTACTCACAATTGTTTACTACAGGCTGAATAGACAAAAGGCTGGAGGGAATCGCATAACCAACACCCACATAACCCTAGTGCACTGGAACCGTGAAGTAGAAGGGAGAGGTCCCGAGGCTTATCAACCATAATGTCGCAATCATTGGTAAAGGACAATGAAAAGAGACATATGAGCCTGTGTGACACACAGACAGAAAAAGGGCAGTAACAGCATAAGGCTGAAACTGACCTCCAAGAAGCCTAATGGCTATGGCAGACAACAGCCTGAGCAGAAGAAAGAGGACCCAGGGCAAAAAGGTCCTCCGACTGCTCCTGCAACTGGCGCAAATAAAAGGTGGAGAAAGTAGAAGCATTTCTCCAGTAGGCTGCCTGCAGAACATCCGACAACTTGACGGAGTTAGAATAAGCCCAAGAGGTAGACAGTGCCCGCACCTCGTGGGCAGAAATACGATTGGTAATACAATCGCCAGTTGCTAAACGACTATAAGCCGTACGAATAGCAAGACAAATCCATCGAGAAATGGATTGAGGAGAGATCTTCTGTCGACCCGGAATGAGAGACAGAAAAAAACGTTTTCTGCCTTTCCGTATGAAGCGTGTCCGATCAAGATAAATGCGAATAGCACGGATCGGACAGAGCAAAGGGCGAGTACCCTCAACAGAGGGAAGAGCCCTGATACAGATAGGAGGAGGAGTAGTATCTGGTAACTGATTCTTAGCCAAAAAGGAGCAATCAGTGGTAAAAGTAACACTGTTGGGAGAGCTCCTAAAAAAGGCCGGGTCAACCGAGAGGGCGTGAAGCTCACTAACCCGTCTGGCCGAAGCAAATGCCATCAGAAAAGCCGTCTTATATGTGAGAAAATGCATATCCACCTGGGATAAAGGTTTGAACGGCACCCCCCCCCCCCCCCCCCCCCCCCCCCCCCCAAGCAAAGCAGCACCCACGAAAGATTCCATCGTGGAGTAAGCTGCAAAGCCCGAGGCCTTTTCAAAGAAAAGTGCCGAACAAGCTTGGAGAGGTAAGGATTAGTGCCGATACGACGCTTCCCCACATTAGAAAAAGTCTCTGAAAGCATAGACCTGTAACCCTTGATGGTAACAGGCTGGAGACCCCGAGAATCAAACAGATATACCAGAAACTCCGCAATCTGTGAAATCGAAGGATTGGCATAATCAACAGAGTGATCAGCACACCATCGACAGAAGACCTTCCATTTAGCTGCATAAGCTAAACCAGTGGAGTGCCTCCTTGAAGAAGAAATGCACTCCACTGCTCGTCTCGAAAAACCTCTACGGAGGAGACAGGACCTGACAAAAGATATGCGTGAAGGCACAACGAAGTCGGGTCGACATGAAACCTCCTCGGGCGACCTTGACAAAGAAGGTCGCGACGTAGCGGGAGACGTGCCGGAACCGCCGCCATCAGCGAGCGGAGCTGATTGATCCACACCCGCTGAGGCGACAGGGGAGCGATCAGAATGATTCGACAACTGCAGGTTTGAATTTTGGCGAGAACCTGAGGAAGAATCGGAACCGGCGGGAAGGCGTAGCCGACTAGACCGTTCCAATCGAGTGACAGAGCGTCCACGGCAAAAGCCAGAGGATCTGGACACAGGGACACGAAAGTGTCCACCTGATGGTTCCAACGAGTCGCAAAGAGGTCGATGTGGGGACGTCCCCAGAGAGCGCAAAGCGACTGGAACACTGCCCTGTGAAGCATCCACTTGGTGGAAATAACCCTGCCCTGTCGGGACAGGGAGTCGGCTAGGACGTTCAGACGACCGGGAATGTGACGAACAACCACTCCGGCGTGAACATCCTGAGCGAGTAGAAGAAGATCCCGAGCTAACTCGTACATCGGAAGCGAGTGCGTGCCGCCCTGGTTCCGAATGTAAGCAACCACTGTCGAATTGTCGGATAGTAGAAGGACCTGGCGATTCGACAGGTGAGGGATCCACTGCCTGAAACTCAGAAGAAGAGCAAGAAGCTCCTTCTGGTTGATGTGTAGAGCTGCCTGATCCTGGTCCCACATCCCGTGTAGGGAAAGACCGAGAGGATCCAACGTCGCACCCCATCCAAGACCGCTGGCATCTGCCATCAGAACGCGATCGGACGTGGGTAAGTCCAGTGGAACACCCTGCGTAATCCACTGAACATCTGTCCAGGGAAGAAGGTGAGGATACAGAGAGTCCGGAAACGGAAGCACCTGATCCAGAGAATCTACATTCGGCCTCCAACGACTAAGCAGAAAGTGTTGGAGAGGTCTGACACGCAGCCGACCTAGAGGAATGAGATCCGTCACCGAACCGCAGAGACCGATCAGCCGGAGAAAACTCCGAGCGGTCGCGGACCTGGACTGGGACAGAGTCAGAGCAAAAGCTGAGAGAATCACAGCCTTGGCCTGGGGAACAGCCACCAAATTGAATTTGGTTTGGAAAGACATCCCCAGATGACAAAACGACTGAGAAGGGACCAGGTCCGACTTCTCCTCGTTGACTCTGAATCCTAGCGACGTGAGCAAGCTCAACAGAGTGGCGACATCCGATTCCAGTAAGGCAGCATTGGAATGCCTCTGGAGGATATCGTCCAGATATGCCGAAGTAGTCACCCTGGACTGTGTGCGATGGAACGCTATCACATGCGACATCAGTCTGGTGAACGCCCAAGGAGCCAGGTTGAGGCCAAAAGGCATGGCCTTGAACTGGTAAACTCGCCCCAGAAAAGCGAACCTGAGATACTTCCGTGACGCCCGATGCATCGGAACGTGGAAGTAAGCGTCTCGCAGGTCGATGCTGGCTGCGAAATCTCCCTGGTGAATTGATTGGTGGACCGACCTGAAAGTCTCCATGCTGAACTTGGGAGCAATGATAGACTGGTTCAGGATACTCAGATCGATAACCGGTCGGAGTCGGCCGTCCTTCTTCGGCACCAAGAACAGGCGGGAATAGAAACCCACTGACTGAACGTTCTTGACGACCTCGATCGCCCCCTTTGCCAGGAGATTGGCAATCTCCGTGGACAAAAGTTCCCGACGTAAAACGTCTGAAGGAACTGTGGTTGGAAGAGGCACCCTTGACAGAGTGGGGTGCCGTCGGAAGGATATGCGCAGCCCGGACCGAACAACATCTAACACCCATGGATCGGATGTGATGGTGGTCCAATGGTCTGCGAACTCTGCTATCCTTCCTCCAACCTGGGACGAGTCGAGGTGAGGACCTTCATTTCGAGCCCCGACGAGGCCCGCGAGAGGAGAAACCACCTCCTCTGCCAAATGAAGAATCCTGAGACTTCCCTCGATTCTGCCGACCCCTACCTTTACCCCGTGAGTAAGAAGTAGAGGCGGCGGCAGAAGGACCAGCCTTTTGCTTCACAGAGGAAGCAGAAGGATACTTGTTAGGCTTGGAACGGCCCTTGCCTCCCCGAGAAGGCTGATCAAGCTGACGAAACAGCAGCTGATCTTTGGAATGACGTAGGACGTCATCCCGGACCGTCGACACGGAACCATGGAAAAGTTGCGGACCTGCCAAAGAAGCAGATCGAAGAGTAGCACGCTGCTCCTCGGGAAGGGATCGTCCTGTGTCCAGCACAGCGTCCCTTCGAACTAATTCCAAATTAGCCGTGTTACAGGCATGCGTGTGAGTAAGGTGCATAAGCGCCTTGGACAGTACACGCAAAGGAGCCTGTACCTCGTCAAACTTATCTGGAGGCAGATAAGCAGCCAAAGCTGAGACAACGTGATCTGAGAGAGAAAGCATGCCAAGCATCTCTCTAGATAAGCCCAACGTGGACTCCAGAGTCGTCATTGGAATGACGGCAGACTTGGGCTTGGAAAGCCCGAGGGAAGTGGAGTCCTGATCCAGAACCGTCAAAGTCTGGCAGACTGACGGACTGGCGGAATCGTAGGAACGATAACGCACAGGAGGCAAAAAGGTGTCAACCCTGGTGAAGAACGAAGTCTTCAAAGCCTTGGAATTCAGCTTGGCATCCAATGCTGAAAAAGCTTCAACCACCTGTACCGACTGGCACGGTCGAAGGCGCCCAGAGGCAGGTTGCTCCAAAGGCTGTTGGCGCGCGACCGATGATCGCGGCCAGACTGACACTGTCGGCTGGTTAGCAGGTTTGAGCTCAGGCAGAAACCCAAACACAAAGTCAAGAGCCACCCCCAAGTCCGAAGACTGCTGGCCCTCGACCTCAAGCATGTCGGACTCCTCCCCAGAGTCGGAAGACACATAGCCCATCGTGGGCAAACCAGCCGACGCCTCCCATGGTGTCGGGACACCAGAGGAATCGGAAACCGGCCTGTTTCCAATCCCGGGAGGCGGCGCCATAGGAGGCGCCTGGAAACCACCCATAGCCTCGCTGGAAGCAACAGGAAGGCTCTTAGAAAGAACCTGAGTGAGTAAGGAGAGGGCCTCCCTAAGCTCACTGCCTGAACCGACCGGTTCGACAGGGGAGCGAACCGGCAAAGTGGCTTCACCTCTGACCCTCTTAACCAGCGAAGGGTCACGATCCTCCAAAACACCCGACGCGGGACGACGGGCGGCAGCCGAAACATCTGAAGGCAGACGTGTATAGGGGTACGATGCACCCCGAGGATCAATATTGCGAGAACTCATGAGAGTCACCGCGGACCTCTGCGGGGCAGAAGGTCCAGGCTGCACAAAAGGCGTTGGTCCCCCAAAACTGGTCGTATGACCAGAGTGAGTAGACGGAAACGCCACGGAAGCCATAGTGTTTCCACTACGAACATCCGAATCCAAAGACACAACTGTGGTACTCGACGGCGAAGAGACCACAGCGATGGGCTCGGCCGGCAGCCCCATCCGACTTCGCCGAGTTGAAGTCAGGGAAGGCTGGGGCCGATATCCCACGTCTACAGTATCGGACAGTCCTGCAGTCCCCTGCAGCGAAAAGCCGAGGCCGGCTGAAACAGACAACGAAGCAGACGGACCAGCAGCAGTAGTAGATACGTCGAGAGTCGTTGAGGCTGGTGAAATAGTGGAGAGAGCACACCGGCTCGGCTCCGAAGGAGGAGTCACAACCCTAGTGACAGCCTCAGATGTCGACTGGAGGGGGACCGTAGTCCCGGAACCAGGCATCTCTACACCAGAACACTCAACGGCTCCCGCAGAATCCACCACAGGAAAAGACTGCACATCCCCCACGGAGGAGGAATAACTCTCACCAGACAAAGTCGGCTCGGGAGGCCCCGAACGACCACGTTCTCCTTTCCCGCGGGAGCGGGAGGCACGGCCACGAGAACGAACGACACGATTTACTGACGCCCAGAAGGTGGAAGACCATGTTCCACAGACACCACACGGCCGCTCGGCCGAACACCCATTACAGGAGGAACACAACGAATGTACATCGTCCACATGCTTAGGCAGCAGACACTGCCCACAAGGAATTGTCCTAGGCATGAAAGAGGTGAGAGGAGCAGAGAAGGTGAGATCAGAAAACAGAACACCCCCAAAGAGAGAAAGGTGACAGAAACAAAGACCCCAGACGGTCGACCGGGAACCACCCAACAGGAAGACTACTCTCAACAGAAAGAAGAAACACTGTAGGAGTGGTACCCCGCTGACACCTAACTCTAACACAATTAGAAAAATTTGCAAAAAAAGCATGAACAATAATTGTGAAAATCTAAGTCCGAACCGCGTGGCCCGCGAAAATCGCGCGCGACCCGAGAGAGAGCAAATAAATATACATTATGGACATATAATAGAAAAAAGAGAATATAAAACACTGTTCCTGAGAATACAAAGGATACACTCTGGTATAATGAATCAGGAATCATCAAACATCGAGCTGGTGGAACACTGATAAGCGTGCAAAAACATCTCGACACGAAGCGGATTTTAAAAAGAATGAGTCTTTAGAGACGGTATATGCGCACTGGCAACGGAAGTCGTGGAGTTGTACTTGGGAGAGAGCGTCCCGTACTGGATCTGCGCCGGTTGCACTCGACCCAGTTTTGGCTTATTTTTATTGGTGCTTTTGCACCACTTTTCTTTCCCAACTTGCTTGGGAAAGACAAAAATAGAGAGTATTTTATCCGAGTTAGGGACTTCCACTGTAGTGCAAGCCTGTAGTAAACAATTGTGAGTAGGTTGATAAGAAAATAAGCACTGCTTCACTTCCCATTGGGACACTGGGCTGACGATATGATGTGTAATACATGTAACACTCTACTGAAAAAGGTTAATAATGAGCCCAGAGTATGTTGTAACACATTGCTGGAAAGAGTTAAAAGAGATCTTTCAAGCAGATTATCACACCACAGTATTTAATTACCAGTCAAAGAACAAAGGTTTATCATCATTTATAGTTCGGGAAAAATTAACTCTCTGCATCATGCTCAGGCTGCTGGCAGATATTCCTGCCCAGGACAGGACAGGAAATCTCTTGCTATTAAAATAAGTTAAACCTGATGATATTTAACAAAATTTTCTGCTGTATCTTTTAACCAATGATTTCTTGTGTTAAATTTATCAAACTAGTCATGGTTGCATGTCCTAGGCAAACAAACGATCCAGTCATGACACTAAATTCAGTGGGTCAAGATTTCATGGTCAAAATATCGCGAATTCAAGCCTGAAGGTAAAAAAACAAACAAAAATAGGATCAGATAATCAAGTGGTTACATTTCCTTTTCAATGGGTAAGGTTCTACAATACCTTAGGGAGGAGAGCAAAGCAAGAATTTTGACCAGATGGCAACCCAGTTGAAATCCAGTTGAAATTCTTTTTCTGCTTTTGCAATCACAATACTGTTATGCTTGAGGTCTAGTGACCTGGGCAAACAAAATATTTGTGACCATGTTTCTTTTATAGCAAACAATAAGCAAACAAAATGATTGTCATGCAATCTGCACATGCAAGTTGTATAAGCAAACAATTTCAAATAAAAAAGCAATGCAAAACAGTGACAATTAATTAAACAACCACACAACATACAACCAATATCAACAATGACAAATATTACCAATCACCATAGTGAAGTAAAATCTTCAATTCTTTATCAAGCTTATTTTGACACCGCTCAAAACTAGCATAAGCAAGCAATATATAGTCAAATTAGTCATTTATTTATTTGTTTACGGTCACATATTTCTGTGACCACAATAATGAGGTAAAGTAAAGTTTAGTCAATCGTCTATACCCATGTTGCCCATTTTAGAAAACTTCCTCCTGAAGCATTGGTGACTGGGTCATATCTTACCCATAAAACAGAGCTTGTTTACAACAGGAAACAAGCACTGTTTCACTTCCCAGGGTTCCCACAAGGGAGTCAAATTAATTAACCCTGAACCCAGTCCTCCGTAAATTAACACTTTGTTTTTTAAGTCAATCATGCCCATTTATTATACATATTTAACTAGTAGAGTGCTAAATTATGTTTCAAAGGCAATTTGTAACATGAGTTTTTTTTTCAAAGATACAATGCTGCCAGCAATGGGAGCTTTAGTTAACTACTATTTTGTTCTCAATAATTATTTTGTTACTATTTATTGGAGAGATCCTGATTGGCACTCTCCAATAAATTCTAACAAAACAATTTTATAGGAAGATTTCTTTATCTACTGCTGGACATGTGGTGAGCTAATACACACATTAAAGCCAATGAAGTGGTTTTCAGCACTTTTCAGCAGAGTCCTGGTGCATGTTAGTGACCTTCTAGCACTCTACCAGTTAAGTCCTTAATTTTTAAAATTGCTCAAACGTTTTCATGTCTGTTGAGTAATTTTGAAGCATCTATTCTCAATAACATGGACTACTGCACAAATTTCAAGTACTTTTAAGGCTTTCAAAATGCATTTTCCAATTCCAGGTCTTTCCAAGTGCCACAATGAACAAAGTGTAACTTGACTGCTGGTGGTGTAAATCGACTATGGTGTTTTGTTTATAGCTGCCAAGCAAAATCAATGATGGTGATCTGAATGTCACCGAATGCATGTGAAAGATGCATGCATACATGTACTGGTGGAAAAAATGGCATCGTTTACAAGCACTGATCTGATAACAAATAAAGTAGTAATTAAACTGTGAAATCTTACACTGAATACATTTCACAACCATGCTAATGAAAAAACAGTTGTTAGATCAACTTAGATGTGTTAATAGTCCAAACTTGTACCCTTAGGCCATAAAATAAGGATGTACTGCACAAAATAATTATTTTATGATCTTATGACACAAATTTGGACTGTGGTAGTAGGCATTTTTGCAAAATTTGCATTTCTGTTCTAAACAGAAAGTATTGGTGATTAGAGGCACTTGGATACTTGCTTGTAGATCATTATTAGTTAAAAATTAGCACATTCTGCATCTGTTTATCAGAACCCTGGGTTGATATCAAACAAAGAATTTACTGACAATGACCATATCAGTACTGTCACAATCAGCAATAATCATACTGTGGCCCAAAGAAAAGAAAAAGAATATCAAGACTGTCAACCCCAAATATCCTTTTAATATTCAAGGCCGTTTCATGACATATTTCAGCATTTTTCAAGGCCGTAAAATAGCCACATTCAAGGATTTTCAAGGCCTGCCTTCACTGGTGCTAACATGAACCCTCCAGTCATTCATTACCTCCTCCTTCCACTTCCCTTCTGGGGAAGTGGGAGGAGTGGATAATGACTGGAGGGTCCAGATTAGGACCATGCCATCACAAACTCTGGCATATAAGCTATATGATTTTGAATATATGCTTTTGTCATCATTTTTATTTTGTGAATATTCAAGGCTTTTCAAGGCCTCCAGGCACATTTACCAGGATTTCAAGGCCTTGAATGGCCCTTAGTCAAATTCAAGGCCATTATTTAAAACCAAGGCCCAGAGGGAACCGTGAGTTTGGTAACTAACTTTTGAATTTCAATAAGTTGCCAGCACCTAACACAAAAATCATCATTCCAAGCTCAGTATTTTCAAATATATCTGCCTCAAAAATATCGCTCATTACCTCAACTCTCAAATATCCTTTTTTTGAGACTACTTTCTAACTTTCAATATTTAATTCTTTACCAAAATTCACAGCCATATCTGTCTCGCACCTTGCACAAAATTCATTATTAAAATTCTATTGTTTTCTCATTTTTCTAACAAAACCTAGCTTATGGCCCCTCGTTGGTATAAACTCAATGAGGCTGGATCCAATGAGAGACCATTAGCTATATTTTCAAGACAAATGAAAGTGTCAATGACACTGCAGCTTAACTTGAATATGTGTAGTTTTTGATGAAAAAGATAATATGTTTAATGTTTATAAAAAGTTTATGAAATAAGACAAGAACTGTGATAATTGAAAATATGTTAAGTTCTATATGCATGCTATGTTTTCAACAAGAATAATTCAATACATACTCCTTTTGAGGGGTGAGGGGAAGTATCAGTGATGTTAGTGCTATTAGTGGCTGTGTGATTGGAAATGACAGTATTCTGAAAGTGTAAAAATCAAAATACATAAAACTGAAAGAAATATTAAAATTGTACATAAAAAAACTAAAAAATGTCTTCACTCACATTGAAAAGAAAGACAAGAGAATATAGCATCACATTGTGAAGCAAATTCTCCCCACCCACCCTCACCATGCCACAGATGATCTAAGACATAAGCAAAAGTGTAATGAATTAAACATTTTTTAAATCTGATAATTATTGTTCAAATAATCACAATCATTCAAATTTCCTATAAAACAAATAACACTAGCAGTTTTTAAACCTGATAATGATAATGTAAGGCAGCATGCCAAAAGTTAGTGAAATCTGATGACTACTTTTCAAGTTAGCATGTGCATTTAAATAATTAATTTTAGCTTCCAAACCTCTTGAGCTTATTCCACTGAGTGGCCATATGCTACTATTTGGAAGCAAATTAACACATAATTTTGGAATCATTTTAGAAAAAAATTGCAGATGTCATGACCAGATTTAATTAAAAATTCAACTAAATTTATCTTGCAAAATCATTGATATAAAAATCTAATTAATTTACATGGGGAAAATTTGATTAAATATGCCCAAATTATACTTGCTTCAGCGACAAGAGGAAGCCTGTCCTGGGCAGGAATAGCCACCAGCAGCATGCAAAGAGTGAAAGTAAAGTGCATAACATAAAGGGCAATAGCTCTCAACTTTTGATGAAACCGTAAGATTTTTCGATTTACTCCAAGGCAATATTAATATAAAGCAGCATATCAAAATTTATTTAAATCTGATCTTTATTTTTAAAGTAAAAACATACACATTTGTTTATTTATTTATGGTCGGATGTGAAAAAGTGTGGCAACTTACTTCGCACGACATGAAGGTGAAGGGGCCAGTCATCTTCCCGTTCAGCATGAACATACATCATGAGGAAAACTGGCTTCAGAAAAGCATTCACCCACATTTTCTTTGTCCGACTTTCTTCACTTAAATCTTCCAATAAAAAGGACATGTGTCCTAGGCATTCAAAGTTGTTTTTCTCAAATAATTTATGGAGAAGTTCTTCTGACAATAAATGCATAGCTCTCATATTCATTGGAAATTTTTTTCCAACTAGACATTTTTCCATCCTTCCAAACACTGATTGCAACACATCAGCCAAACATGATTCAGCCATCAGCTGACCAACATCACTGATAATGCTCATAATCAGATGTGCACCTCCTAAAGGAGGAATAAAAGATGGAAAGTCATCTGGGGATGCGCACAATACCTGAGCAGCAATTTTATGCAGCTGTTGATCAACTGTGAACACAGTAAAGCTCTGTACTGCATTCAAAGTCAGCTATTGGGCCTTTTTCATAGCAAAAGTTTCAGGATTGGCCGGTGTCATGTCAATCAATGGTAGATATTTGGCTCTAGTACGACATTCAGGGAACATTCTAGACTCACAAGATATATACGAGTGTCATTTTGCACTCTGCGCTACAATTCAACCTGTATGCAGGCTGGAAGACTGGATAAGATATTGGCAGACATATGTGAAGTTAGCTGAGAAGCAACCGCTGGTTCAATAATCATACATGAGAATGCGAGGGACCGGTCAGTAGTTTTTGAAAACCTCTGGGTCTAGGGATGGTTTTTTGAGAAGGGGCTTGACTAAGACATGCTTCATGCTCATAGGAAAGATGCTAGTTTGTAGTGAGGCATTTACTAGTTTTCAAGTTGGTGTACTCAATTCCCCATGACATGCTTTTAACAACCCAGTCGGAATGACATTAACACACACTGTTTAGATGGTGCCTTGGATATTAGCTTACGGGTGTTTTCAAGTGGTAAAAATTTGAGATGTGTGCAAGTTGTTTGACTGCTTTTGGGCAGGTATATGCTGTATCACTAGTCTGAGAAAATCAGAGTGCACTTCTTTAATACGGTGCTCTGATACCTTCAACCTTTTGAACTAAGACACTTGGAAATTGAGAATTGCATGGTCCTCAGATGATTGTTCAGGTAGTACAGAGGAACCCTGTTAATTGAATAGCCACTTTGCAAATGAAATTATTCAATTAACAGGAGTATTCAATTAACATGGATTGTGTCACTTTACTGTATTCTAGAGATAAACTTATCATTTATTCCATTATATTTTGTTTGACAGAGCTCCATGAGCTCTGTCAAACAAGATATAATAGATTAAATGCCTGTATTGGATGTACTGAGGCCAAATAGGTCTAAAAACAAAGGAAACCTGGGGTGAGTCAGGAAAATTTCTCGACAGATTACAAGATTTTTTATTCATTTAACAGGAGTTTACTCTATAAAACTATATTCAATTAACAGGTCAGATTTGTACTAGAAGTATGGTAAATGGTTTTGTATTGGGAAATTATATCCAATTAATAGGGTTATTCAGTTAAGAGATATCCAATTAAGTGGGCTCCACTGAATGATTGCCTTTTGTTGATGCAAAGACTTCTCAATGATGGTGGACAGGACATGTGGAGAATTTACATCAGAAATTAAATCGGAAAAGTATTTTTGCTTTGTCGATTTAACAAGTTTTTTAACAGCGTGTTGATGGCTAACAAACATCTCTTTGTGTAAAGAATAAATGAATGAATGGTTATTTTGCAATATTTTGAAGTACGAGATGTGAGAACACTAATACATGAATAGGAATTCTCTTCATATTTTGATTAATGACTATAACAGTTGTTATAGATTTAGCCCATTAGGTTAGGCAAGGATAAGTATAACGTGATCTAGATGTGGAGGGGACTGGAGTTTGTGTCCAAAAACAAAGGGTGAAGCTGATAATACCCACCCATTCCAAGGATTTCCTGTCTTTGATTTTTATCTTATAACTACCTGCATAAGTATCAAGTATGGGGGAAGAGTGGATATTTGGAGTTCAGATCCAGAGAGGGGAAGACAACCAATAATTAACATCTGGTATTAAAAATTGTTTGAATCTTTTTTTGATTATTGGTTTGTTTATTTTGACAGCTACATACTCATCAATCATTGGCATCAAATACAGCAAGGAATGTGTATCTGGCTGTGGGTAGTGATTCACCATGGACAAAATGCAGCTTTTACCCCAGTTATTCGAGAGACACCGAGTCTTAACACATCATTGATGACCGTGCAGCTGAGTCTATCTAGTAAGGTAAGTGAAACCCATCATCATCTGAAAAGGGCAGCATGATAAAGTCAGTTACATAGGAACAATTATATTTTATCGTCCCAGTTATGTGAATTGGGGTTTCCAACTAACGTCTATCATTGTCAGTGAAGTCAGATCTATAGTCATTGCAGAAAGGGTTACTACAAGAAATTGGAGTACTGTATGACTCAATTAGCTGATGGGTTATTACTTTCTTAAATTGGTATCTACTTGTTATTTTTTTGTGTTTCCTTTCACAGCTCATTCCAAACTCTTGAAAACAAATTTGTTGGTAGTTATTGAATTGAGTTTGTCCTGCATTCGGAGATCAAGAGCTGCTCAGCATGTCTGGTACTTAGTCCTGCTTATCTTGTGTTGAGAGTAAAATAATTTTGAAAACTGGA
This sequence comes from Pictodentalium vernedei, assembly GCA_031216915.1. Classification (NCBI taxonomy): domain Eukaryota; kingdom Metazoa; phylum Mollusca; class Scaphopoda; order Dentaliida; family Dentaliidae; genus Pictodentalium; species Pictodentalium vernedei. The sequence goes on along the minus strand of CM062295.1, from coordinate 172,521,646 downwards.
CTGTAGAATGTTATTTATCCAATCACGGGTAAACATTAATAAACTGACTCTATGTAGATCAGGTACTTTCAGAATTTCATCTTTAAAAAATAAAGGTCAGTATGGGAGTTATATTTTTTGTTATTTATGATACAGATTGCCCATTTCTGCATTAAAAACAACTTACTGATGAATTTTGAATGGCTCCAGATTTGGATGCCATATAACTGTGTACTAGTGTATAGTACGGATAATAGTGCTTTATGGGCCTAATTATTTTTAAGTTTATTAATTACATAATTTGCTCTTGCGACTTCAGAGCATAACACGCAGATATGGTGTTTATAGCTGAGTTTACTACCTATATTACTCCCTATGAATTTCAAAGAACCAGAGTCAGCTGTTCCTGCAATTTGTTTTTTGTCGACAATAATTTGTCTGTCTGTTGGGGGATTAGAAAAAGGCGGATTAATTACTATATATTTGGTTTTTGAAGCATTCAAAAGTAGACTGTTTGCTATGCACCATGACTGCATTAAGTGTACAGTCCATTAAAAACCCAGTCACAGGTTGACTGCTAATTATAACCCCAGTAAATCTATAAACAGATTTTCACACTCGACTGGTTGGTAATGTTTGACAGTGACTGCTGGGACTACATTCACTATGTCAACAAACAAGCCAGCTGATCAGTATTTAATTAAATGATGTTGTTGACGAAGGAGGGTGGGGGTGGGGTGGGCAGGGGTCTTGAAAAAATATTCATCGAACCGAAAATAACAAAGAATGGTTCTATCCTTATTTGATTATTTGTATGCTAAAAAGGAAATTCTAAATTTTATAGTAAATTTCCTTTCTTATTATACCTACCACAATTGTTTACTACAAAACTGGGTTGAGTGCTACCAGCTCACACCCAGAAGGGGACGCTCTTCTCCCAGTACAGATTCACAGCTTCTGGTACCAGTGCACGCACAGTCAGTAACTAATGAATCATTCTTTTGAATCCGCCAACATTGGAGTGATGTGATCAGCAAGGAGTAAGCATTCTTACCCAAATAAGAAGACGGGAGGGCCTCCATGTGAACAATTGTGGTAGGTATATAAATTTACTATAAAATTTAGATTTCTTATCAACCTACCCTACAACTGTTTACTAAATGGCTGAATAGACAATAGGAGGAGGGAATCAAATAACCAATCCCCACATAACCCAACTGCACTGGAACCGTGGACAGAAGACTTCCCAACTCCTATCAAACCATAGCATCACAAATATTAGTAAAAGACAATGAGAGATGAGGCATATGGCACTGCGTAACGCCCAGACAGAAAGGACAGTAAAACAGCACAGGGCTGGAACTGACCTTGAAGCCTGATGGCCAGGGTAGACAACAGCCTGAGCAGAAGAAAGAGGGCCCAAAGAAAAAAGGTCCTCCGACTGCTCCTGCAACTGCGCAGATAGGTGAAGAAAGTAGAAGCATTTCTCCAGTAGGCTGCCTGCATAACATCTGATAACTTGACGGAGTTAGCATAAGCCCAGAAGGTAGACAAGGCACGCACCTTGTGGGCAGAAATACGATTGGTAATACAATCATCAGTTGCTAGACAAGCATAAGCCGTGCGAATAGCAAGACAAATCCATCGAGAAATGGACTGAGGAGAGATCTTCTGTCGACCAGGAATAAGAGACAGAAAGAATCGTTTCCTGCCTTTCCTAATGAACTGTGTCCGGTTGAGATAAATGCGAAGTGCACGAACCGGACAGAGCAAAGGGCGATTACCCTCAGTCGAAAGGAAGAGCCCTGATACAGATAAGAGGTGGAGTTGTTCCTTGTATCTGATTCTGGGCCAGAAAGGAGCAATCTGTTGTAAAAGTAACACTGTTGGCGGAGCTCGTGAAAAAGGCTGGATCAACAGAGAGGGCGTGAAACTCACTAACCCGTCTGGCTGAAGCAAAAGCCATCAGAAAAGCTGTCTTGTATGTGAGAAAATGCATATCCACCTGGGATAAAGGTTCGAACGGAGCCCCCACCCCCACCCTGCCACCCCAAGCAAAGCAGCACCCAAGAAAGATTCCATCTTGAGGTAAGCTGCAAAATCCTTGGCCTTTTCAAAGAAAAGTGCCGAATAAGCTTGGAGAGGTATGGATTAGTGCCAATACGATGCTTTCCCACATACCAAAAGGTCTCTGAAAGTATGGATCTGTACCCTTCGATGGTAACAGGCTGGAGACCTCGAGAATCAAACAGATATACCAGAAACTCTGCAATCTGTGTTATCGAAGGATTGGCATAATCAACAGAGTGATCAGCACACCATCGACAGAAGACCTTCCACTTAGCCGCATAGGCTAAACCAGTGGAGTGCCTCCTCGAATAAGAAAAGCACTCCACTGCTCGTCTCGAAAAACCTCTACGGAGGAGACAGGATCTGACAAAATATATGCGTGAAGGCACAATGAAGTCAGGTTGGCGTCAAACATCCTTGGGTGACCTTGGCAAAGAAGGTCGTGACGTAGAGGGAGACGTGCCGGAACCGCTGCCAACAGAGAGCGGAGCTGATTGATCCACACCCACTGAGGCAATGGGAGGATTCAGAATGATTAGACAACTGCAGGTTCTGATCTTGGCCAGAACCTGAGGCAGAATCGGACCCGGCGGGAAGACGTCCCCGACTAGACTGTTCCAATTGAGTGACAGAGCGTCCACGGCGAAAGCCAGAGGATCTGGACACAGGGACACGAAAGTGTCCACCTGATGGTTCCAACGGGTCGCAAAGAGATCAATGTGGTGACGATCCCAGAGATCGCAAAGCAACTGGAACACTGCCCTGTGAAGCATCCACTCGATGGAAATGACCCTGCCCCATCGGGACAGGGAGTCGGTTAGGATGTACAGATGACTGGGAATGTGACGAACAACCACTCTGGTGTGGACATCCTGAGCTAGCAGTAGAAGTTCCCGAGCCAATTCGTACATGGGAACCGAGTGCGTGCCGCCCTGGTTCCGAATGTAAGCGACCACTGTCAAATTGTCGGACAACAGAAGGACCTGACGATTCGAAAGGTGGGGGATCCATTGCCGGAAACTCAGAAGAAGAGCAAGAAGCTCCTTCTGGTTGATGTGAAGAGCTGCTTGATCCTGGTCCCCTACACCATGAAGGGAAAGACCTAGAGGATCCAATGTCACACTCCATCCGAGATCGCTGGTATCTGCCGTCAGAACACGATCGGATGTGGGCAAGTCCAACAGAACTCCCTGCATAATCCACTGAACATCCGTCCAGGGAAGAAGGTGATGATGAAGAGAGTCCGGTAACTGAAGCACCAGATTCAGAAGGTCTGACATGCAGCCGACTGAGAGGAATGAGATCCGTCACTGAACCGCAGAGACTGAGCAGCCGGAGAATACTCCGAGCTGCCATGGACGTGGACTGGGACAGAGTCAGGGTGAAAGCTGAGAGAATCACAGCCCTTGCCTGGGGAACCGCCAGCATATTCAGCTGAGTACGGAAGTCCATCCCCAGATGACAAAACAACTGAGAAGGAACCAGGTCCGACTTCTCCTCGTTGACTCTGAACCCTAGCGATGTGAGCAAGCTCAATGATGTATCAACATCTGACTCCAGAAGATCAGCATTGGAGTGCCTCTGGAGGATATCGTCCGGATATGCCGAAGTAGTCACCCTGAACTGTGAGAGATGGAAGGCTATCACATGTGACATCAGTCGGGTGAAGGCCCAAGGAGCCAGGTTGAGGCCAAAAGGCATGGCCTTGAACTGGTAAAATTGCCACAGAAAAGTGGACCTGAGATACTTTCGCGATGTCTGATGAATCGGAATGTGAAAGTAAGCGTCTCGCAGGTCGATGCTGGAAGCAAAATCTCTCTGGTGAATGGAGTGGTGAACCGACCTGAAAGTCTCCATGCTGAACTGGGGAGCAATGATAGACTGGTTCAGGATACTCAGACCGATAACCTGTCGGAGTCAGCCATCCTTCTTCGGCACCAAGAACAGGCAGGATTAAAATCCCACAGAATGAATGTTCTTGACGACCATGATCGCCCCCTTTCACAGGAGATTGTCTATCTCCGTGATCAAAAGCTCCCGACGTGAAATGTCTGAAGGAACTTGTGTCGGAAGAGGCGCTCTCGACAGAGTGGGGTGCCTCCAGAAGGATATTTGCAGCCCGGACCAAAAAACATCTAACACCCAAGGATCGGATGTGACTGTGGCCCAATGGTCAGCGAACCCGGATATCCTTCCTCCAACCTGGGACAAATCGAGGTGAGGATCTTCAACTCGAGCCGTGCGAGGCCTGCAAGAGGAGAAACCACCTCCTCTATTAGACGAATGATCCTGAGTCCTCCCTCTGGTCTGCCAATGTTTACCCTTACCACATGAGTAAGAAATAGAAGCGGCAGCAGGAGGATCAGCCCTTGGCTTCGCAGAGGAAGTAGAAGGGCGATTGTTAGACTTAGAATAGCTCCTGCCTCCAACAGAAAGCTGATCAAGCTGGCGAAGCAGTAGCTGATCTTTGGAGTGATGCAGGATGTTATTCCGGACCGTTGCCACAGCACCATGGAAAAGATGCGGACCCGCCAAAGAAGCGGATCGAAGAGCAGCACGCTGCCCCTCAGGAAGGGAACAGCTTGAGTCCAACACAGCGTACCGGCGAATTTATTCCAAGTTAGCCCTTTTAAAGGTATGCGTGTGAGTAAGATGCATGAGCGCCTTGGAAATCAAACGCAAAGGAGTCTATATGTCATCAAACCTATCTGGAGGCAGATAAGCAGCCAAAGCAGAGACGGCGTGATCTGAGAGAGAAAGCATGTCCAGCATCTTTCATGATAAGCCCAACAGGGACTCCAGAGTCGCCATAGGAATAATGGATGACCTGGGCTTGGAAAGCCCGAGGGAGATGGAGTCTTGATACAAGACCGTCAAAGTCTGGCAGACTGACGGATTGGCGGAATCGTAGGAATGATAACGCTCTGGAGGCAGAAAGGTGTCAGCCCTGGCAAAGAACGAAGTCTTCATAGCCTTGGAACTCAGCTTAGAGTCTAAAGCTGCAAACGCTTCAACCACCTGTACCGACTGGCACAGTCAAAGGTGCCCAGAAGCGGGTTGCTCCACAAGCTGGAGGCGCGCAACCGATGATTGCGGCCCGGCTGACACTGTCGGCGGTCTGACGGCTTGAGATCCGGAAGGAACTCAAACACAAAGTCAAGAGATGCCCCCAGGTCAGAAGACTGTTGGCCCTCAACATCAGGTATGTCTGATCCATCCTCTGAGTTGGAAGACACATAGCCCATCACGGGCAAACCAGCTGATGCCTCCCATGGTCTAAGCACACCAGGGGATCAGAAAGCGGTCTGCTTCTAATCCAGTGGGGGGCACCTGGAAACCACTAGGAGCCAAGCTGGAGGCAACTGGAAGGCCCTTGGAAAGAATCTGAGTGAGAAAGGAGAGGGCCTTCCAAAGCTCAAGGCCCCTGTCAAACAGTTCAACACGGGAACGAACCAGCCAAGTGGCTTCACTCCTGACCCTCTTAACCAGCGAAGGGTCACGATCCTCCAGAACATCCAACACAGGGCGACGGGTGGCAGCCAAAACATCAGCAGGTAGCTGCTGATAGGGGTATACCAGACCCGAGGATCAACAGTGCGGGAACTCAGGAGAGTTGCAGTGGACCTCTGAGGGACAGAAAGTCCAGACTGCACAAAAGCGTCGGTCCTGCAAAACTGGCCGTCAGACCAGAGTGCATGGACGGAAATGCAACAGACTCCATGGTGACCCCACCAGGAACATGCAAATCCAAAGAGAAGGCTGCTGGGCTCGATGGCTGAGAGACCACAGCATAGGGTTCATTCCATGTCTACACTACAAGGAATAAGCCAAGGCCGGCTGAAATGGTGACCGATGATGTTGCAGACGGAACAGCAGTAGCAGCAGATATGACAGGAGCTATTGAAATCGGTGGAAAAGTGGATAGAGTTACCGAGCTTGGCTCCAAAGAAGGAATCACAACCCTAGTGACAGCCTCAGATGTCGACTGGAGAGGGACCACAGTCCCGGACCCAGGCATCTCTTCACCAGACAACTCAACAGCTCCTACAGTATCCACCACAGGAAAAGACTGCACATCCCCTATGAAGGGGGTATAACTCTCACCAGACGTGGTCATGTCGGGAGGCCCCGAAGGACAGCATTTCCCTTTCCTGCGGGAGCGGGAGGAACAGCCACGAGAACGCACCATATGGTTCACAGAAGCCCAAAAAGTGGGTGACCAAGACCCACAGGGTCGATCTGAAGAACACCCATTACAAGTGGCAAAGAAGTATGTGAATCGTCCACATGCTTGGGCAAAGGGCATTGCACTCAAGGAACAGTCCTAGGCATAACAGAGGTGAGAGCAGTAGAAGAAAAGGTGAACTCAACAGATGTAGAAAGTAGAAGAACACCCCAACTACGAGAGAAAGGTGGCAGAAAAAAAAGGATCGGTCGGAACACAACTGAACCCAGACGGCCGACAGGGACCCAAAAAACAGAAATTCTGCCCTCAACAGAAAGGAGACATCCTTCCATGCAGCCCCCCACTGACACCTAACTCCAATAATAATAATAATATCTAAAAGGATAACATAAATTTATCAACCAAAAAATTATATGTCCGAACTGCAAGATACTCGAAAGTCACGCGCGAACACGGAGAATATACAAAATACAATAAAAATGTGATAATTCTTAGGCAATATTGACTGGATCAGAGATTTTCTTATGTTTATGTGGAATTTTGAATGTAATCTTGATGTCCGTGCCTTGTTTACTGCTTCGTGTAGGATTTACCAGGTTTTCTTCATATTATGCTTATTCTCGAATAGTACATCCGAATAATATTTTGCCTTACATTTTCTTTTGACCTTGCTAAAATACTGGATATAAGTTTAATATATATTTATGTTTTCTGCAGTAGGTTGTTTTAGCTGTTTATGGTAGAGTTTCATTTCATATAAGGATGAATTCAATAGGCCACTTGTCATCCAAGCTTGATGCTTCAGGTATTTGTTTTTAACTTTAAGAAATTTTAATGGGAAAGCTTCATTAAATGTTTCCAGGTGAAGATCAATAAATTGATTGTAGTCTTCATTGGGACAGATAGAATCCAATATTTTTTGAAAATCTAGTTCTGCAAGTCTATCCTTGAATAATGACATGTTTTCGTAGTTGAGCTGCCTTCGAAGTTCAAGCTTGGGACCCACTTTAGACTCAGTTTCAGCATAAGAAGTGGCAAAATGATCGGCCAAGTCCATAATAATTATACCAGTCTTATAGTTTAGAGAGAAACTGTTAGAAAATATATGATCGATTAATGTGGCAAAATGGTCAGTTACTCTTGTCGGCTTGGTTATGGTTGGTAAAAGACCTTGATTGAACATTAAATCAATGAAGTCATCGGTTTGTTTGTGGCAAGAGATTTTGAGAAGATCAATATTAAAATCACCAATAATCAAACATTTCTTTTGTTCAGAACTTACAGCATCAGTTATCGCATTCATTTTTGTCACAAATAGATCCTAATCAGTTCTGGGTTGAGAGTTAGGTCTGAAGATTACACCAATAATGGTTAGTTGGGTGTGTTTTGACCAAATTTCTACAAACAAGATTCACAAATATAAGGAATAAATGCAGACAGGCCATAACAAAGTGAGTAATCAATACAATTTCTAATGTAGAGACCAACACTCCCCCTCCCATCGTCATTTCTTACATTGGTTAATATATCTTGATAAGCAGGTAAGGAATAAGATATATTTTCCGGTAGTTTGAAGACATCCGTTAGTCCAATAATGTCGAAAATATTATATTCATTTTGGAGATCACAGAGTCAAGTATTAAGCTCATCTGCAATTTGGGTTACAAGCCAACAGAATCTTATTTTTGTGAGAAATATTTTGGCGAAAATCAGAGGTCAAGTAATATTTACAATTGTGTTTTATTAAATGGAATTTTGTTCTCATCTTCCAACTGAGATCGAGTTTTTTCATTATATTTAGAAATAAAATCATACTCAGCCCTCTCATGGATCTCATCTAAGCTTATACTACACGCCATTGATGCAAAAGGTTATGGGCACACATGCAGGAACTTCACATGTTGAGTCATTAGTCTTTACCTTGAAGGTACAACAATATGTTCCTAAGTGGGAGTCAATCCTTAAGATGCAATCTGCAGGGAAATGGAAGTTATCATTGTTGAGCAGGATCAAATCAATAAAATATTTACAAATGGTGAAATAATATAAATTTCAATTCCAGAGCTTTTGCGAGCAGAGGGGTACATTTACAGAATCACTTCCTTTTGTTAATATACAAAGAGCTCGAAGAGCAGAGTCTGCAAAGTGCAGACCTCAATCCTCAAGTCCCTCCCATACCTATTCAATCAAAAAATATTATGTGTAACAATTTGATTACTGTATAACTGAAATCATTTATGGATTTTGTGAGGTACATATGTATGGATTTATCATCAAAACCAGTATTGGCTGCTGTGACAGCCACGACTGGGTTTGACGAGAAACAAGCTTCACAATAACACTGTCATTTTCAATGTCTCAGGGAAGGGTCTTCTGGGAAATATGCCCAAGTATCTGAATTGTACAGAAGAAGTCCTAGAGGAGAATTTGATGGAAGATATTTTGTATAGCACTTTGCTTACTATGTAACTATAAAATCATTGCTTTATTTGGTGACTTGATTACTGTGTAACTATTAAGCCATTGTCTAGAGTTCTCCATCAAATCCAGTCAAGCTGCTTCACTGCAGCCACACGACTGAATTTGACCAGAAACATTCTTAACGATTACTTGGTTTTAAAATTTAAAGCTGCATGGATCTCCTTTGAAGACAATGTACAGCTAGAAATGTATTTTTTTATCTTATGTTTAATGTCAATGTCCCATGGGATAAAGATCTGAGGCAAAATGTTCTAGCAACTGCTTCCAGGAGAGAACCAGGTATAAAAATTTGATGTAAAGTTATTTGTTCAACACCTTTATTACCATACAACAGATAAGTCTTTACTAAAATTCTTAATGGATACTTATATGGACGTCACATTAAAAACAGTCATGGCTGCTTCACAACAGCCAGGATTGGAGTTGATAAGATGCATTCTTAATTACTCAGAGTTTTTAAAAGTTACAGCAGCATAGAGTTCCTTCTAAAACAATATTCAGCTTGTTGTCTAATGTTCAATTTCAAATATGTTCTAAGAGATATCCAAGCATTTAATTTTTATGGAAAAGACTCAGACAAACACATTTAATCAAAAAATATTTTGTGTTACACATTGATTACTGTATAACTGTAAATCAGTTACGAATTTCATGAGGTACATATGTGTGGATTTAACATCAAAACAACAGGATTTAATGACAAACATGCTTACCAATGACACTCAGTCATTTTTAATGTCTCAGGGAAAAGTCTTCAAGGAAATATGTCCTAGCAACAGAATTGGATGGAAGAAGTCCCAGAGGAAAATTTGATGGAAGATATGTATAGCACCTTGGTTAATGTACAACTATAAAATCATTGCCTTATCTTGCAACTTATTACTGTGTAACATTGTCCAAATTCTTAGGCTATTGTCTATGAGTTTTTCATCAAATCCAGACAATCTGCTTCAGAGCAGCCACAACTGAATTCAACAAGAAATATCCTTAACAATTACAAGGTTTTAAAATTTAAAGCTGCATAAATCTCCTTTGAAGGCTATGTACAGCTCGATGCACTTAAATATCTTGCGTTTAATTTCAATGTTCCATGGAATAAAGTTCTAAGAGAAAATGTTCTAGCGTCTGCTTCCAGGTGAGAATCAGGGGTAACATTTTGATGTAGAATTATTTTGATTTATTTACCATACAACAGTTAAGCCGTTGTTAAAATTCTTAATGGATTCTTATATAGACTTCACATTAAATCCAGTCATGGTTGCTTCAAAACAGCCACAATAAAATCTGAAGTAAGATTATTTTATTAACCCTTTCAACACTGGTGGTATCTTCCATGCCAGTTAAATGGCAGAAATTGGAAGAATCCATATTCGTTATTTGGGGATAGAGTTAATTAATATTTTTAACGTGCAGCCTGAAAATATTAATTGTTCTACCACACACGTTCACTTAGTAGCCATCCTACTTAATGAAATTATGGCGTATCGTGTTCTGGACTGGAAAAACGACCTCTCTTGTTGACAGAGTTAAGCACCTTTATTACCATACAACAGTTAAGCCGTTGCTAAGATTCTTTATGGATACTTATATGAACTTCACATTAAATCCAGTCATGGCTGCTTCAAAACAGCCACAACAGGAGTTGATGAGATTCACACTTAATCACCCAGCACTTTTTAAAAGTTACAGCAGCACTGAGTTCCTTCTGAAAAACAACATCCAACTTGATGTCTTGTGTTCAATTTCAATATCCCAGGGAAATATGTTCTAAGAGAGATATCCTGATGTTTAATTTTAAGAGAAAAGACCCAGGGGAAATTTTTTTTTTGTTAAATGTATTGCGAGTAACACTGATTAATGTATAACTATAAAGTCATTTATGGACTTTGTGAGGTACATATGTATGGATTTAACATCAAAGCCAGTCTGGGCTGCTTCACAGCCACTGCATTTTTAAAAGTTACAGCTGCGTTCAATATTCAGCTTGATATATAATGTTAAATTTCAATGTCCCAGGGAAGTGTATTCTAAGAGAGATATCTTAATGTTTAATTTAAAATTTTTGAGAGAAAAGACCCATGGAAATTTTTTGTTTTAAGAATATTTTGTGTAACACTGATCAATGTATAACTATCAAACATTATGGACTTTTTTAGGCACATATGTATGGCTTTAACATCAAAACTTTGACAATAAACACACTTAACTATAACACTGGGCCATTTTCAATATCTCAGGGAAAAGTCTTCTCGAAAACATGCCCTAGTATTTGAATTGGAGATAACTTTGTTTGTCACTACTGATCTTCAAGTTCATAAATCGAGGATTTGGCATTCCTGATTTCATCAGAAAACCAAAGAAAATATGGGCGTATGCTGAATATGTGACTTTTCATTGGCGCAAACTCATCAGTGACCTCCTGAATTGAAGTAGTGATGGCACATTCAATGTTGTCTATGGGTTGTCCTTGCCTCACAGAAGTGGTGTGGAAGCAAGAGCCTCTGAAAAACTGATGTCAATATTATGGTATTTATGGTATACAATGTTCTTTCTAACTGGTAAAGAACGTGAGCATGCCAAGTCAAAGAGAATAATGAAGTGGGCTATAGAGTAACTCCAGTTAATTGAATAAAAAATCTTTTAATCTGTTTAATAATTATTCAGACATCCATTCAATGCCTCATTTTTGGCATCAATACATCCAATATGGGCATTTAATTTATTTATCTTCTTTGACAGAGCAATATATAATAAAATAAATGCTCAGTTTATAACTAGAAGATAGGAAAATGACCCAATTCTTGTTAATTATATACTCCCAAAAATTGAAACTTTTTCTCCAGATGGCAAAATGGCTATTCAATTACCAGGGTTCCACTGTTCTACTCCTCTCCCAAAGGTACCTGCGAGGAGATGTCAAGAAAACACAAGACATGCTCACAATCTTTCAGATAACGGCGACTGTGTTTCAATCACTGTCTAAGAGCAGAGAGATTGAAAGAAAATGAAAGGGTTAAAGAGAAGGAGAATCAGAACCTTTAACTGGTAGAGTGCTACATTATTTTTGGTCATCAAAATAAGTTCAAGAGTCTTTGTCTTGTTACAATCTATGGGAGAGTGCCCGTGGGCACTCTCCCATAAATTTTAACAAGGCAAATTCTTATAGACTAAATAATTTTGCATCAAGGATAACACAAAGTAAATCCACCAAGTATGAAGTCTTTAACCCTTTACCCAACGTAAAGGCCAAAACAGGCCAGCGATATTCTAAAAAATCATCAATTACTTTTCGTTATTATTTCATTTTTTGTCACCAAAACATAGGTTATGACCCCTCATTGGAATGAGCTCGTTCCAATGAGGGTTCATAACCTATGTTTTTGAGACAAAAAATGAAAAAAATTAGTTATTCAAGAATTTTTTTTGCAAGTGTTGTCTGCTTTTCAGGTTAGGTAAAGGGTTAATTTGGGGTACCTGTGCTTGATAATAAGGCCCAAATATGGGTTTCCGGTACTCGACCAGTTAAATACAAAATTTTGAATTAGTATCTCAAGAAATGACTCTAATTACTTTAACTATCTGAACATGTTGGAGGTTATCAGCAGAAAATTTCATGATTTTTTCTAAATTTTAAACAAAGAACCAACCCCAAACATCATTTCTTGTTTCATCAAATTCTTGTTAACCCATAAGTCCTCTGATTAATTTTACGTTAATAACTAAGGCCTAAAAAAAATAAAAAATCTGTTTCTCAGGTCCTCCCGCATGGTCCTTTTGGCTGCCGCATGCTCTCTTTTTATAACCAATTTAAACTTAAAAAAAATAAAAATTAAATGGTTTATGTCTGATATTTTACCCAAGTTAAAAAAATTGATGAATTTGCCCCTTGAGTGCAAGAAGGCTTAGCAATGCTTTAGCATTGCAAAGCCTTCTTGCACTGAAGGGATGAAATACACCACCACCCATGCTATTCTGCAGATTATGAGGCCTAAAACTTGAACCAAGAACATGAACTTTTGATGGCAAAGAAGTAATTATGGAAATAAAAAATAAAATAAAAAAATGCTCGCCCGCATGTAATTTCACAAATAATGGCCCAAGAAACAGAAGATATACTTTGTGTGGCCTAACGTAATACTTTTACATAGATGAAGATGATTTAACAGTGTTTTGACATTATTGTTGTCTGCATGTACACTGCAAAGATAAATGCTATCTGTCAGGCAAGTTCTCAAGGAACAATAGATTTGGGGGAACTTTATCAATGCAATATAAAGGGGCAGTTTGTGGTTGTATAAGGACTTAAAGGTTAACTAAATACACCTGTCAATTAAATATTTTTTACTGAAAAATAGCCATCTTATTAAGACTTTATTTTGACAGGATATCAAATTATTATTTTAATTATTGTTTTAAAATGTTTTTTAAACAATTTCAACAAAACCATATCAAGTGATCTCTCATTGGAACGAACTGGATATAGTTTTGTTGAAACGTTTTTAACCCAAAAAATTTTCAACTGCTTAATTTGTAAATTATGCAGGCAGATCTTTCCAATTTCGTAAGTTAAGGGGTTAACAGACTGCCACTGTATATATAAATTCCCAAAGGAGTAAAAAATGGACAGAAATTTTCTAATGATCATCCAACAATCAGGGTTGATTTAGAGTCTTATTGTAATTCTACCATGCTTACACGTCCATGTTCATCATGCATGTCATAGGCAAAATCACCAACATGTAGTACTGCTGTGTAGCGACCACTCAGTGCTTCTTTTATTAGAGCAGGTATGCTCTTTGTGTGCACTCCTAAATCTCCATAAACTAGATATTCTTGGGGCCATTGCTGTAAAAATAAAATGTGGAAAAATTCAATCAGTGAATGTATTTCATTGTGAGGCCTCATAGTTCAAAATTACATTGTGTCCTGATGGTCTGTACACATTCATTGTTTTCATCTTGATAATTAACTGCATTTGTTTTGAAATCATTTGAAAGCATAAAACTAAAATGACACTGTAGCTCAACTTGACCAAGAAGGGACTGAACTAAATAGAAAATTTCAGAAATGCCAAGTCATTCACTCAAGTTTCTACAGAAAAGACATCACACCAAAGGTACATATGAAATCAGACCAGAAAAAGATCGGGCGAGAGATGCAGCCTGTAGTGTGCTAATGGAATTGTTGACAATTTATATGCCAAATCCAAGATGTGCACTGACAGCCATGTTTTTCAATGAAATTCTGAAAAATGTGATCCCATCTAGACATCACACCAAAGCTATATATGAAATTTGAAAAAGATCAGGTGAGAGATGTAGACTGTAGGGTGTGCCAATGGAATTGTTGACAATTCATATGTCAAATCTAAGATGGCCACTGACGGCCAGGTTTTTCAACAAAATTTGGAAACATTCAATAGATCCTATTGTGGATAGACAGAGGAATGTAAGGATGGATGGACGACAGATCACAACCCATCACAAGTTGAGCTAACAAAAGGAAAGGACTAGTTTATATTTACCTTTGTTGATGGAGTACCGTCAAAAATAAGTTGTTGAATATTCATAAGGAAATCTGCCCTCCTTTCTTCTGCAGTTAACATTTCCATTGGTAGATATCATTTCTTGGGAAGCTTTTCCTGAAAGCTTCCCAAGAAATGATATTCAGTGTTGGAGTGGTGTAAAGAAGAGAAATGCACAAGAAATTTTCTTGTGGTTATGCGGTTAAAGCGGTTACACTTTAAAACAGCCTGGGGTCATATTGCATCATTGGAGTGGAGGATGCTAATGTACCCAGAGCAATGGCAAATAACTGTGAGACCCTACGATTTACTATCCTGTAACAAGCAGGATCAGCACCTGTTGCAGACAATATAGCGTTGACATGCTGTATCCTATGTTACAATCTCCTTCAACTATTGCTAACCTTGTATTTGGGGGAGGGAGCGGGGAGTAGTAGACATAAAATATCCTGTGTTATAATTTCCTTCAACCATTGCTCACCCTGTGTTTGGGGAAAGGGGGTAGTAAACTGGAGACACAGTTTCTAAATATAGAACCTTAGTGAGCACGCTCACATACCCCACGTGCCCCGATATTTCAAGCTCTAATCATTTTTTAAAAATAAACATAGATTCTAGGAATACTGCAGAAAACAGTGTTCTGTAGTTTCAACGGTATTGAAAGAATTCAAGCAGAGAAAAAGCCCGGAAAACTGTAATTTTGATGAACTTTTCAAAGTCTATGGGGACCGTAATTTTGGTAAAAATCAGTGGAGCGGAACAAAACCCAAACTTGTTCTGTAGGCCACCATGTTAGACTAACATATCAAAAATCAGCTCAATATCTGGAAGCGTGTAGGAAAAAAGTCTGCAAAACTGTAATTTTGATGAACTTTTCAAAGTTCAAGGGCCGTAATTTCGGTAAAAATCAGTGGAGCGGAACAAAATGCAAACTTGATTTGTAGGCCACCATATCAGACTAACATACCAAACATCAGCTCAATATCTGGAAGCGTGTAGGAAAAAAGTCTGGAAAACTGTAATTTTAATGCATTTTTCAGAGTCCAAGGGTCGTAATTTTGGTAAAAATCAGTGGAGCGGAACAAAACGCAAACTTGTTCTGTAGGCCACCATGTTAGACTAACATACCAAAAATCATCTCAATATCTGGAAGCGTGTAGGAAAAAAGTCTGCAAAACTGTAATTTTGATGAACTTTTCAAAGTTCAAGGGCCGTAATTTCGGTAAAAATCAGTGGAGCGGAACAAAATGCAAACTTGATTTGTAGGCCACCATGTCAGACTAACATACCAAACATCAGCTCAATATCTGGAAGCGTGTAGGAAAAACGTCCGGAAAACTGTAATTTTAATGCATTTTTCAGAGTCCAAGGGTCGTAATTTTGGTAAAAATCAGTGGAGCGGAACAAAACGCAAACTTGTTCTGTAGGCCACCATGTTAGACTAACATACCAAATATCATCTCAATATCTGGAAGCGTGTAGGAAAAAAGTCCGGAAAATTGTAATTTTGATGAACTTTTCAAAGTTCAAGGGCCATAATTTCGGTAAAAATCAGTGGAGCGGAACAAAATGCAAACTTGATCTGTAGGCCACCATGTTAGACTAACATACCAAAAATCAGCTCAATATCTGGAACTGTGTAGAAAAAAAGTCTGGAAAACTGTAATTTTGATGAATTTTTCAGAGTCCAAGGGCTGTAATTTCGGTAAAAATCAGTGGAGAGGAAAAAAATGCAAACTTGATCTGTAGGCCACCATGTTAGACTCACATACCAAAAATCAGCTCAATATCTGGAAGCGTGTAGAAAAAAAAGTCTGGAAAACTGTAATTTTGATGAATTTTTCAGAGTCCAAGGGGCGTAATTTCGGTAAAAATCAGTGGAGTGGAAAAAAATGCAAACTTGATCTGTAGGCCACCATGTTAGACTCACATACCAAAAATCAGCTCAATATCTGGAAGCGTGTAGAAAAAAAGTCCGGAAAACAAGTAGGACTGACTGATGGACTGACGGATGGACCAGTCAAAAACATTATACCCCAGCAACTTCATTGCGTGGGGTATAATAAATATTGCTCAGTAGTTCTGTGTACTCCAGCATCCTCCACTCATAAATTTGTCTAATGTGATATGGACCAGGCTGTTGAAAGTGTCATTAAACCCCAATAAACAAACAAATGTAAAATTGAACACATCTATCTTTCATGAAAAAACATGTTGATGAGAAGGGGTAATCCTTAGAAAATTTAGAGTACAGTGAAACACACTTAGTAAGTCTAAAAAAAGTTAAAAATCTGTTTCTCAGGCCCTCCTGCGTGATCTTTTTGGCTGCCACATGCTCTCTTTTAATAACCAATGCAAACTTAAAAAAAAAAAAAATTAAATGGTTTATGTCTGAGATTTTACCGAAGTTAATAAAAATTTATATATTTGTTCACGACCACCTATGCTATTCTGTAGAATATGAGGCCTAAAACATGAAGAAACCAAAAACATGAACTTTTGATGGAAAAAGAAATAATTACAAAAATAAAAAAGAAAATAAAACAAGAGGTCCCAAGGGGCCTTAATCGCTCACCTGACAAAGTGTTTCAAAGAAGTATGTGGGGTCACATTCAGTTAGATATGGTTCATCGACACTACAAAGGAATGAAGTCATGAAAGGCAAATTTTATGGAGAAACACTATGGAATGGATTTGAACAAACTTGAACCAAATCTGCTCCCCTCCCCAGAGAGCCCAAATATTAAGCCAGGGACTCAAACTGAACAAACTTGAATCTCAGCCCCCTTGAGATGTTATATACCAAATATAAAAGAATTCTAACCGGTGGATCTGAAGAAAAATGTTTTTAACCCTTTACCCAACGAATCGCCTACATCCGCCCACGTAGTATGCAAATTCAGCAACTGAAAAAAACTATTATTTTTCGAAAAATTTCAACAAAACCATATCATGTGATCCCTCTTTGGAACGAGCTTGTTGAGCTCGTTCCAAAGAGAGGTCACAAGATATGGTTTGCTTGAAATTTTTTGAAAAAAATTATAAAATGATATTTAAAATAGTAAATTTTGATATCGTCTGCTTTGGGTAAAGGGTTAAAGGGATGCCCTCATGTTGCACCGAGTTAAACTTTGGCCTCCAATAGAGAGCCAAAATAACGGGGTCTGAAGCGCTCATCTTGAACAGAAATCGATATAAACAGAGGCCAAGAATGAATCTACATTAAGCAACCAATCTCCATAAGATCCACTGTCAATCCTTGAGCCCCTCAGAAGTGACTAAAATAGTCCAAGCATCACACCTTTTTTTCAGTTAATCATAATGTAAAAAGTGGAGCTCCCCTATGGAGGCCCTTGATACAACCTATGTGGATTAATCTTAGTTACGCACCTTGAGGGTACTTAATAAAAAATTTCTAATTCTTCAGCTGCATGGCTCCTTATAAAATTAACTTGGAGTTATGTTTCCATTTTGAGCACACAGTGAGTCTATTATTAGCGAGGGTTAATTTTTTTCATATAAATCGAATATCTGTTTCCCACTTATGCTGCATAACAAATTTTGATAAAATCAGACTAAGAGATCTGAATAGTGAACTACAGATGTTGTATACCAAATGTGAAAGGATACTGACTGGTGGATCTAAAGAAGAAGATTTTTAAAGAAATTTCCTCATATTGCACTAAGTTAAAATTTCAGCTACTATATCGGGTCCAAATATATACCTAGGGACCCGTTTTGAACAAACTTGATGGAAAAAGCATCAATATACAATGCCATTTAAAATCAAATACTGAGAAAGATCGCCTTAATAGAGCATACTATTATTATATAGAGACTGCACAGTTGCCATATTCTATGCAAGGCATCATGACACCTGTTGAAATTTCTAAGCATTACGATTTTGTTTTTTGATGGAAATTCGTGGTATCGAGTGATTTGCACATGTCCGTCGAACATGGAATCCATCTTCAATAAAAAATGCAGACAGTGTTGTCCTTTTCCCATATGCATTCCTACTGCTGCACTCTAAAAGTGTTTTGAATGCCAAGCTTTGTTTTTGGATATGTGAAGCACATTTGGCCACAAGTTGTTCTCCGGAAATATTATTTTATTATCAATTCTAGTGAATACGGTTGCAGACTTCCAGAAACCAGTGGTGCCTGCTGTCAACTCTATGAGTCGATTACGTATGTGTTTCATGTTCTGTACATCTCAACCTTCTTTCTGATGTATAATTTGTGTGTACTTAATTTGAATTGAAGGAATATCAGAGGTGGGAATTTCAAAATAAACAAAATTCTCTTACTTTATTAGCACCTTAAAGCTGTACATCCATCGGCAATATGGAGCTAAGCCCCTGGGATGCCTATTGGTGGTTGTTTCACTTTTCAGTTTTTGGATGGACAGTTAGGAGGGAGAAGAAAGCCTAAGCATCAGTGAGCAGTTTCAACGTAAGAACATGGCACATGTATGGCTTGAGAACAAGTCTCATAGGCTGAAGACACACAGGGCCACAACGTTTCCCATTTGAGCAAGAAACAGGCCTCCTCTTTTCAAAATTTTGTGTAACCCATTTATCGTTCACCTGGTCTGAGCTTTTGGGGGGGGGGGATGGTGGTGTGGGGGCGGGGGGGGGGGGGGTTACAATAAGTAGATTTTGGCTGGTCTGACTCATTTGCACTAAGTGACCATTAAGTGTATCAACATGTATTTACATCTTGTCACAAAGAATCTATTTTTAGATCGCTGTACATATAGCTGTTGATTGTTTGATTGTTTAAGTAGGCCATCCTTGTTTACATCAGTTAGACAAAATCATCTAGAAGTTTAATGAATTGATTTTAACCAACCAATCAAAAATTGATGGAAAATAGAATATTGGAGAAACTTCTAGGACATTCTATCTGAGAACTGTAAATATCTTTGTCACCAGAATTCAAAAAGTATTTTCAGATAAATTCATTTCAGATAGACATTCTATACATTAGAGATTATTATTGTTGCAGGACAGTGCATTGTTATAGAAGCAGTGCTTCTTTGTGAATTTGGAAAAGTGATTCCAAAAGAGAATTTTGAAGTGAATTTATTCATCTTGTAAAAGAGAATTTATACAAGCTGTGAAACAGAATAAATTTTTGTGAAAAACCAGGATTTTACTGGATTATTTTTTAAACTACCTACTTATTGGATTTTAACTCCATTTGAATTTTGCTGAGCATTTCATTACATTTCATTGGAAACTGCTGATATTTCTAAGTGAATTTTTCATTACAAATCTACGGGATACTGTTTCTGAAAACACATTCTTAGACTTAATACTACCAACCGGAAAATTTCTTCACAAGATTCTTAAGCACTGGATTACTGGATTCTATCGAACTGTGTTTTGGACTAATTCAATAATTGATAAGTATCAATGTTTTTATTTTCTGTAGTAAACCAATTAGTGTAAAAGATCTTTGTATCATTTTATTTTATATTATTTGTTTTAATTAAATTTTAGAATAGTTAAATTCCTAGTTATTGTTGCTGATTCTCAGATTTTTTTCTGTTACCAATATCATTATTAATTCCACACCGTGACAGAAATGAGCCACTGTTCCCTCAACAACAAGCATAACTACAATTCTTTTGAATCACTTCAAAGCCAAAGACTACAGGTCTGCAATAAGATCTCATTTTGACCAATCACGACCAAAAGGGGATGTCATCATCTAGGCATTATATGGAGCCAACCTAACAAGTTACAATGAAATACTTCCATAAATACGACCTATAGACTATGCTAAAGGTTTTGTGGTTTTGGGCTCATCTAGACATTATTTGGAGTCATCCTACCAAGTTACAATGAAATCCCTTCATAAATATGACCTGTAGACTGTGCTAAAGGCTTTCGGGCTTCGGGCCCCTGTAGCCATCACGGTTGACCAATCGCTTCCAAAAGGGGACATTCTCATCTAGACATTATATGAAGTCAACCTACCAAGTTACAATGAAATCCCTCCACAAATATGACCTGTAGACTGTGCTAAAGGTTTTCAGGTTTTGGACTCGGGCAGTCATCACGGTTGACAGAACATGACCAAATGGGGAAGTTCTCATCTAGACATCATACGGAGGCATAAATATGACCTGTAGACTGTGCTAAAGGCTTTCGGGCTTCGGGCCCCTGTAGCCATCACGGTTGACCAATCGCTTCCAAAAGGGGACATTCTCATCTAGACATTATATGAAGTCAACCTACCAAGTTACAATGAAATCCCTCCATATTAAATATGACCTGCAGACTGTACTAACAGTTTTGGGGTTTTGGGCTTGGGCAGCCATCACGGTTGACAGATCATGACAAAAGGGGACGTTCTCATCTAGATATAATACAGAGGCATCCTTCCAAATTACAATGAAATCCCTTCATAAATACAACCTGTAGACTGTGCTAATGGTTTTTGAGCTTGGGCAGCCATACCGGTTGACTGATCATGACCAAAAGGTGACGTTCTAATTTCTCATCTAGACATGACCCCAAACCTGCATATGAAATTTTGTGACGATCAGACAAAACTATGGGGTGTAGCCTATGCTAAAGGAAAATGTGAACAGATTCACAGACTTCCGCACGCATGATGGCCATAGCTTATCTTGACTTTGTCAAGTTAAGCTAAAAACTTGAATCTGACATCTATAAGGATGCTGTAGACTAAATATGAAAAAATTCTGACTGGTGGATCTGAAAAAGAACACTTTTAAAGAATTGTCATCTTGCATCAAGTTAAAATTTGGGCTCCCTTAAGGAACTCAAATATGATTTCAAGAACTTGATCTGAACAAATTTGAATCTGATCTCCATAAGGATATTGTATACCAAACAGAAGAGGATTCAGACTAGTGAATCTGAAGAAGACTTTTAAAGAATGTTCATCAAATTGTACGGAGTTAAAATTTTGGCTTCCACTGATAGTATAAACCTTGGGACTTTATTTAAACAAACTTGAATCGGACTCTCAAAGAATTCTGTATACCAAATATCAAAAGATTCTGTTTAGTAGCTCTATAGTTCTAAAGAAGATTTGTGAAGAATATTTCTCATACTGCACAAAGTATAATTGGGCCTCACATTTCTTTAACCTAGGAATTATAGAAATACTATTACCAAATATCAAAAGACTCTTCCTGGTGGATCTGAAGGCCAAAATCTCTGAAGAATATCCCTCATATTGCACTGAGCTAAGTGGCCAAAAATTGAACCAAGAGACGTGATTTGAACCAATTTGAATATTTCTACTTTTAACTCCTGGAGATTCCCACAGGTATGCCAGAACATTTTTTCGCATGAATCAAGTACTTATATCAACTCTGATTCAGATCAGCATAGTGGTTCAGAAATAGGAATTTCTGGAGGGGCCAAAAGGCTTGCCCCTCCCATTACAAAAGCCAATATCACCCTCCACACTTCATTTGAACAAACTTTATTCTGCACCTCAAAAGGAACTGCAGAACCTAATAACAAGTCATTGGACCTGTTGGTTCATGAGAAAAATGTTTCAAAATTTAGGGACATTGCAACTTGATTTGAACAAAAAGTGATGTCATAAACAATAATATCAAACTTCACTGAAATCAGTTCAGGGTTTTTTTTCCAGAAGTCTTGAATACCATGTTCACGAACAACATACACTGGATGAAGAGTGATCAATACATTTCACCCTGATTTCAGTCAAGTGACCTAAAATCTATCGTGGGATTATCCTACAATTTATTTCAGCTGATACTGTACAAGCAGGTCTTTTGATTACCAGCATTTTTGGTGATATGACTGAATCTGGGGGCACTTGACCTGCCAGTGCAACCACTGTGAGTCCAATGCCTCTAAATTTAGTCAATTTTCAAGGAACTAAAAGTCTTTAACACTCAGAGCCTTAAAATTCCCTTGGTGTAGGTCTAAAAATCATTTTAATTTGGTCCAGACTCACTTGGGCCAAATTCTCATTTGGGTCTAAAATCACCAAATGTGCATTTGGACCAACATCACTTTAATATTGATAAAGTTGCTTTACCAGAACCCCAATGAGATATTTATTATCTTTCTTTACTGGATATCAAAAAACATTTTCGGCTGAGCTACCTGCATCAGACTTTATGAAATTGAAATGTTCACGTTTGCACGGCATCTCATATGCCATATTCCACTTACTGTGACATTCTTGTGTGGCGTCTTGAAATAGAAAGGTCCACTTGATATGTTATTGGACATCGGTAGGTAAAAGTAAGTCCAATCTTCTTGCAAATCCTGAAAATATAATAAACCAATTACATTAGATATGAGACAAGTCAGTATTATAGCCAAAAAAGATGGGAGTACAATGGAGCCTACTTGATTGTATATCTCTTAACTGAAAAACCCTGTTAACTGAATATAATTTCCCAACACAAAACCATTTACTATATACCCCCAGTACAAATGTGACCTGTTAACTGAATATAGGTTATAGAATAAACTCCTGTTAATTGAATAAAAAATCTTGTAACCTATCGAGAAATTACCCTGACTCTCCCCAGTTTTCCTTTGTTTATAGACCTATTTGGCCTCAGTATATTCAATACAGGCATTTAATCTATTATATCTTGTTTGACAGAGCTCATGGAGCTCTGTCAAACAAGATATAATAGAATAAATGTCAAGTTTATCTCTAGAATACAGGAAAGTGACACAATGCCTGTTAATGGAATACTTCTGTTAACTGAATAATTTTCATTGGCAAAGTGTCTATTCAATTAACAGGGTTCCACAGTAGTAGGGTTGATAGAACAATAGAACAATGAAGATATATGGGGCAGAACAGATGTAATTCATTTTGTTTTGCAATCAATGATAAGCCTTTCGATTGAAAATGGCAGGTGCACTGTATATTGCTTGCTACCATTTGAAGTGATGCATGCTATTGTTGAGTCCCAGAATAAGGAAAATGTTTTTCAAGAAAAACATCAATGAACATCTGCACACCATTCACTCCACTGGTGCACAGTAAGCTGGGATTACCTATTGTTCTAAGATTTTTCCGCCAAAAATAGAATTTATTTGAGTTCGGTCTAATACATGATATGCAACTCCAATGGAGGAATCAATAGTCAATCAGATGATTATGCATGGCAAGTATGAGCAAAAAACAGTGAATTGCATTACTAGCTTTTGAGGTTTGTCAAATTCCGATGTTTATACAAGCAATAAAAAAAATCTTGAGCTCTCGCATCTTGAACATTTTTTCATGAAAGTGTAAACTGAAGGAATTGAAATCTGACTTGATAGTTTGGAGAGTGGTGATCCAAACTTAACTTTTTTCTTCATGTCATAATTTTAAAAAACAGGTCTCCAGAAGAAAGCCGGACACTCTCCTATATTCTGAATATATTTGCACATGTCGACATAAACAGTATTGGACGAGTCAATATTATCTAGGGTCCCAGTGTTAAAAAGTTGAATTTAGCAGTGGAATGTTGCTTTTTAATATGGACAGAACACAATCACTGGAACGTGAGATATCTGAAGACCTGTGAAGATCTTGGCAAGAAACAAGACCACAGATGAAATGCCTTTAACCCGTTGAGTATTTTCAAAATATTTGTCATCAAATCTAGTCATGGCTGCATCACAGGATTTGACGAAAAAGTAACCTTAATTAACTCAAGAAATCATTGGTAAAAAGTCCATTCATTTTTTAAAGGGGAAATTTATTTAGATGTACCCAAATTAAACTTATTTTTAGGGACAAGAGATTTTCTATATATTTTCTGCCAGCATGTGCAAGGAATTTAAGGCTGTCAGCTATACCTGGAAACCAAAGCTATGATACAGCTTTAATATGCAAATCTTTTGATGCCATGCTTTACAATTGCTTGTTGTTATGTATACATGTACCATCTCATTTTATAAGAAGACAGGGATTATTTTGGGTGTCTACAGGGGCCGATTATGGGACCCTTTCCCAACGGCATTTTGATATGATTTTTCCCAATTTTAAA
This sequence comes from Pictodentalium vernedei, assembly GCA_031216915.1. Taxonomy (NCBI): domain Eukaryota; kingdom Metazoa; phylum Mollusca; class Scaphopoda; order Dentaliida; family Dentaliidae; genus Pictodentalium; species Pictodentalium vernedei. Next base: position 172,497,386 of record CM062295.1, on the reverse strand, counting down.
CCAAAAATTTCCCAATCTCAGTCCTCATTCAAATAAAAAAAAAAAATTTTCTTCAACTCTTGAAGGCCTAATTTTGACTTTAGTCATTTTTTGCTGCAACAAAAACAGGTGGCTCAACAGGCAGTTTTTAGAAACAATTTCAAGTTACATCCCCAGAACCTTGTAAGTTGTTTCTAGGCAAGTCTTGTCTATATGGGCAGCCAAGACTTGCCTAGACACAACTACAAAATCACAGAAAGTAGACTGTTGAAGTGCAGCACAATCCATTTAATAGAGATTATAGAAACTGATCATTATTTCATGCGATTGTTTTATTATAAAACTTACAACATGTACTATCCATGTTTTAGCTTCAGAATTAATATTCTCAGTTCATTTCGAAGGTTCTTATTATGTGTGTTTCTTCTCCCTAACACATTCCCAACTGGAGCCTTCATGATGCAAATTTTTCCAATTGCACTGGCTCCGAACCCTTTCCCAAAGAGAGCAAAAGAATCACTGAGAAGGATCAGCCTTCAGCCTCCATGGAATACACTTTCGAGCTGAAACAGCAAAATAATGCCAAGAGATCTTGAAAATATCTCTTTTTCTTTTCAAAGCATTAAACAGTTGATATTTGCTCTCCGAGATCATTCTTAGGTTAGGAAATGTTTTGTTGAAAAATACCTAGACAATGTCATCTTTCTGAAATGTAAATGTATGCCTTAAATTACTCTTGACCTAGCTTTAATGATGCTTTTGTATTAAGGGGTACAGGCATACTTTTTTTTATTGAAACATACCTTCTAATTACATGTATAAGAAAAATGTGTTGATAATATGAACAAGTTACAACTGGTACAGTAATAGCTCACAAAAATGTTGCATGATAACTACAAGAAATTTCTGTATCCATTCCTCCTGTTGGAAAATTCAATACTTGATATTATTCAATGGGCAGATCTCAAAATTATGTCAATGGTTGAAATCATCAGCAAAGAAATGAAAGTGGCAATGATATACTGCAGCTCAACTTGACCAAGAAGTGACTGAACTAAACAGAAATTTCCAGTAGTGCAGAGTTATTTGCTCACGTTTCTACAGAAAAGACATTACACCAAAGCAAAACATACAAAATCAGAAAAGAACGGTGAGGGATGCGGCATGAAGGGTGTGCTAATGGAATTGACAATTGATATGCCAAATCCAAGATGGCCATTGGTGGCCATGTTTTTCAATGAAATTCAGAAAAATTTGAGAGCTCCCATCTAGACATCACAGAAAAGCTACATATAAAATGTGAAGAAGCTCAGGTTAGAGGTGTGGCCTGTAGGGTGTGCTAATGGAATTGTTGACAATTTATATGCCAAATCCAAGATGGCCACTGGCAGCCATGTTTTTAAGTGATACTCAGAAAAATTTGAAGCTGCCATCTAGACATCACACCAAAGCTACATATGAAATTTGAAAAAGATTGGGTGAAAGATGCAGTCTGTAGGGTGTGCTAATGGAATTGTTGACAATTTATATGCCAAATCCAAGATGGCTGCTGGCGGCAATACTTTTCAAGGAAATTCAGAAAAATTCAAAAGCTCCTATCAAGACATCGCACCCAAGCTACATATGAAATTTGAAAAAGATAGGCTGAGAGATGTGGCCTGTAGGGTGAGCTAATAGAATTGTTATCAATTCAAATGTCAAATTCAAGCTGGCCACTGGTGGCCATGTTTTTAACCAAAGGGTGGCTGATTCCCCCGAAAAAAGCCTTGATAGCCATTCCAACCTTATTCGCGACACACCCTCTGGTTGTGGGCAATAATAATACCAAGTATCATTAATATCCTTGAAGGCTGTAAGAAGTTATGGAGCGGACACGAATTCCGTCTACGCCTGGATGGACAGACGGACAGACGGACAACGTCACAGCTAGATTCCCCCGAATTTTTTTCGGGGGAATAAAAATTTGATAGCTCCCATCTAGACAGCATACTAAAGCTATATATGAAATTTGAAAAAAGATCGGCTGATAGTTGCAGCCTGTAGGGTGAGCTGAAAGAATTTTTGATAATTTAGATCCAAATCCAAGAAGGATGAAGGCGGCCATGTTTTTCAACAAAACTCAGAAAAATTTGATAGCTCCCATCTAGACATCACACCAAAGATACATATGAAATTTGAAAAAGATCTGGTGACAGATGCGGCCTGTAGAGTGTGCTAATGGAATTGTAGACAATTTATATGCCAAATCTAAGATGGCCGCTGGCGGCTATGTTTTTCAATGGAATTCGGAAAAATTCAAAAGCTCTCATATGTAGGCATTGCTCCAAAGTACATCAAGTTTCATAGAGCTACAGGAGCTCTGTCAAATATGATCTAATATAATAAATGCTCAGTTTATCACTAGAATAAAGGAAATTGATTAAATTCCTTTCAATAGATTAAATGCTTATTTTAGGTCAACAAACATGAGGAATTCGGTAGTTTGTCAAGTATTTCTTGGATAGATGAGAGACTTTTTCATACAATTAACAGGAGTTTACCTATAACCTGTGTGCAATTAACAGAGCAAATTTCTACTGAGGATATGGCAAATGGTTGGTGTTTGAAAGTTATTTTCAATTAACATGTTATTTAATTAAGAAATATTCTGATTATGTGGACACCACTGTATTGTGATGAAATCACAAAAACCCCAAAGCTTTGCATCAAAAAACCCCTGAAAATCGACCCTGGCATTCCTTTCTAATCAAAAAAAAAAAATAAGGAATTTCAAATCATTGTACCAAGACACCCAAAGGTTTCTGGGCAGACACCCACAAATAATGCTTTTGTATAATCAAGGTCCAACACTGCAGAATTATTGGTATCAAGAAAGTGAAATCAAACTTTGTCTTTGATCTGTGATCATAAGAAAAACTGTCAAATTTCAAATTATCCTCAAGCATTCAGATTTCATGGAAACGATTGTTCCATTTCCATGCAGGCTCCATCAGGTCAAAATCACAGAAACGAAAAACAGGTTCCCACAAATGTTTTAGTATTTCCATTTCCATCATGGGGTACTTAAAACACACATGTTTTCTACCAAAACTAAATAAAATTGTAATATTTATCACAGATGAAACAGTGATGCGATTTGTAACAATAATAATGGTGCACTTGTTTTGACATTCTCAGTCGATTTAGATTGTTGAGTATGCATATTGCCAACAGTTTCTGATTTTTAATTACTAATATCAAATGCATCCAATTTCAGTGTGTTTGACACCAAAACCATGTGAAGCCAAACACACAAAACTGTATCATTGATTGAAAGCAATAACAAAATCACATTTTATAACTGAAACTGACGATGGAGGAAATATTTCTTTGCTAAAATAAGATATTTTCTTTCAATTTAACAGCACTCCATGCAGAATCAAGAAGAAGAGGTGTGTTGAAGGTTTTTTTATATACAAGGTTAACAGACATTTTGTCCCAATCAATTCAATATCATTACCTTCGTAAATGGGATGGGGCATTTCAAACTTGGGCGATTCGCCCTTTCTGAATCAGAATGCACCAAGAATTTTTTAATTATTTTTTTTATTTGTTCTACTTTGAAGTAAAAAACAAAATAATTGTTTCATTGTTCTACATTTATGATGATTTTTTCTTTACCTTTTTCACTTGCAACTAGTGTTGTACACACTCATCAGAGTCATCATTGCCTCAGTTAGCTCTTAGAAGCCGGGGAATCAGAATGAATTTATTGAGCATGACATACTGCAAAAAACTTACAGTGAAGCAGGTGCTTCTAGTCAAGTGTCATCTGCCTATTCAGGCAGATGACACTTGACTAGAAGCACCTGCTCAGTGTTTAATTCTCCCAAACCCAAAGACAGCCGAACCTTCACAGCCAGATTACCTGCCATATTACATCACAGGCAAGAAAACTTGACTCCCAGCTTCTAAGAGTTAATCTGTTGTTAATTGAGTGTTCATGGGCTGGGCACAAAATAAACAAATGAAAATACAGATAATCTGTCTCACTTTTTAATTTGTTATTTCATCAAATGTATTCACCCTCTTATCTATAGCAATCCACTTCATATTCTAGGTCTTTCTTAACCCTTTACCCAATGCAGATGATATCAAAATTTATTATTTTAAATATCATTTTTTCAAATTTTTCAAAAAATGTCAACAAAACCATATCATGTGACCCCTCGTTGGAACGAGCTCGATGAGCTCGTTCCAATGAGGGGTCACATGATATGGTTTTGTTGACATTTTTTGAAAAATAATATTTTTTCAAATGCTGAATTTGCATATTACGCGCGGATGCTGGCGATTCGTTGGGTAAAGGGTTAAAAATAGTTTCCTTGATAGTTCTTGTTGAAACCCAGCAGTAGGTTCTATAGTGTTCTCATACATCAAATACACGGAACCTGTTTACTAGTTCCATGAATTTCTTAAATCTGCATGCCCGTGTTCTCCACATGATAAAATTAAAAATTAATGTGCAGATTCAAATAACAAGGTTTTTTGCACAATCAAGGGTCATAACTCCAGAGTTATATCACTGGAAATCTGAAAATCAAATCTTGCTTTTATTCTGTTGTCATTAGAAAAACTATCTAATTCAAATCAATCCATCAGATGGTAAAATAGGTTTTGAGGAAACCAAAAATAGCAAAGTTTTGTTTAATGAAGGGCCATAACTCTGAAACTGCTTAAGCAAATATTCAGAAAATTGCTCCTATCCACCTGGGTGCTTTCAGAAGTAATGTCGTAACATTCTGCCAAAGGGAACTAAAATTATTGGACCGAATGCAGACAGATGGATGGATGCCAATTTGAAAAGACAGACATGTACGCGTAACACTAGCATAAATGCGAGAGGGGGGGGGGGGGGGGGGGATAAAATACATCATAAACCTGCAGGAAAAGTTTTAAACAGCAGGAAAAGTTTTAGTCAATGGTCCTCCTAGTACATATTTAACCTGAAGGTTGATTGAAAAAAAAAATGTTCTTGTTTTTTGTGCTTTTTTACAAAATATGAGTTAATTTGTCCAAGTTCAACCCTCAGCACCACTAATGACATAATATCAAAATTTCAAGCTGTTGATTTCTCCCATAATGCAACTTGGAATTTAACCAATTCAGTCTTGTTTGATGAGGCTCATGGGCTCTGTCAAACAAAACTGAAATTCGTTAAATTTCAGGGAGTGTGGTGGCTCAGTGGTCACAGCATTGAACTTCAAACTGAATGGTCCATGGTTCGATCCTGCTAGGGGTAACTGCATTGTGTTCATGGGCAAGACACTTAATCCTAATTGCCCTTGTGTGGGCATGTTAGTGCTGTGTACTAAGGCATACTACATGTCAATGGTGCACTTGTCTTCAACCAATGCTAACCCTGATTGTGTAGAGTAAGTACATAGGGGAGTCTGACAGTTGCTTGCCATTGCTTGGTGGTTCTCCCAAGGTACTCCGCTTTGTCCACCCCTAAAACTGGGTTATCCTGGCTGGTGAAAGTGTTGTTAAACCCCAATAAATAATAATAAATAATAGGTTAAATTTCTTGGTTCATTATGAGAAAAAGTTTGCTGCTTGAAATTTCAAAATGGTACTTTAATATCAGTGTGCAGAACATTAAATTCTATGCCATGAGCATTTTAGTGATAATCTATTCTTTATGTACTCTCTGTGTACTTTACGCCAGAAATAATGTAAAAGGGATTAAACCTGAGGGGAAATATCCTTCACCATGTGCAGTTTTGTTCAGTGAAAATCAAACATTTAATCCATTATATTGCATTCGACAGAGCTTAGTGTGCATTGTGAAATGAAATGTCATTGGTAAACTGAACAATTTATTTGAGCTGATTTAGTATGCAATCAATTTAGAATGACAGTTTAAATAAGTGCATCGCCAGGCGGCAGATCAATATACGACTTCCTATGAAGGAATTGGACTTGTGAAGAAATTTTTAGTTGAACAAAAGGTAAATAATTCCTTCAAAAATAATTGTACATTCCTGGCTTGTGACCCATTAAAGTTGAATATATTGTTTTTAAGTTATTGCGTGGAAAATCAATGAAAGTGTCAGTGACACTGCAGCTCAACTTGACAAACTTGAACTTGGTAAGTTATAAATGAAATGGCAAAATTGAAGAACAGAGTAATCCATCAATTTTTAAATGTAATCTGTAAGACTGGCTAAAGGAAGAATGTTGATACACAAATCCAGTATGTTCAGAGGTTACTTACTGTAAATGGCAACTTTTTTCACAGAAATGAATGCTAATCAATAGTTTTTATCGAAAGGTCTTGTCTAATGAGAACACCAAGTTAAACAAGCATACCAGGTTTCAAAGCAATCCAATCATAAATGTGCCCTGTAGGGTGTGCCAAAGAGAAATATTGAGGTCTGACTAGACTAAGTTCTAAGAACATTGGCCGCGGCAACATTTTCTTACGGATATTGAAGAAAATCGATAGCTCCCATCTAGAGGTCACCCCAAACAAGCATGCCAGGTTTCAAAGCAATCCAATCATAAGTGTGCCCTGTAGGGTGTGCCAAAGGGAAATATTGAGGTCTGTCTAGACTAAGTTCTAAGAACGTTGGCAGTGGCAACATTTTTTGATGGAAATGGAAGAAAATCGATAGCTCCCATCTAGAGGTCTCGCCAAACAAGCATCCCAGGTTTCAAAGCAATCCGATCATAAATGTGCCCTGTAGGATGTGCCAAAGGGAAATATTGAGGTCTGACTAAACTAAGTTCTAAGAACGTTGGCCGCGGCAACATTTTTTGACGGAAATGGAAGAAAATCGATAGCTCCCATCTATAGGTCACCCCAAACAAGCATACCAGGTTTCAAAGCAATCTGATCATAATGTGCCCTGTAGGGTGTGCCAAAGAGAAATATCGAGATCTTCTGACTGAACTAAGTTCTAAGAAGGTTGGCCGCGGCAACATTTTTTGATGGAAATGGAAAAAAATCGTTAGCTCCCATCTATAGGTCACCCCAAACAAGCATACCAGGTTTCAAAGCAATCCAATCATAAATGTGCCCTGTAGAGTGTGCCAAAGGGAAATTAAAATTTTTTAGTAAATTTTGTTTCTTAACATACCTACCACAATTGTTTACAATTGGCTGTAACATAAGTGCAAGCCCTACTTCGGAACTAACTCAAGCTTTTAGAATCTTTTCCAAACGAGTTGGAAAAGTACTAGAGTGCAAAAGCACGAAAAAGATCGAAAAAAGGGTCGAGCGAGACCAGCGCTCGAAATTACAGGTACTCTCTCTGCACACCTCTTGCGTTTACCGAGCGCATGCGCAACAACCGTGACGTCAATTCCGTATTTCCGCCAACGAGAAGTTTGTGATTAAGCGGGGAGGCATCGATATCAAAGATATCCCCAAGGAGGGTGGGCCTCCGGTAAACAATTGTGGTAGGTATGTTAAGAAACAAAATTTACTAAAAAATTTTAATTTCTTTTCAACCTACTCACAATTGTTTACAATTGGCTGAATAAACAATAGGAGGAGGTGAATCACATAACCAATACCAACAAGAGTAGCAGAACGAAAGCAAGGATGGCAGAGAACAAAAACTAAAACCTGTAATGAAGAAAGAGAGAAGGCACCTGAAAAGAACAAGGCTGAGAGAAGCGCAACCTCGACAAAAACAATTTAACGAGGGTGCACCACAGCCTGAGCAGCAACGAGAGGGCCTAAAGAATAAAGGTCCTCAGATTGCTGCTGAAGGTGGCGGAGATAAAAGGAGGAGAAGGTAGAAGCATTCCTCCAGTAAGCCGCATTCATAACATCACGGAGCGAAACAGAATTGGAGAACGCCCAGGATGTAGAAATGGCACGAACCTCGTGAGCATTAAGCCGGTTCGAAACAAGATCCGATGCAGACAAGCGAGAATAAGCCAGCTTGATTGCAAGACAGATCCACCTGGAAATAGAATGGGAAGAGATAGACTGCCGCTTAGGAATGAGAGACAGAAAAAATCTCTTCCGATCCCTCCTAATGAACTGAGTGCGAGTAATGTAAGTCTTGACCGCACGAACAGGACAAAGAAGAGGCCTCCGTCCATCTACAGCAGGGAGAGCCCGAATGCAGATGGGAGGAGGTACCGAATCGGGGAGTTGATTCTTAGCCAGAAAAGAGCAATCAGTAGTGAATGTGACACTGTTAGCCTCATTTCGGAAGAAGGCAGAATCAACAGATAGCGCATGAAGCTCACTGACTCGACGAGCAGAAGCAAACGCTAGAAGAAAAGCCGTCTTATAGGTGAGAAAATGCATGTCGGTCTCAGATAAAGGCTCGAAAGGCGCCCCCTCCAAACAGTGCAACACCCATGCCAAGTTCCACTTGGGTGTAAGACGCAAAACTCGAGGCCTCTTCAAAGAAAAGTGCCGAATAAGTTTGGAGAGGAAAAGATTACGACCGATACACCGCTTTCCCACATAAGAGAAAGTATCAGACAGCATAGACCGATAGCCCTTAATCGTAATAGGCTGGAGGCCCTTGGAGTCAAAAAGAAAAACCAGAAAATCCGCAATTTGAGCGATAGACGGATCACGGTAATTCACATTGTGATCTGAACACCAGCGGCAGAAAACCTTCCACTTGGCGGCATAAGTCATTCCAGTGGAAGGTCGCCGCGATGCAGAAATGCACTCCACTGATCGTCTCGAAAAACCTCTACGTCGGAGACTGGACCTGATAAAAGACAGGCGTGAAGGGACAGGCTCGCCAGGTTGTTGTGATACTTCCTGGGACGACCCTGTGAAAGAAGATCGTGACGTAGAGGTAGACGAATCGGTCGATCGGCCAATAGAGGCCGCAGCAGATTGATCCACACCCTCTGTGGAGACAGGGGTGTGATCAGAATGATCCTGCAACTGCAAGCACGAATCTTCGCTAAAACTTGAGGAAGAATCGGTGCAGGAGGAAAGGCATAGCCGACCCAGCCTGTCCAGTCCAGAGACAGAGCGTCTACTGCAAATGCCAGAGGATCTGGACAAGGGGAGACAAAAGTCTCTACCTGATGATTCCAGCGAGTAGCGAAAAGGTCGACCTGAGGACGACCCCACTGCTCGCAAATCGCCTGAAATACCGACCGATGTAGCATCCATTCGGTTGGAAGGACACTGTCGCGTCGGGACAGGGAGTCTGCTAGGACGTTGAGACGCCCGGGAATGTGTCGAATGGACACCCGAGCGTTCACATCCCGTGCCAACAGAAGAAGATCCCGAGACAGCCGATACATAGGAATCGAATGAGTGCCTCCCTGATTCCGTATGTAGGCCACTACTGTCGAATTGTCCGAAAGAAGTAGGACAACATGGTCCGACAGATGAGGGATCCAAAGCCGAAAACTCAACAGAAGAGCAAGGAGCTCCTTCTGGTTGATATGAAGGCCCACCTGCTCGCTGTCCCACTCTCCGTGAGTAGACAGACCGAGAGGGTCCAACGTCGCACCCCAGCCCCGATCGCTGGCATCCGCAGTAAGGATGCGATCGGCCAAAGGAAGATCCAACGGAACACCCTGTGTCAGCCAGGGAATATTTGCCCAAGGGCGGAGGTGACAAAGCAGAGACCGAGGAATAGTGAGTTCCAGGTCCAGCGGATCTACATTCGGACGCCAATGATCCAACAGGAAGTGTTGGAGAGGTCGGACAAACAAGCGACCGAGCGGAATGAGATCGGTCACCGAACCGCAAAGGCCCAGCATCCGAAGGAAAGTCCTGGCCGAGACCGAGGAAGATTGAAGCAGGTCCCGAGTCAAGGCGGAAAGAATCGTCGCCCGAGCCTGGGGAACCGACACTACAATGTGAAGAGTGTCGAAATCCATCCCCAAATGACGGAATCGCTGAGAAGGAAGAAGATCCGACTTCTCGCGATTGACTCTGAAACCCAGCGACGCTAGCAGGCAAAGAAACTGCCGGACATCGAACTCCAGAACAGCAGCATCGTGGTGCCGTTGGAGGATGTCGTCTAGGTAGGCGGACGAAGTCACCGCCGACTGAGTGCGATGGAAAGCAAGCACATGTGACATCAGTCGGGTGAAGGCCCAAGGAGCCAGGTTCAAACCGAACGGGAGAGCTCTGAATTGAAAAACTCGATCCCGAAATGAGAACCGAAGGTATTTCCGTGACGCCAGATGAATGGGTACATGGAAGTAGGCATCCTTCAGGTCGATACTGGCCGCAAAATCGCCCTGATGAACTGAACGTCGAACCGACCGGAAAGTCTCCATACTGAAACGAGGAGCAATTATGTACTCGTTCAGGGTACTCAGATCGATGACAGGACGAAATTGGCCGTTTTTCTTCGGCACCAAGAAAAGTCTCGAGTAAAACCCCGGTGAAAGGGTGTTCCTGACCACCTCGATCGCCCCTTTGGTGAGGAGATTGTCGATCTCCTGCACCAGAAGGTCCCGACGCAGAGAATCTGAAGGGACCTGAGTCGGAAGGGGCACCCGAGATAAACTGGGATGCCGATGGAAGGACAGTTGCAGACCGGAATGAATGACGTCGAGGACCCAAGAGTCCGACGTTATCTCTGTCCAACGGTCGTAAAACAGCGACAGCCTTCCTCCGACTGGAGGCGAATCGAGGTGAGAACCTTCACTTGCGGCCTCGACGAGGCCCCCGAGAGGAGAAACCACCTCGGGAAGTGACAGAGTCCTGAGACTTTCCAGCCTGAGGCTGCCAGCGGGCCTGGCCACGTCGGCGCTTCTTATGAGCAGAAGGAGCAGACGGAGCCGAAGGCGTAGCCGACGTCGCCGACGAGGCAGACGCAGCAGCACGCTTGGCGGGCCTGGAACGACCCCCACCCGCAGCAGCAGGTGGGTCAAGCTGTCTCAGCAAAAGCTGGTCCTTCGAATGACGAAGAACTTCGCCACGAACAGCTTCCACGGAACCATGGAACAACTGAGGTCCTACCAAAGAGGCAGACCTCAGAACAGCACGTTGCTCAGAAGGAAGGGATGGTAAAGAATCCAAAACCGCATCCCGGCGTGCCAGCTCCAAATTGGCCGTGTTACAGGCGTGAGCGTGAGTCAAGTTCATAAGAGCCTGTGACAAAACGCGAAAAGGTGCCTGAGCGTCATCAAACTCCCCTGGTGGAAAATATTCAGCCAGAGCAGCGACGACATGGTCCGCGAGAGATAACATACCCAGCATCTCTCGGGACAGGCCCACCATAGACTCAACTACCGACATCGGGAGAACTGCCGACTTAGGCTTAGTCAACCCGAGGGAAGAAGAATCCTCATCCACAGTAGTCATCCCTTGGAAGACTGGTGGAGAGACGGAATCGTAAACACGAAACCGCGATGGAGGCAGGAAGGCATCAGCTCTAGAAAAGAAGGAACCCTTGAGGGCCTTAGAACGCATTTTGGCGTCTAAGCCCTGGAAGGACTCAACCACCTGAGCCGATTGCAGAGGACGCAAAGCCCCGGAGCTAGAAGGCTCAACAGGGTTACGACGCTCCACAGTGGACCGCGGCCGGACGGTCACAGAAGGCTGGTCGGAAGGTAGAACGTCCGGCAATAAGCCAAAGACGAAATCCAAAGCCTGCCCCAAGACTGACGAGGGGGGACCATCACCTTCAAGATACTCGTCATCCTCCGTAGCAGAGGAGACGTAGCCCAACTCGGGCTGACCAGCAGAAACCTCCTGTGAATACTGTGCAGTATCCAAGGGGCCAGGCGAGACATCTCGGCGACCGACCAAAGGAGGTTGTGCCTCAGGAGGCACAGGGAGGCCAACTTGAGGGTTGCCAGAAAGCAACCGGGTGAGCGCCAAAACGGCCTGGCGCAGGTCACCCTGAGAATCCGTCGCAGCAGAATCGCCCGACGGAGTGTCCTCCCAATGGACCCTTCTGGTAGAAGAACCCAAATCCTCAGAAGAGACCGACGGCGAACGTCGATCGGCAGACAGAATAGGAGCACGGTGAGAAGACACCGGAGGATAGTCCCGATTGTGACGCCCAGGAGCCATCACTGGCCTCTGCGAAACAGAAGGCCCTGCCTGCAAATCCTCGAAAGGGACCGACGGCGCACGTCGATCGGTAGCTGGACCTAGGACACGGTGAGAAGACACCGGAGGATTGTCCCAAGAATGACAGGAACCTGTCATTGACCTCTGCGCAGCAGACGGCCCCAACTGCCTATCCTCTGAGACCGACGGCAAGCATCGATCGACACCCAGACTCGGAACACAGTGAGGAATCACCGGAGGAAGGTTCCGAGAGTGACAGCTAACCGGGGCTGTCACTGACCGCTGCCGAACAGCAGGCCCTGGATGCCAACGTCCCAACACCATCCCGCTAGCCGGCACACTAGCAGGCGAAGGTGGAACAATAAACGATTCACTCGAGGGACGAGGAATCGCTGCCGAAGCGACCGGCCGGCTCAACCGACTAGGAGCAAACCTAGCCAGATGAGACGGAGCAGACAGCAAACCCGCACAGCCTCGCCGCGAGGCTGGGGGAGGCTGAGAACACACAGACACACCAGCAGATACAGCCTCGGTCCCCCGAGACTGTAGACCATCCCCAGAAGAGATGGAAGAGCCACCATCAGACAGAATAGGATCTGGAGTAGCAACCCCCTCAACAACGGTCGACGGTGTTGGAGGCAGATCGGAGAGGGTTACCGAGTTGACCTCGGAAAAGCTCTCAACGAAAACAGACGCCTCAATAGTGACATCCGAAGACAAAGAGACCGCGGTCTCCTCATCAGGTATCACAGAACAAACACCGTCAACAGTTGCAGAGGAGCTCGCCACAGAAGTCAGATCCGAATCCTGTGTGACAGAGTCACCACGTGCACCAGCAGAAATGTCTGCAACAGCACGGCTACCCTTACCCCGAGAACGAGGGGTTCTAGCTCTGGAAAGAACCACCTTGTTAACAGAAGCCCAAAATTTAGAGGACCAAACCCCACAGATACCACATGATTGGGCCTGAGTGCAATTGTTGCAAGTGACACATGTGGTATGGGAATCGTCCACATGTTTCACCTGCAAACAAGAGGTACAAGGAATAGTCTTAGGCATGATATAAATACAACAATCAAGCTTCCCGCCGACGGAAAACAGAACGAAGGTCGTGTTCACACGTGGGGGAAAGGCAAGATAAAGTGTGAAAAGCACAGCAATAATAATACAAATTAACATTAAATGAGAGTAATAATTTGGTAGCTTGAAAAAGGATACAATCCAATGGCACACTAAAGACGATTAATAAGTTGTTCACGAAGAATTAATATCATAAACAGCACAGTCACAAAAATTTCCGACCATGAACAATGGCGGAAAATAAAGGAATTGACGTCACGGTTGTTGCGCATGCGCTCGGTAAACGCAAGAGGTGTGCAGAGAGAGTACCTGTAATTTCGAGCGCTGGTCTCGCTCGACCCTTTTTTCGATCTTTTTCGTGCTTTTGCACTCTAGTACTTTTCCAACTCGTTTGGAAAAGATTCTAAAAGCTTGAGTTAGTTCCGAAGTAGGGCTTGCACTTATGTTACAGCCAATTGTAAACAATTGTGAGTAGGTTGAAAAGAAATATTGAGGTCTGACTAAACTAAGTTCTAAGAACGTTGGCCGTAGCAACATTTTTTGACGGAAATTGAAGAAAATCGATAGCTCCCATCTAGAGGTCACCGTAAACAAGCATACCGCGTTTCAAAGCAATCCAATCATAAATGTGCCCTTTAGGGTGTGCCAAAGGGAAATATTGTGGTTTGACTAAACTAAGTTCTAAGAACATTGGCCGCGGCGATATTTTTTGACGGAAATTGAAGAAAATTGATAGCTCCCATCTAGAGGCCACCCCAAACAAGCATGCCAGGTTTCAAAGCAATCTGATCATAAATGTGCCCTGTAGGGTGTGCCAAAGGGAAATATTGAGGTCTGACTAAACTAAGTTCTAAGAACGTTGGCCGCGGCAACATTTCTTGACGGAAACTGAAGAAAATCAATAGCTCCCATCTAGAGGTCACCCTAAACAAGCATACAAGGTTTCAAAGATGGCTGCCATGGCGGCCATATTGGATATGCCAGAATGCTGCTTATCGAAAGGAGCCATCCTATAGTCATGATTAATCAACCATAAAAAGGCAGTATCTGTTGGATCTACAGTTTTCAAGTTATCGCATGGACAATCAAAAGTCCCCAAAAATCCAAGATGGCTGCCATGGTGTCCATACTGGATATGCCAGGATGCTGGTTATCGAAAGGAACCATCCTCTAGTCATGACTAAAAAAAAGTCCCTGAAATTCCAAGATGTTGGCCATATTGGATATGCCAGAATGCAAAAAGTTAACAGATGGACGGACAGATAGATGGACAGATGGATGGACGGACAGACAGACAGATGGGACATTGATGCTGGTAATCGAAAGGAACCATCCTCTAGTCATAACTAATTAATCATAAAAAACAGTATCTGTTGGATTATCACATGGACAAACAAAAGTCCCTGAAAATCCAAGATGGTGGCCATACTGGATATGCCAGAATGCTGGTTATCGAAAGGAATCATCCTCTAGTAATGATTAATCAACCATAAAAAAGCAGAATCTGTTGGATCTATAGTTTTCAAGTTATCACATGGACAATCAAAAGTCCCTGAAAATCCAAGATGGCTGCCATGGTGTCCATATTGGATATGCTAGAATGCTGGTTATCGAAACGGAACCATCCTCTAGTCATGGCTAATCAACCATAAAGAAGCAGCATCTGTTGGATGTATTGTTTTCAAGTTATCGAGTGGAGAAACAAAAGTTAATGGACGGACGGACAGACAGATGAACAGACAGATGGACGGACAGATAGACAGATGGATGGACATTGCTATACCATAATACGGGCCACTCATATGAGTGGCCGTATAAAAAAACAGTATCTGTTGGATTATCAAAGGGACAATCAAAAGTCCCTGAAAATCCAAGATGGCTGCCATGGCAGCCATATTGGAGATGCTAGAATGCTGGGTATCAAAAAGAACCATCCTCTGGTCATGATTAATCAACCATAAAAATGTAGCATCTGTTGGATTTATAGTTTTCAAATTATTGCCTGGACAATCAAAAGCCCCCAAAATCCAAGATGGCTGCCGTGGTGGCCATATTGGATATGCCAGAATGCTGGTTATCGAAAGGAACCATCCTCTAGTCATTACTAATCAACTATAAAAAAAGAGTATCTGTTGGATGTACTGTTTTTAAGTTATCGCGTGAACAAACAAAAGCTAATGGATGGACGGACAGGCGGACATTGCCATACCATAATACGGCCCACTCATATCAGCGGCCTTATAAAAATTCCAATAATCTTTCAACTCTTAATTATGACCTGTTAAGTATTTTGATTTTTTTTTTCATAAAATTCAGTCATGACTGCTGTGAAACAGCCATGACTGGATTTGATGAATACAGTGGAGCCCACTTAACTGGATATCTCTCAACTGAATAACCCTGTTAACTGAATATAATTTCCCAACACAAAACCATTTGCCATACCCCCAGTACAAACTTGACCTGTTATTTGAATATAGGTTATAGGGTAAACACCTGTTAATTGAATAAAAAACATTTTAACCTGTCAAGAAGTTACCCTGACTCTCCCCTATTTTCCTTTGTTTATAGACCTATTTGGCCTCAGTACATCCAATACAGGCATTTAATCTATTTTATTTTGTTTGACAGAGCTCATGAAGCTCTGTCAAACAAGATATAATAGAATAAATGATAAGTTTATCTCTAGAGTACAGGAAAGTCACACAACCCCTGTCAATTGCATACTGGTAATTGAATAATTTTCATTGGCAAAGTGGCTATTCAATTAACAGGGTTCCACTGTAATAAAAACAACTGAAGCACAGAAATAATTTGTGAAATGGTTGATCCAATTTACAGGGATACATTTTGTTAACCCTTTGTCCACTGATGTCAAAATACCAAAATTTCAAGCAGCAAACTTTTCCCATAATGCAACTGGGAGTTTAACCAATTCAATCTTGTTTGACAGAGCTCAATGAGCAATGTGCTAGTCCCACATTTAAATTTGTGTAGTATATTCCTACCATACAACAAAGGCACATCACCACTGATATATATTATGGTTTTGGTGCCCTTCTCTGACGATGCCCTTCAAAGTTCAAAATGCTTCCCACCAGGGATGTCACTAGAGGGTGTTGAGTATTTTTTTATTTTTTTTTGGAGGGGGTGGGGGCAGAGTGGGTACCATAGTTAGCTTCATTTAACCATAATTCATCTCCTGGTGACCACTGACTGCCGGTCATCTAGACATCACTGGGTGGTGGTGACTGCCATTGGATCTTTGCTTAAGACAAGCTATATAACTTGGTGACACAAATTTTAGTCTCACTTCTTTTATTACTAAAAATTACAAACAATATGTCTCGATTTCCATCAGCATAATCCGACCACCTCTGTACTGCAGCTGGGCAGCTACCCTAATGCAGAGTTAAATGAATTTGTAAAATCATGAGAAAATTATGTTTTTCAAGACGGTGCAAGCCATGTTCTTCTATTCACCTTAATAACCTAATCCATTAAAGGACAGTTAGGTTGTACGAAAATTACAAACGCTTTTGCATATCTCAACCGATTCCACAGATACATGAAAAACATTGAGAGCTTACTCCTACTCCTTTGTTTAAACGTTGAACTCGGCAATTCTACCTGTAGCCGAATGGAATAGTCGGACTCAGAGAATCTCTGAAAGTTAACTTTCCCAAAAGCCATTTTCTCTGTACTTTAATGTAGATTTGGATGTGAATACATTGATTTTAATTTAAGCAACTAGATGTAGATACACCTAATTTCAGCTCATTCCAACAAGAGGTCATAAGCTGTTTTTTTCAGATATTCGAGAATTTTGGTTGCAAATGTTGTCAGCTGGTCAAATTAAGTAAAAATTTTTGTTCATATTTTGTTCATTTATTATTTATTGATGTTTAAGGTCACATATTTATGCACACTGGCTAATCATGACCGTGACAGCTTTACGGGTGGAGGAAGCCAGAGTACCCGGAGAGAACCACCGAGCAACGACGAGCAGCTGACAGCTCCCCAACATCGTATCTCCGCACTGCAGCACAGGCAGGGTTAGATTGGTTGAAGACATGCGTACCATCGACGTGCAGTACGCCTTAGTACACGGCGTCATCGTGCCCCCACGCGGGCAATGGAGATGAAGTGTCTTGCCCAAGGACACAACGCGGGTGCCGCAGGTGGTATTCGAACCGAGGGCCTCTCGTCTTGCAGCCTACACCTCTACCTACTGAGCCACCGCGCTTCCCATATTTTGTTCATATTGTTGAATATAAAGTAATCTTTCTCTAACCTCTTATGTAAATCTAACCCGCATCATATTCACAAAAAAATGTAATCTGAATTTCTTTCTTTCTTTCAAAGCCTGCTTTTGTCTCTCATAGAGACAGGTTTATTCATCCCATTGAGGCCATTCCATTAAGGTGTCAGACATGCAAGCAATATTTTGTGAGAAAAAATAACTTTTCTAAAAAAAGCCCTATAAGTACAAGTAAAGTCAGCAAAATTCATTTAGTTTAAAAAATATTTTATTTGTGAAAAGAAGTATGACTACAGAAACAAAAGTCCATAAAATGGCTCCACCTTCCAATTAGCCATCTTTGATTATTATGACAAGAGAGCTGAATAACAACATATATTTGATATTTTTTGCTTTTAGTTTCACCCTGCAGTAGATTAGAACAAATTCTACTTTGGACTTGTTGTGAAGAAGTGATCAGACAGAAAGAAAGAAGGTTAATTGGTAACATGGGAGTAGGGCAGGGAGGAGAAATTGAAAGCAAGTTGGAAACACGTAAAGTGAATACATTATCTGCTGCTGGCAAGCCCATGTAAAGTGTAATTACCTGCTGCTGACAGGCCCTGGTGAAGTGTAAACAGTATGTATGCACTGCAGTCCATAAAGAAGTAAACTAATATGATCCATGCTTATTGCATGAGAGACAGTTAACCTCTTGTCAATGTGACTAGTGTTCAACCGATTACTAATAATGGCCGCTGATCGATTACATGTTATTTGAGCACACAATCAGCCGATTCCGATTGCGATTGTGATACCATCCACAACTGGAGACGTCGAGGCTCGAAAGAACTACATTAAATTGAACTTATTTTAGGGGTCTACAGTCCGTTCACTACTATAAAAGTCGAGGCTCAACAGGACTACATTAAATTGAACTTATTTCAGTGTTAAACTCTGTTGACTCAGATCCAGTAAAATTACCAGTGGAGTGCAACCTTCACTTTTCCGGTATGAACTGGCGATTGCCGCAAGTACACTCAATTGTAAGCTTTACATGTCGTTTAACTTGTATATCCTGTAGATGGGCATCCAGAGAGATTAAGAATACACATTGTGGTGGTTTTTCAACTTTATTGAATGGTATCATTGACATCATTTTACATTAACAATTGAATAATTGCAAAAGATAATAAAATGCGGTTTATGAATTGTCACAAAATGCTTGGCAACAATCTGTTGAACCGATGTTCCAGGGACCGTTGCCGTTGTCATCCGATTGCCCACAAACGGCCGATTTGTGGTGACAGGTTCCAATCATCGGTTGAACACTAACTGTGACAAAAGGTTAACAGCTTAACCCTTTACCCAATGCACAAGATATCAAAATTTATAATTATAAATATTATTTCAATTTTTAAAAAGAATTTCAACAAAATCATATCATGTGACTCCTCAATGGAACGAGCTCGACAATCTTGTTCCAATGAGGGGTCACATGATATAGTTTTGTTAACCGACTCTCATGCTAATTGTGTGAGAGACAGTTAACCTCTCATCGCTATGACAAAAGATTAACGGCTTAATACTTTACCCTATGCACCAGATATCAAAATTTATTATTTTAAATATTTTTTTCAATTTTTTCAAAAAATTTCAACAAAATTATATCCTGTAACCCCTGAATGGAACAAGCTCAATGAGCACATTTCAATGAGGGGGCACATGATATAGGTTTGTTGAAATGTTTTGAAAAATGTTTTTTTTTGTGACTGATCAATTTGTAAATTACACAGGCAGATGTAGCAGATTCGTTAGCTAAAGGGTTAACAGGCAGACAAATTACTCTACATTCCCAGTAGACTCTGCAGTTGCACAATAATGGAAAGCTGACAGTAGTAAAAAACTGTCTAAAAGTCTATTAAATGCCTGAATTGTGTCATGAATAAGTGAACACTTACAGATAAATATTTAACCTCAGAAAATAAATGAACAATTTAACATTATAAAGTAGTATTGATCTACTGATTGGAAGTCAATGTTGACACGCAAATGGACGGCTCAATCCATGACACAAAAATAATAATGAGATACAGAAATTTGTAAAACAGCAAATGAACCAAATGTAGAGAGCATGGTGGCTCATTGATTAGAGAATAATGGTCTTGAGATCAAGATGGTTCGATTCTGACCCACATCATCTGCATTGCGTCCTTTGGCAAGACACTTCTCCCTGATTGCCTATGTGGGAGTGAGCACACTGGCACTGTGTATTCAGGTGTTGTACACAACAATAGTATCCTTCAACAACTGTTAACCCTGTTTGTATTGATTTATTGGTTCTTAACCCTTAAGGGACTAGAGATTTTTATACATTTTTGTCCTACTTTGAATGTCTACCTCCAGTGGCTTAGCAGTTGTTTCTAGTCAAGTCTTGGCTGCCTACAGAGGCAGCCAATACTTGCCTAGAAACAACTGACAAGGTACAAGAAAACAAGCTTTGAGTATAACCAAACAATGCATGTTGGGTCACCTGTTCCTATGCATTAAAAAGTTATCAAAGTCGGCATTAGGCCCTTAAGGGTTAAGATCACATATTTATGCATAATGGCCAAATCGTGATTGCAACCTGGATAAAAAGTGAAGTCCAGGCAATTGTTTATACCCATGTTGCCCAGTTTAGAGGACCTCCACCCCAGGCACTGGTTATCAGGTCCTATTTTACCAGTAAAACATTACAATTTTTTAGTAAATTTTGTTTCTTAACATACCTACCACAATTGTTTACAATTGGTTGTAACATAAGTGCAAGCCCTACTTCGGAACTAACTCAAGCTTTTAGAATCTTTTCCAAACGAGTTGGAAAAGTACTAGAGTGCAAAAGCATGAAAAAGATCGAAAAAAGGGTCGAGCGAGACCAGCGCTCGAAATTACAGGTACTCTCTCTGCACACCTCTTGCGTTTACCAAGCGCATACGCAACAACCGTGACAACAATTCCGTATTTCTGCCAACGAGAAGTTTGTGATTTAGCGGGGAGGCATAGATATCAAAGATATCCCCAAGGAGGGTGGGCCTCCAGTAAACAATTGTGGTAGGTATGTTAAGAAACAAAATTTACTAAAAAATTTTAATTTCTTTTCAACCTACTCACAATTGTTTACAATTGGCTGAATAAACAATAGGAGGAGGTGAATCACATAACCAACACCAACAAGAGTAACAGAAAGAAAAGCAAGGATGGCAGAGAACAATAACGAAACCTGTAATGAAGATAGAGAGAAGGCACCTGAAAAGAACAAGGCTGAGCGAAGCACAACCTCGATAAAAACAATTTTAACGAGGGTGCACAACAGCCTGAGCAGCAACGAGAGGGCCTAAAGAATAAAGTCCTCCGATTGCTGCTGAAGGTGGTGGAGATAAAAGGAGGAGAAAGTAGAAGCATTCACCTCATGAGCATTAAGCCGGTTCGAAACAAGATCCGACGCAGACAAGCGAGAATAAGCCAGCTTGATTGCAAGACAGATCCACCTGGAAATAGAATGGGAAGAGATAGACTGCCTCTTTGGAATGAGAGACAGAAAGAATCTCTTCCGACCCCTCCTAATGAACTGAGTGCGAGTAATATAAGTCTTGATCGCACGAACAGGACAAAGAAGAGGCCTCCGGCCATCTACAGCAGGGAGAGCCCGAATGCAGATGGGAGGAGGTACCGAATCAGGAAGTTAATTCTTAGCCAGAAAAGAGCAATCAGTTGTGAAGGTGACACTGTTAGCCTCATTTTCGGAAGAAGGCAGAATCAACAGATAGCGCATGAAGCTCACTGACTTGACGAGCAGAAGCAAACGCTAGAAGAAAAGTCGTCTTATAGGTGAGAAAACGCATGTCGGTCTCAGATAAAGGCTCGAATGGTGCCCCCTCCAAACAGTGCAACACCCATGCCAAGTTCCACTTGGGTGTAAGACGCAAAACTCGAGGCCTCTTCAAAGAAAAGTTCCGAATGAGTTTGGAGAGAAAAAGATTACGACCAATGCACCGCTTTCCCACATAAGAGAAAGTATCAGACAGCATAGACCAATAGCCCTTAATCGTAATAGGCTGGAGGCCCTTGGAGTCAAAAAGATATACCAGAAAATCCGCAATTTGAGCGATTGACGGATCACGGTAATTCACATTGTGATCTGCACACCAGCGGCAGAAAACCTTCCACTTGGCGGCATAAGTCATGCCAGAGGAATGTCGCCGCGCTGCAGAAATGAACTCCACTGATCGTCTCGAAAAACCTCCACGTCGGAGACTGGACCTGATAAAAGACAGGCGTGAAGGGACAGGCTCGCCAGGTTGTTGTGATACTTCCTTGGACGACTCTGTGAAAGAAGATCATGACGTGGAGGTAGACGAATCGGTCGATCGGCCAATAGAGGCCGCAGCAGATTGATCCACACCCTAGTGGAGACAGGGGTGCAATCAGAATGATCCTGCAACTGCAAGCACGAATCTTCGCTAATACTTGAGGAAGAATCGGTGCAGGAAGAAAGGCATAGCCGATCCAACCTGTCCAGTCCAGAGACAGGGCGTCTACTGCAAATGCCAGAGGATCTGGACAAGGGGAGACATAGGTCTCTACCTGATGATTCCAGCGAGTAGCGAAAAGGTCGACCTGAGGATGGCCCCACTGCTCGCAAATCACCTGAAACACCGACCGATGTAGCATCCATTCGGTTGGAAGGACACGGTCGCGTCGGGACAGGGAGTCTGCTAGGACGTTGAGATGCCCGGGAATGTGTCGAATGGACACCCGAGCGTTCACATCCCGCGCCAACAGAAGATCCCGAGACAGCCAATGCATGGGAATCGAATGTGTGCCTCCTTGATTCCGTATGTAGGCCACTACTGTCGAATTGTCCGAAAGAAGTAAGACAATATGGTCCGACAGATGAGGGATCCAAAGCCGAAAACTCAACAGAAGAGCAAGGAGCTCCTTCTGGTTGATATGAAGGCCCACCTGCTCGATGTCCCCCTCTCCGTGAGTAGACAGACCGAGAGGGTCCAACGTTGCACCCCAGCCCCGATCGCTGGCATCCACAGTAAGGATGCGATCGGCCAAAGGAAGATCCAACGGAACACCCTGTGTCAGCCAGGGAATATCGGCCCAAGGGCGGAGGTGACAAAGCAGAGACCGAGGAATAGTGAGTTCCAGATCCAGCGGATCTACATTCGGACGCCAATGATCCAACAGGAAGTGTTGGAGAGGTCGGACAAACAAGCGTCCGAGCGGAATGAGATCTGTCACCGAACCGCAAAGGCCCAGCATCCGAAGGAAAGTCCTGGCCGAGACTGAGGAAGATTGAAGCAGGTTCCGAGTCAAGGTGGAAAGAATCGTCGCCCGAGCCTGGGGGACCGACACTACATTGTGAAGAGTGTCAAAATCCATCCCCAAATGACGGAATCGCTGAGAAGGAAGAAGATCTGACTTCTCGCGATTGACTCTGAAACCCAGCGATGCTAGCAGGCAAAGAAACTGCCGGACATCGAACTCCAGAACAGCAGCATCGTGGTGCCGTTGGAGGATGTCGTCTACGTAGGCTGACAAAGTCACTGCCGACTGAGTGCGGTGGAAAGCAAGCACATGTGACATCAGTCGGGTGAAGGCCCAAGGCGCCAGGTTCAAACCGAACGGGAGAGCTCTGAATTGAAAAACTCGATCCCGAAACGAGAACCGAAGGTATTTCCGTGACGCCAGATGAATGGGTACATGGAAGTAGGCATCCTTCAGGTCGATACTGGCCGCAAAATCGCCCTGATGAACTGAACATCGAACCGACCGGAAAGTCTCCTTACTGAAACGAGGAGCAATTATGTACTCGTTCAGGATACTCAGATCGATGACAGGACGATATTGGCCGTTTTTCTTCGGCACCAAGAAAAGTCTCGAGTAAAACCCCGGTGAAAGGGTGTTCCTGACCACCTCGATCGCCCCTTTGGAGAGGAGATTGTCGATCTCCTGCACCAGAAGGTCCCGACGCAGAGAATCAGAAGGGACCTGAGTCGGAAGGGGCACCCGAGATAAACTGGGGTGCCGATGGAAGGACAGTCGCAGACCGGATTGAATGACGTCGAGGACCCAAGAGTCCGACGTTATCTCTGTCCAACGGTCGTAAAACAGTGACAGCCTTCCCCCGACTGGAGGCGAATCGAGGTAAGAACCTTCACTTGTGGCCTCGACGAGGCCCCCGAGAGGACAAACCACCTCAGGAAGTGACAGAGTCCTGAGACTTTCCTGCCTGAGGCTGCCAGCGAGCCTGGCCACGTCGGCATTTCTTATGTGCAGAAGGAGCAGACGGAGCAGAAGCCGACGTCGCCAACGAGGCAGATGCAGCAGCACGCTTGGCAGGCCTGGAACGACCCCCACCCGCAGCAGCAGGTTGGTCAAGCTGTCGCAGCAAAAGCTGGTCCTTCGAATGATGAAGAACTTCGCCACGAACAGCTTCCACGGAACCATGGAACAACTGAGGTCCCACCAAAGAGGCAGACCTCAGAACAGCACGTTGCTCAGAAGGAAGGGATGGTAAAGAATCCAACACCGCATCCCGGCATGCCAGCTCCAAATTAGCCGTGTTACAGGCGTGAGCGTGTGTCAAGTTCATAAGAGCCTGTGACAAAATGCGAAAAGGCGCCTGAGCGTCATCAAACTCCCCTGGTGGAAAATATTCAGCCAGAGCAGCGATGACATGGTCCGCGAGAGATAACATACCCAGCATCTCTCGGGACAGGCCCACCATAGACTCAACTACCGACATCGGGAGAACTGCCGACTTAGGCTTAGTTAACCCGAGGAAAGAAGAATCCTCATCCACAGTAGTCATCCCTTGGAGAGATGGAATCGTAAACACGAAACCGCGATGGAGGCAGAAAGGCATCAGCTCTAGAAAAGAAGAAACCCTTGAGGGCCTTAGAACGCATTTTGGCGTCTAAGCCCTGGAAGGACTCAACAACCTGAGCTGATTGCAGAGGACACAAAGCCCCGGAGCTAGAAGGCTCAACAGGGTTATGGCGCTCCACAGTGGACCACGGCCGGACGGTCACAGAAGGCTGGTCGGAAGGTTGAACGTCCGGCAATAAGCCAAAGACGAAATCCAAAGCCTGCCCCAAGACTGAGGAGGGGGGGCCCATCACCTTCAAGATACTCGTCATCCTCCGTAGCAGAGGAGACATAGCCCAACTCGGGCTGACCAGCAGAAACCTCCTGTGAATACTGTGCAGTATCCAAGGGGCCAGGCGAGACATCTCGGCGACCGACCAAAGGAGGTTGTGCCTCAGGAGGCACAGGGAGGCCAACTTGAGGGTTGCCAAAAAGCAACCGGGTGAGCGCCAAAACGGCCTGACGCAGGTCACCCTGAGAATCCGTCGCAGCAGCATCGCCGACGGAGCATCCTCCCAATGGACCCTTCTGGTAGAAGAACCCAAATCCTCAGAAGAGACCGACGTTGAACGTCGATCGGCAGACAGAATACGGATACGGTGAGAAGACACCGGAGGATAGTCCCGATTGTGATGCCCAGGGGCCATCACTGACCTCTGCAAAACAGAAGGTCCTGCCTGCAAATCCTCTAAAGAGACCGACGGCGCACGTCGATCGGTAGCTGGACCTAGGACACAGTGAGACGACACCGGAGGATTGTCCCAAGAATGACAGGAACCTGTCACTGGCCTCTGCGTGGCAGATGGCCCCAACTGCCTATCCTCTGAGACCGACGGCAAGCATCGATCGACACCCAGACTCGGAACACAGTGAGGAATCACCGGAGGAAGGTTCCGAGAGTGACAGCTAACAGGAGCTGTCACAAACCGCTGCCTAACAGCAGGCCCTGGATGCCAACGTCCCAACACCATCCCGCTAGGCGGCACACTAGCGGAGGAAGGAGGAACAATAAATGATTTACTCGAGGAACGAGGAATCGCTGTCGAAGCGACCGACCTGCTCAACCGACTAGGAGCAAACCTAGCCAGATGAGACGGAGCAGACAGCAAACCTGCACAGCCCCGTCGCGAGGCTAGGGGAGGCTGAGAGCACACAGACACACCAGCAGATACAGCCTCGGTCCCCCGAGACTGTAGACCATCCCCAGAGGAGATGGAAGAGCCACCATCAGACAGAATAGGATCTGGAGTAACAACTTCCTCAGCAACAGTCGACGGTGTAGGAGGCAGATCGGAGAGGGTCGTCGAGCTGACCTCGGAGAAGCTCTCTACGAAAACAGATGCCTCAAGAGTGACAGCAGAAGACAAAGAGACCAGGGTCTCTTGTCAGGTATCACTGAACTAGCACCGTCAACAGTTGCAGAGGAACAGATCAGAATCCTGTGTGACAGAGTCACCACGTGCACCAGCAGAAATGTCTGCTACAGCTTGGCTACCCTTACCCCGAGAACGAGGGGTTCTAGCCCTGGACAGAACCACCTTGTTAACAGAAGCCCATAATTTTGAGGACCAAACCCCACATGATTGGGCCTGAGTGCAATTGTTGCAAGTGACACATGTGGAATGAGAGTCGTCCACATGCTTCACTTGCAAGCAAGAGGTACAAGGAATAGTCTTTGGCATTATATGAATGAAAATGGAATCAAGCTTCCCGCCGACGGAAAACAGCACAAAGGTCATGTTCACACATGGAGGAAAAACAAGATTAAGTGTGAAGAAACAAGCAATAATGATCAAAAGTAACATTAATCAAAAACAATTTTGGATAGCTTGATAAAAGGATACAATCCACTTGCACACAATGAAATGCAGAGCACATAGAATAAGTTGTTCACGAAGAATAACAGCAAAGTAGCACGAGTCACAAAAATTTCCGACCATGTACAAATGGTGGAAATAAAAGGAATTGATGTCACGGTTGTTGTGCATGCGCTCGGTAAACGCAATAGGTGTGCAGAGAGAGTACCTGTAATTTCGAGCGCTGGTCTCGCTCGACCCTTTTTTTCGATCTTTTTCGTGCTTTTGCACTCTAGTACTTTTCCAACTCGTTTGGAAAAGATTCTAAAAGCTTGAGTTAGTTCCGAAGTAGGGCTTGCACTTATGTTACAGCCAATTGTAAACAATTGTGAGTAGGTTGAAAAGAAACTGCTTGTGCAGGGTAAGTAAGGTGGACAGTACAGCACTTGTCATTGCTTGCATTGGTAGTTCTTTTTGAGTACTTTAGCTTCTATCATCCATAAAAACTCTCTGACACAATATTGTGACCCCGGCTGTTGAAAATATCATTAAACTCCAATAACCAAACAACAAACAAATGAACCAAATGTGGCTGTTCTGTGATAACAAAATGCATATGAAGTCAAGCTTAGTTTTTGTTTTGTTTTAAGCTTATTAATTTTACAAGGATTACGAGCAAGTTATACAGCTTATATTAATATCTCTCCTTGGCCCAATGGCATGGGTAAGTGGGATGACTTCCATAGCAGCAACTTTGTGGCCTCGCTCATCTCGAATACTATGAAGGGATTTTTAGCCTGCACAAAGAGTGTCTCTTCAGACAAAGGAAACAGCTATTTCACATCCCAACCCAACAGGATGGTATGCTGTAACAGCATCAATACCACGATGCTGCCAGAGATTGTTCAGGCACCTTAGCAACATTCCTGACTGAAGATTGATTCCAAGACTAGCATGATTATGGTCCCCTATTATAAAATCAGAATTGATATGTCCTTAGTTAATATTTTTCTTAAGGTATCTTCTTTTTATTTAGAATAAGCAGACTCTAGCTTGTTAACACTTATTTGCACTAAGTGACCTCTGAATGTACTTATCAACATGTTTAGATATACTGTTACACAGAATCTATAATGAGCTCACCTATTGTTTAAGTGGGTCACACTTGTTTACATGAAATTATGATAGAATCATCTAGAAGCTTAATCAAAAGAAACAGAAAAGGCCACACAAAGTAGATCTTCTGTTTCTCAGGCCATTATTTGTGAAATTGCATGCGGGCGAGCGGTTTTTTATTTTATTTTTTATTTCAGTAATTACTTCTTTGCCATCTAAAGTTCATGTCCTTGGTTCAAGTTTTAAGCCTCATAATCTACAGAATACCAAGGGTGGTGGTGTATTTCATCCCTTGAGTGCAAGAAGGCTTTGCAATGCTTTCTTGCACTCAAGGGACAAATTCATCAATTTTTTTAACTTAGGTAAAATATCAGACTTGAATCATTTAATTTTAACTTTTTTTAAGTTTAAATTGGTTATAAAAAGAGAGCATGCGGCAGCCAAAAGGACCATGCGGGAGGGCCTGAGAAACAGATTTTTTATTTTTTTAGGCCAAATAGAACATTGGAGAAATTTCTTATTCTGGAACTTTCTATCTGAAGACAAAATAATTAACCTCTGTCAACAGAATTCAGACATTCTATTTATCTCACAAGGCATTCTTTTCATATAAACAGCATTGAGAAGTCATTTGTTTACATTCAGCATTGATTGAACAATGGAGATTATTATTACAGGACAGTGCACTTTTATAGCAGCAGCTGAAAATTTATTATATATACTTCTGAATACTTTTAAGATCTGTGCATCTTTGTGTATTGGAAAAGTGTTTCCAAAAGAGAGTTTGAAGAAAATGTATTCTTCTTGTGAAAGAGAATTTTGGAGACTACAGGCTAAAGAGCCTGTAATAGCTCACCTGGAACTAAATATAAAAATGCGATTTCCCATAGGATTTCCATGGTAACTATGAGCTGCAATTGTGGCCATGTTTGCAACATTACATCAACATTACATGTGGATCATTGGTAGGTGTCCCAGGTCCCAGTCCTCAATCATGTGAAGTTTCAAAATATTTGACTTTGTAGTTTCAGAGGGGAAGATTTTTGCAAAATCCATCAATCAGAATCAGAGAATGTCTCTGGTGGCCATATTTTGCAACCAACGGGAACAAAAAGAGGACCGTTTGTAGAGGGCCTCCTATAGACCATTCCTGCCAAGTTTGGTTCATGTCGGCACAGTAGTTCCAGAGAAGATGAAAATGTGATTTCCCATAGGGTTTCTATAGTAACTATAGAATGGAAGCAATAGTATAGCTTGAGGTTATAAATTATTCAACAAACTTGTAATGTTACTGGCTACATGATCTTTTTGACTAGCTCATCAATTTTACATTTATATAGCAATCAGTTATGCCCTTCCTGGATGTTAACCCTTTGTAACTGGATTACAGTACAGTTACAGTATTGTAATTGCAAATGTAGTCTCTTAACTTGTAGAGTGCTGAAAAACAAAATTTTGGCTTTACAAATACCACAGGCACATGGCTATGACTATAACAGCTACACTCTGCACTGAAAGTGGTTTCAAACTGACCCTGGCAAGAATCAAATTTTGCTGTTGACACATTTTTCAGTTACATTTGATTGGATGGTGTCCCTTGGCACTATCTAATCAAATGTAACAGAGCAATATATGGTGAAAGGAAAGCTGTGAGCAAGAAATGTAGCGGACGGACAGATGGACAGACAGATGGAAGGTTGGACAGAGCTCTACGCTATATTATCCCTCCCTTGCAATGGATAATAAATAAGAAGTTACTTCACGACTAATACATGTACATTTTATTTAACCATAAATTAATTTTGAAGAAGTCTTGAGTTTTGTAGCTATAATCTCAACTAATTAATAGGGATCACCGTAGCTCGAAGGTTACACAAGGAGTTCGATCCCTGCCAGGTGTAATTGTGTTGTGTCCTTTGGCAATGCACTTAATCCTGATTGCCTATATCAGGACTGAAATAGTTGACAATTCAAATGCCAATCCAAGATGGCTGCTGACAGCCATATTTTATAGCGAAATTCAGAAAAATTTTATAGCCCCATCTAGAAATCATACCAAAGCTATATCTGAAATTCAAAAAAGATCAGGTGAGAGATGCGACCTGTAGGGTGTGCTAATGGAATTCTTGACAATTTATATAGGAATCCAAGATGGCAGCTGACAGCCATGTTTTTCTTCAAAATTCAGAAAATATTCGATAGCTCTCACCCAAGCTATATGTGAAATTTGAAAAAGATCGGGTGAGAGATGCAGCCTGTAGGGTGTGTTAATAGAATTGGCGGCCATCTTTTTCATAGATATTTGGAAAAATTCAATAGCTTCTATATAGACATTATCCCCAAAGCCACATATAAAAGATGGCCACTGTTTTTTTTAAAGAAATTCGGAAAAAAACTGAGAGCTCCAGTCTGGACACTGCCCTAAAGCTACATATGAAATCTGAGACTGATCGGGTGAGTGCTGCGACCTGTAGGGGGTGCTAAAGGAATTGTTGGACAATTTATATCCAAATCCAAAATGGCTACTGGCAGCCGTGTTTTTCAACAAAATTCAGAAAAATTCAATAGATCCCATCTAGACATCACACCAAAGCTACATATGAAATTTGAAAAAGATTGGGGGTCAGAGGCAGCCTGTAGGGTGTACTAATGGAATTGGCAATTTATAGGCCATGTTTTTAACAAAATTCAGAAAAAAATTACAGCTCCCATCTAGACATTACCCCAAAGTTATATATGAAATTTGGGACAGATTAGGTGAGAGCTGCGACCTGTAGGGTGTGCTGAAGGAATTGTTGGACAATTTATATCCGAATCCAAAATGGCCACTGGCGGCCATGTTTTTCAATGAAAGTCCAAAAAACTAATAGCTCTCATCTAGACATTGCCCCAAAGCCACATATGAAATTTGAAACTGATCAGGAGAGAGCTGTGGCCTGTAGGCTGTGCTAAAGGAATTGTGGATGGACATTCTTACACGTTCTTACTTGTGGGGGTTTTTCCCATGTTAAACCTTTACCCTACAAGGTCAAAAAATTACCCCCACAGTGCAAAAAATAACCCCACTAGTGGTCACTGTACTAACCCAACCCCACAACTACCACTGACCCTAAATTGTAAACCCCACAATGTACCTCTTCTAAGCCTGGACAGACCTACAGACATTACAGATGGATGCGAATCACAACACATCCCAATAAGTCATACTTGACATGGTCAAGTTGAGCTAAAAATTAAATTTCCTATAGGTATCATGGTACTGAATATTTTTCCATAGGCGACCATTATAATGTTCTGGGGAAAACAAGAAAAATGTTACTAAGGTAACACATATTTTTCCATAGGCGACCATTATAATGTTCTGGGGAAAACAAGAAAAATGTTACTAAGGTAACACATACCCACCCCACCTCCCACCATGACCTTCACCTTGCAGATGCGGCGGAAACTATTATAAGTGACACTCCTTCTGACTGTCCTTAACATTTGTAAAAAGTTTAACAATTGTACTATGATTCGTTTCTGAGTTATGGCTGAGACACGAATATTGACTGATTTTTAGTGTGACCTTGAAATGTGACGTTGACCTTGAAGGTACGAACCCGGCTGTGGTGTGTGACACATCCTCCCATGGTCCTTTATAATTGTGTGAAGTTTGATGACCGTGGCCCTAACCGTGTTCAGTGTGACCTTGAAATGTGACCTTGACCTTACGGACCTGGCTGTGGTGTGTGACACATCCACCCATTGTCCTTTATAATTGAGCGATGTTAGATGATTGTAGCCCTAATAGTTTTGGAGTTATGCTTGAGACACGATTTGTGACCCTGAACATATAAAGGTCAATTGTGACCTCCACCTTGCAGATGTGGAGGAAACTATTATACACGACACACCTTCTGACTGTCCTTAACATTTGTAAAAAGTTTAACAATTGTACTATGATTCGTTTCTAAGTTATGGCTGAGACACGAATATTGACCAATTTTTAGTGTGACATTGAAATGTGACCTTGACCTTGAAGGTACGAACCCAGCTATGGTGTGTGACACATCCTCCCATGGTCCTTTATAATTGTGTGAAGTTCGATTACTGTGGCCCTAACCGTTTTCGAGTTGGCTCGGACACACACACACACACACAGACACACACACACTTCAATCACTATATGCCACCCAACTTAAGTCGGGGGGGGGGGGGGGGGGGGGGGCGTAAAAATATGATCGCATCACTTTAATTTTGGCATTCAAATGTCTTTGTCAAGTATCGCCCCTCAGCCAACTTTTTCTGACCTGAAAACAAGTGTGTGGGGGGTCATGAAGCAAATAAGACAAAACTAGAGGCTCTACAGAGCCTGCAATCACTCACTTGGAACTATATATAACAAGAGGCCCCAAGGGGCCTGAGGGCGCTCACCTGACATGGTAGCCTAAATATCAACCCAGAAAATTGATTTCAACAAGTTGCATCTGCTCCTCCTAAGAAAAGCTTATACCAAATATCCAAAGATTCTAACCAGTGGATCTAAAAAAAAAAGATTTTTAAAGAATATTCCTCATATTGAACTAAGTTATAATTCAGGATCCCACAGGGGGCCATATATGAACTCAGGGACTTGGCTTTAACAAATTTGAATCTCACCCCCCTAAGGATGCTGCACACCAAATATCAAAACATTCCGACTGCTGGATCTGAAGAAGAAGATTTTTTAAAGAAAATTCATCATTTTGAACTAAGTTACAATTCGAGCTTCCACAGTGAGTTCAAATATGGACCTAGGGACATGGCTTGAACAAACTTGAATCCCACCCCCTAAGGATGCTGCATACCAAATATCAAAACATTCTGAAGAAGATTTTTAAAGAAAATTCCTCATTTTGAACTAAGTTATAATTTGGGCTACCACAGTGAGCCCAAATATGAACCCAGGGACTTGGCTTGAACAAACTTGAATCTCACCCCCCTAAGCATGGTGCATACCCAATATCAAAAGATTCTGCCTGCTGAATCTTGAGAAGAAGATTTCAAAGAAATTTGCCAGAAATGCACTAAGTTCAAATTTGGGCTCCTATACTGAGCCCAAATATAAACCCAGGGGGCCGATTTGAACAAACTTGAATCAGATCCACCCCACAATGTTGCATACCAAATATCAAAAGATTCTGACTGCTGGATCTGGAGAAGAAGATTTTTGAAGAAATTTGCCTGGAATGCACTAAGTTCGAATTCGAGCTTCTATAGTGAACCCAAATATGAATCTAGGGAGCCGATTTGAACAAATTTTAATCAGATTTACCCCACAATGTTGCATACCCAATATCAGAAGATTCTGCCTGCTGGATTTGGAGAAGATGATTTTTTAAGAAATTTGCCTGAAGTGCACTAAGTTCAAATTTGGGCTCCTATACTGAGGCCAAATATAAACCCGGAGGGGGAGGGAGGGGGGGGGGGGGGGCGATTTGAACAAACTTGAATCAGATCCACCCCACAATGTTGCTTACCAAATATGAAAAGATTCTGCCTGCTGGATCTGGAGAAGATGTTTTTTTAAGAAATTTACCTGAAATGCACTCAGTTTGAATTCGAGCTTCTATAGTGAGCCCAAATATGAATCTAGGGAGCCGATTTGAACAAACTTGAATCAGATCCACCCCACAATGTTGCATACCAAATATGAAAAGATTCTGCCTGCTGGATCTGGAGATGAAGATTTTTGAAGAAATTTGCCCGAAATGCACTAAGTTTGAATTCGAGCTTCTATAGTGAGCCCAAATATGAATCTAGGGAGCCGACTTGAACAAACTTGAATCAGATCCACCCCACAATGTTGCATACCAAATATGAAAGATTCTGCCTGCTGGATCTGGAGAAGAATATTTTTTGAAGAAATTTGCCTGAAATGCACTAAGTTCGAATTCGAGCTTCTATATTGAGCCCAAATATGAATTTAGGGAGCCGATTTGAACAAACCTGAATCAGATCCACCCCACAATGTTGCATACCAAATATCAAAAGATTCTGCCTGCTCGATCTGGAGAAGAAGATTTTTTAAGAAATTTGCCTGAAATGCACTAAGTTCGAAATCGGGCTCCTATACTGAGCCCAAATATGAACCCAGGGGGCCGATTTGAACAAACTTGAATCAGATCCACCCTACAATGTTGCATACCAAATATCAAAAGATTCTGCCTGCTGGATCTGGAGAAGATATTTTAATGTTTTTCCCATTGCCCAAGTGTTAAAAAAGTGCTGACTCAGCACTTTTTCAAAGTCCTGAAAAAGGTACCTTGTGATCAAACCAATAGGGATTTTTTTAACCATTCTATTCTACTGGATAAAAGTAAGCTTTATACAAAATAAGAATTCTCTGTGCCGTGTAGTTTTGGAGATATGGCAGTTTTAAGGTTTTTCCTATTTTTAGCTCCCGAGGTTCCTACGGGGCAAGGAGAAAAATTTTTTTTTGCATCAATCAACTGCTTATGATCCATTATCATCTCATATCAAATTTGGTTCAAATCGACCTCACGGTTCAGAAAATAGAAATTTTAGGCGTGGCCAAAATTTTTGCCCCTCCCATAACGACGGCAAATAATGCCCGACAAACTTCTCTTGAACAAACTTGATTCTACACCTCAAAAGGAAGCTGCATACCAAGTATCTAGTCTCTGCTACTGCTGGTTCATGAGAAGAAGATTTTCAAAGATTTTGGTGCCCCTTGGGGGCGTGGCCCCACCCAGGAGGAGGGGCAACTTCATTTGAACAAATCTGAATTGACATTAGGTAATAAACATTTACCCAACATTTGAAAAATATTGGGCCAGTGGTTTCTTCGGAGAAGTTGGTTTTGTAAAGTTTACGCCAGACGACGATGGACGGAAAGCAATTAGTAAAGCTCACCTTGAGCTTCGTTCAGGTGAGCTAAAAATGTAATTTCCCATAGTCTTTTCATGGTAACTATGAGCTGCAATTGTGGCCATGTTCGCAAAATTACATCAACATTACATGAGGATCATTGGTAGAAGGTGTCCCAGTCTTCAATGACATAAAGTTTCAAAACATCTGAATCCACCAAACAGAGTCATAAAATGTCTCTGGTGGCCATATTTTTTTCCAACCAACAGGAACAAAAAAGAGGATCGTTTGTATAGGGCCTCCTGTAGACCATTCTTGCCAAGTTTTGGTTCACGTTGGCTCAGTAGTTCCAGAGAGAAGATGAAAATGTGATTGCCCACAGGGTTTTTCTATAGTAACTATAAACTGCAGCCAGCTGTGGCCATGTTTGCAAAATGATCAACATTAAATGAGGATCATTGGTAGAGGGTATCCCAGTCATCAACCATGCAAAATTTCCAAACATTTGGCCCTGTGGTTTCAGAGGAGAAGAGTTTTTCAAAATTGACCAATCAGAATCAAAGAATGCTTCTGGCGGCCACGTTTTTTCACCCAACAGGAATAAAATGAGTAACAGTTGCAGAGAACCTCTCATAGACCATGCCTGCCAAGTCTGGTTCACATTGGCTCAGTACTTTCAGTGAAGATGATGAAAATGTGATTTCCTATAGGGTTTCTATAGTAACTATAAGCCACAATTGCAGCCAAAATTGCACCCCAATGAAGATTAAAATGAAGATCATTGGTAGAGGGTGTGACAGTCATCAGTCACTCTAAGTTTTCAAACGGTACCATTTGGCCTCGCAGTTTCTAAGATTTTCTTGAAAATGCACACATTTATGAATTCTGTGTCTACAAAAAAAAATCAGTAAAAGAAGGTTAAATATTTTGAAAATTACAATTTTCTCAGACAGTATTCACTTTCAAAATAGCTTTGGATAGGTAGAGGGTTACAGGAAACACAGTTTACTCCAATTTTGTCAAATCTTAAAATATATATATATAATTAGTGTCATCTAAGCCCACATGATATGAACAAAAAACTGTCCTGGTATTCCAAACACTTGTCATCACTCAGTATTTTCTGATAAGTAACTTGACACTAATAATCAACATATAGAGTTGCAATTGTTTACAGTAGTACAAGTCAAAATAAGTTGTGTAGGATAATCCTATAAACTATGTATCTTTCTCTTCCTACACTGGTAAGACCAGAAGCTGGCATGATTTTTCTGGAAAGCTCTCACTGATAGCTTTCCAGAAAATGTCAGATTCTGATCTTGTCAGTGCAGAAGCAGCAGTTTATTTAGTTTATTGCAGTTATGCTACAGCTTATTTTGACTTGTACTATATACACAATATTTTGGGGTTTTTTGAGGATCGTTGGTAGAGGGGGTCCCAGTCATCACTTATGTGAAGTATCAAAACATTTGTCCTGGCAGTTTCAGAGAAGATTTTTGAAAATCCACCAATCAGAATGAAAGAATGCCTCAGGCGGCCATGTTTTTCAACCCACAGGAACAATCGTTTGTTGAGGTCCTCCCATAGACCATCCCTGCCAAGTTTGGTTCACACCGACTCAGCGGTTACAGAGAAGAAGATGGAAATGTGAAAAGTTTACGGACGCCGAATGACGACGGACGCCAAGCGATGAGAAAAGCTCACATGGCATTTTAGGCCAGGTGAGCTAAAAACTGACTAGAAGCGAAGTTCATGTCACGTGCACATATTTTTCAGGGAATTCCAAACAAAAATACACCCCAAGAGTCATCTGCATTTTTTAGATCAAAAAGGTCATCTAATCACCCTCTTTGTTTATTTGGAATATCCAATAATAATACAAGATATCAGTTGAATGCTTCAAACATTTATAGAAACAATATATTTTTGCAAGGCTGCTTAGTTTTGGAGATTGCATCATTTTTGAGTGCAACTTTTCAATACGGGTAAATCTAATTCAAATATTTAGTACAGTAATTCCTGTGAGTATCTCCATTTGGTTCTGCCTAACTTCCCTTTGATCATTCTTAGGGGATCTAGGGGATCAGTTGCTAAGCTTATTCAGTCAACAAAGCTCCATAAATCAGGGTAACAAATGAATCAAGTTCATCTAATCTATGTTGTGCTCTCATTGTCACATTTTTTTCCTTATTGACTCGTATGGTGGACGAGTCAATAAGGGAGAAAATTTGACAATCAGAACATGATGTATTTGTCCCTTTGCCAGATAGACTAAGTGACGAGAGTTACAGTGGTAACTACAGTTAAAACTAGAAGTCCTGTCACGAATAGTGCGCTTATTTAGGCTTAATTGTGCGTTGGAATTGTGTGCAATTGCCATATCGAATGGCATCCAAAGCACGGCAGGTTCTCCTGGTTACTCATAGTAAACACATGCAATGTTTCTGCCAATGGACCTCCGGGGTACCCGGAGGTCCATTGGCTGAAACATTGCTTGTGCACAGGCCATATGTACAGAATTTGATAGCTTTACTTGGGCCATAACGCGTACGTTAACGCGCATATCAACGTGCTATTTGTGCGCATTTCATGGCAGGACTTCTAGTTTTAACTGTAGTCCAGTTCTCTCGCAGTTAAGATAGTTTGATCAGTTTATGCACAAATACAGTAAAACCATTTGGCCATTTTTTGCTGGGTCTTGCAGTTTGGTTTTCTGGTGTGCTGCAAAAAATGGAACCAAACAAGAGAACCGAAAAACTGCCCAGTCCTACTCAGACATACAATATTTCACTCCAGTTGTCTACAATACTTGAACATTTGAGGATTACCTCAAGGTTTGGGGAATATAGTTGCTTATTGGTTAGAGCACTGGACTTGAGATAGAAAGGTCAGTCGTCTGATCCAGACATGTGTCATCTGCATTGTGTTCTAGGGCAAGACACCTTATCCCAATGTGCCTGTGTGGGAGCATGGTGGCAGTGTATACTAAAGCATAGCAGGTTAACCCTTTACCCAACATAACGGTCCAAACCGGCCAGCGCTATTCACAATGAAAGTGTCAATGACACTGTAGCTCAACTTGTCAAGACATGTACATGTATAGTATGTGACACAGTAATGACAAACATCTAGGTAATGACCTGATAACAAAGGTACATATAAAGTATTGTAACGGTCTGCACATAAATACTGACCGTAGCCTGTAACAA
This sequence comes from Pictodentalium vernedei, assembly GCA_031216915.1. Classification (NCBI taxonomy): domain Eukaryota; kingdom Metazoa; phylum Mollusca; class Scaphopoda; order Dentaliida; family Dentaliidae; genus Pictodentalium; species Pictodentalium vernedei. The sequence goes on along the minus strand of CM062295.1, from coordinate 172,460,180 downwards.
ATGTATAGGTAAAGTATTGTAAAGGTGGGTGACAGTCAGATCCTAAACTAGAAAAGAAATCTTTGAGTCCCAGAGTGGGTCTGACTGAACCCCAAAATATTTGTTCTCATAGCACAGTGATAAAAAAGGCACCCCAAAACCACTCATTCCTGTCCCAAGGTGAAAACAAAGGTACCCAAGATGTTTCTTGAAGATCAGTTCATAAATACGGGCTGTACAGAAGTTGTGACAAAAAACTGATTGGACCTAATTTCGGTACAAAATGGCTACTGGCAGCCATCTTGAATTTTTGCACTGCACTCAGAAACACTCGTTCTCATCCCAAGGTGATAACAAAGGTACCCAAGAGGTTTCGTGAAGATCAGTTAATAAATACAGCCTCTAGCCCGAGCCGTATTGACATGTGCACTTACAGTGTATAAGTAGCACTAAATAAATCAAAATTCATCTAATTTGCATAATTTCTGCACGAGAAAAAAACCCTTACTGTATGTGATGTATTCCATTTGACTAAACATTCATACAAAAATTTATTCAAATCAGAACTTTCATGCAGAAGTTCTGTACAAAAGACTGATTGCACTAATTTTAGTACAAAATGGCTGCTGGTGGCCATATTGAATTTCGGACCACACCCAAAAACACCTGTCCTAATCCCATGGTGATAACAAAGGTACCCAAGAAGTTTCGTAAAGATCGGTTCATAAATACGGCCTCTAGCCTGAGCCGTATAGAAGTTGTGTACAAAAAAACTGATTAGACCTAATTTCGGTACAAAATGGCCACTGGCAGCCATCTTGAATTTTGGACCGCAGTCAGAAACACTCGTTCTCATCCCAAGGTGATAACAGAGGTACCCAAGAAGTTTCGTGAAGATCGGTTGATAAATACAGCCTCTAGCCCGAGCCATATTGACATGTGTACTTACTGTGTGTAAGAAGTAGCACTGAAAAAATCAAAGTTCATCTTATTTGCATAATTTCTGCACGAGAAAAAAAACCTGTATTATATGTGATGTATCCCATGGTACTAAACATTCACACAAAACTTTTTTCAAATCAGCGCTTTCATATGGAAGTTCTGTGCAAAAATCTGATTGCAACCTAATTTTGTACAAAATGGCTGCCATCAGCCAACTTGAATTTTGGACCACACCCAAAAACACTCGTTCTCGTCCCACGGTGATACCAAAGGTACCCAAGAAGTTCCGTAAAGATCGGTTTATAAATACGGCCTCTAGCTCGAGCCATATTGGCATTTGCACTTACAGTGCTGAAAGTAACACTAAATACATCAAAGTTAGTCTAATTTGCATAATTTACGTACGAGAAAAAAACCTGTATTATATGTGATGCATCCCATGGTACTAAACATTCATACAAAAAATTATTCAAATCAGCGCTTTCATATGGAAGTTCTGCGCAAAAATCTGATTTCACCTAAGTCTGTACAAAATGGCCGCCAGTGGCCAACTTGAATTTCGAATCGGACCCCAAAACACTCGTTCTCGTCCCACAGTCATAACAAAGGTACCCAAGAAGTTTCATAAAGATCGGTTCATAAATACGGCCTCTAGCCCGAGCCGTATTGAATTGTTGACGGACAGACGGCCAGACGGACAACGGACGACTGGCCATGGCATAAGCTCAAATTTGGCTTTGCCAAAGTTGAGCTAAAAATCGCCAATTAATTTTCATTATTTTTTTCATTTGTTGTCTCAAAAACATAGGTCATGACACCTCTTTGGAACGAGCTCTTGCAAGCTTTGTCTGCTTTTCGTGTTAGGTAAAGGGTTAAGAGTTAATTTATTCCCACAGAGGAGTCAAGTGTTGTCTGCCAGCAGAGATGGAAATGAACAAAACTGGCGGGTGCAGTTTTAAGGTCCTGTGAAATCTGAGAGGGGAGTAAATTGCATCCGTAAAATGTTAGTTTTTGAATTTTCAAGGGAATACTGTCACCAAACACCAAAAACCTTAACCCTTTGAACTCTAGTGGTATCTTCCATGTCTGTTCAATGGCAGCAATTAGAAGAGACCATATTCATTATTTGGGGCAGTCCAATCAATATTATCACAGTGAACCCATTGGGCTGCACGCCAAAAATATTGATTGGTCTACCCCACACATTTACAGAACAGCCATCCTATTTAATGACGTTATGACGTTATCATGTTCTTGGCCAGAAAAGCGACTGCTCGGGTTCAAGGGATTAAATGTATTAGAAATTGCTGAATTATGACGAACTGGCCACAGAGTGCTGCTTTCTTAAAACCACACATTTATATGTTCCCAGAGTATATTAGTGCTCCACAACATTTTTCAACAAGTGCATTTTTTAGCCAGGACTGTGCCAGGTAGAAACAAATGATTAGATTATATGTTTCTCTCTATCCACCATATCTGAACTGTCAATGCAGACATGTTAACCTAAAGAAACATTTCCAGGGAAGACTGTCACAAAAACACTCTCAAAGAGGAGACTTCTCTGTGCAGGAGATACCACAAAACTGTTCATGCTGCTCACAGATGTTTTACCAAATTAAATATGCTCAAAATATGCTCAAAATATGTCATCTTTTCATTTCGAACTTATGTGGCTACTTATTTCAGTTGGTTTTGTGTCCTGTTTAGCTGCTGTTTCAACCGTATTTTATTCACAAGAATTGGAATAAAAACAATAAAGAAAAAAAAAAGAAAAGAATAAAGAATGACCATAAATCTCACAGGTACAAACACTATATCCATAAATCTCAATTTCCAAGAAACATTTACTTTTCTTGCACTTTTCCAACAATTACTTCATGGCTGTTGTTCAGCAGCAACAGTAGTAATTTGAAGGAAAAGGAAATTACCAAAAATTCTGGGATATAATTAAACTCTCTCAAATGTTCAGAAATATCAATTGTTTGACTTCAAAGGAATTTCTTGAAGTTCTCCCACAAAAACTACTCTCCTCTACCAAATAATAGTAATGGCCAAATAATAGTGCTGCTGCACATTTTGGGGTTCAATAAATAAAACTGATGGTGCCAAATAATAGTGATGGCAGGTGTACCAAAATTACAAGAGTGATAGCTACCGTTACATGAAATCCCCACAAACGCCACTTGATAATACCTGCGTTTCACTCCTGTAAATCTGACATGGATTAAAGAAACTCACGGGGATGAGGTACACAGATACTAAGACAAAAATTTTTGCAGGACCTTTTAACAAGTACACAAATTTTAAATTCTGACAAGCATGGATGGTGTACACTAATGAAATTTTACAATATTTTCCTCAAAGAAATGCTGTTTTCGGGTGTTGTTGTTAATCAGATATTCTAATGATAGTAACTCATTTTATTAATCATGATGCTGTATGCTTTCTCCAAAATTTAATAATAGTGATGTCACTTTTATTTGGGAGTGCAAATGCATCTGTCTGCAGATCCTGTTCCCTTTAATGTCATTTTGCAAAAAATAAATAAAATAAATAAATAAATAAAATGAAAAGAGACTTACAAATGAGGACCTTCAACGTCCAATTAACCCTTTGATACTTTTGTATGTCTTAAGAAATACGAAATCAAACAGTGTGTTAATACTTTTGTACATCTTATCACATACAAAATCAAACAGCACGTCGATATTTTGAGGTCATTTGTTTTGTTATTATTTTTTGATTTTTTTTAAGTTTTTAACCTTGATTCCTATTTTCTCCCAAATAGTGACAGTGACAACCGTTGAGCCAAATGTTATCGCAGCTTAAAATACTAATATAATCCTGCTGTCAAGACTTCTTGACTAGTTGAAAGCTAGAAGCCACTATCAGGGCTTTCAAAAAATGAGGATACCAGGGCAAAAGCCATCAGTCTCCTTGCTTATATTTCATATTCAGTCAAACACAAATAATAGTTTGTTTATATAAATTTGTTTTATTACAAATTATTGGAGAGTGCCTGTGGGCACTCTCCAATAATTTGTAATAAAACAAGTTTTGAATAACAAATTCAGACAACGAAAAATAATCTAGCCATCAGCCAGATAATCACTAATGTGAAAATTATCTTGTTATTTGTACTTTCCGACGTTTGCCGTCGCATTTTGAAAAACGTTGAAGAAACTGAATTCCCAGTGACATTTGAATGTCATGATAATTAAAGTCTCAAAGGGTTAAACCAAAGTTGTCATTAATACCTCAACACTGGGTTGGCTTCAGTGATGTAGATGGGAAAGAGAGGGGTTTCTAAGACAGATATTTTTATCACTAGAGATGCACAATGGAATTCCACCAGTCTCTCCCAGCATACAAAGTTAAAATGGAGCCACCCCATTAGCTAAAACTGTGATTTGCATGAGTGATTTCAGTGTTTAGGCACTGTGCTGCAAGCAAAACTCTGGTGCCTTTATTCAAACTCCAGAGAAATATAAATGAATGCTTTTAAAGAGAAATTCTCTGTTGAAAAATACATTTTTATAGAACAAACATTTGAAGCAGTTGGTGATTAGGTGTTCTAAATTAGGTCAACACAATTTCACAATGAAAACAGAAAACAGCTGATCAAGACGTATGTAACAAAATTATGCTGTAAAAATGGTACAAACACAAAATGGTACTTTAAAATGGTACAAACATATTTTTGCCTTTAACTGGTAGAGTGCTGGAAGCCCACATTTACTTATTTAGGCTTTATTCTGAAATGCAGGTCCCACAACCTGAAGGCATATATTCAGTGGATGTCCTTTTTTGTTATCTTTGAAGTGATATTATTTAGTCTGTAAAAGTGTGCGTTGTTACAATTTATGGGAGAGTGCCCACCGGCACTCTCCCATAAATTGTAACAAGGCAAAGACGTGTACAAAATTTGAAGGTCGAAAATAATTTGGCACTCTACCAGTTAATTATGATTTTTAAATGGAGAAATGATTAGACTTTAAACATTTTGAAATTGCTCACAAATTGCCCCTTGAACCATTTCAAAACTGCCAATTTTTTTACTGATATTTTCTGGGATATTTTGCACAAATGGATCTCTTTAGCGGATGCCATCAGCAACACTGAATTCCAGGGAATATCTCAAGCATTCCAGTAGAGTTAACATGTCTCTGTCAATGTCATAGCATCTGGTAAATAACATCTGAGGAAGAGGCAAGTAAACTTGTCTTTAGACTTCAATTAGCAGTTACAAGTACAGGTGAAACTAGTTGTTGAATAATAACAGAATTCTCAACCCATTTCCATCCTGTTCGAAAATTACAGGGGCTGGCCTTACACTTTTTATATACTAATTAACCCTTTACCTCAAATAGCTGCCATATCCAGCCAGTACTTTTCAAAACATTTGCTTTCAAATTATATTGTTTTTTTCATTTTTGGCCTCAAAAACATAGTTTACATGTGTGACTCATCATTTAGAATGAGCCCATTGAGCCCATTCCAATGAGGAGTTATAAACTAAGTTTCTGTTGTTAAAAATTAAAAATTTCCATTATTCAAGAAATCCTGTTGCAAGTGTTGTGTGCTATTCATGCAATGTCGAAGGTTAACTTACAGTCTCTTCATAATCGAAAACGGTCTCTGTTTTTGTACACTGTTGACACTTTAAATTTATTTTTTAAAAATTGTATAGAATGCATCTGAAAGAATAAAATGCAGTTTTTATAAGTTTTTAAGAAACTCTCAAACACACAAGGCAAGTTACATTGCATTAAATCTCTGCATGTTATATAAGCTACCTAGACACCCCATCAGAAAATGATTCACTTGACTTCACTATGGTTGGTGGTTGGTCTCTTCCTAAAACTCTGAGATAAGGCTCTACATTATTTCTTGTTAAGCTCTCAAGAGTAGAAATCATCAACAAAGGAAACATCAACATTAATTTTCTTTCCTACAATGTACAGATGGTACTGTACAAGCATACATTACAGATTAGAAACTCAATACCAGGCCTGTCATTTTCAAAATTGGAGGAGTGAACTTAGGAAGGCTATTTTAGGCCCACCTCAATTTTACAGAGGGAGCCACTGGGGTTTTACCATATCTTTGCATCTTATTGTTTGGGTTGTGCATATGGCATCTAATGTAGGTTAAAAAATGCAATAATTTCTTGCTGAACATTTCTACCTGAATTATGTATGTAGTCAGACAATTATTGTCAGTACCTGATAAGCAAGAAAATGGCTACCACTTAGTCTCAGCTCAAGCCGGAGGCCAGGTGTAGGGTCCTCACAGAGACTAGCCATCAGTAAGCTTTTCCAAAGTGCACAATCACATTAATATTAAGATGAGCAATATCAATCACCACTACTGAAAAAAGTTCACTTTGATGGCTCTCCTTGTATGTGACAAGGAGGGCATTTACCAACCTCACAAATTTCAGTTTAGGAGAGCCATTGAGAGTGAGAACGGTCACCCTCTTTAAAATGACAGGCCTGCTTGCCATGTATTTTAAGCAAAAAAGAAGTGTTTTGATTCTCAGGCAATCCCTCATGTAAATTGAACCTCCTCATTAGACATTTTTATTGCCTTGCATTCTCTTCCTTCCAACATTACTACAAAACTGAGTGATTCAGAGACTGAGCTTTAGAACTTTATCTGCAGCATAATATACTATTAAAAAAAAAGTAGGGGTTATTTGATAAAAGTGAGATATATGAAGAAATTATATTTATATTTTCATCAAAAAGACAGTTGAGGCATTGCACTGTGACATCTGGTGAATGATTTCAGCGATAGTTGGGTGTCTGACAAGCACACATTCCAGCCACTGAGCCGTATAAGAAATGGACGGGGTCAGTCAGAGAATTTACCACATTCAGCCCAAGACCTTGTAAATCCTCCTCAGTTCACGAGACATGCGTGGATCCAATGTGGCATACTCCTCACCAACGTCCAATATCAGCTTGACTGATGTTATTCCATTCTTCCTGCAGTACAGCAGTGAGTTCCTGGACATTGGTAGTCGGCTGTTGGCATTGTCGTAGGCATCTGTCAAGCACAACCCAGACGTGCCCGATTGGTGAAATGTTTTGACTCAGTGCAAGCCAAAGCAGTGTAGAAATGTTCTGCTCCTGGAGGAACTCTGTAGTGACCTAGGCTCTGTGTGCTCTTGCACAATGAATCGATGACAGTGATATCGTGCAAATGACACCACATGGGCAGCTAACATGTTATCATGGTAGAACTGACCTTTGACACGCCCTTGGATGACATGTAATGCTCTTCTGCTTGTCATGGTTATGCCTCCCCACACCATAACCGAAACACCACCAAAACGATCGTGCTGCCTAACATTTACGTCAAGGTATTGTTCATTCCGCAGCCACCACACTCCTTTTTGCCAAATGTGGAAGTCGAGAGTGAACGTAGATTCATCGGAAAACATGACATTGCTCCACCGACGATTGTCCCAGCACTGTCGCACTCCACACCAATTACGCCTTGCTGCGATGTGACATTCAGTCAAACATGGAATTATTCGAAGTCGTCGAGCATACAAATTCCAGCTGTGTAGGCAATTTCAGATAGCCTGACAACTGACTCGCACATCCCCGTGTGAATTTTATTGTGGGTTTTCAGGAATTCCAGGAGAATAATCATAACAAAGCTCAGAAAAATCAAGAAAAAGAAGTCATTATTTGTGAAAACATTTTTGTACAGAATTCCGGTATTTTTTCTGGTTTCCCAGAAAAATCAGGATTTCTCATAAAAAGCATCTGATGACTAAGTTTTGAATTACTGGTTTCCCGGAAAAGTCTGGAATTTTTACTCTGTTGGGAGTTAAAATATATAATGTCATGTCCCCATTGGATAATTTAAAATTGGAGGGAAAAGTTTCACATCTCTGCTATGTTGTATTTTTGGTGAAGAGACTTTTCAGAAAGTAAAGAAACTTATACGTATGAGTATTCAATCTTTCAGCTTGATAATACACTTCTGAATTATAAACAATAATCTTCGGAGACTAATGGATATAAAGGTTGGGGAAATGTTAACTGTTCAACAATTTGTTTCATCAGAATCTTTGTTTCTCACCTCAGCACATCTCATGGGTGGTTTCATCAGTTGGATTTATAATTCCTGATACCAGCTTGTTTTCCAAACAGTCTTTGATGATTCCCTTTTAAATATTGAATCTTGAATGTATTTCTATATCTGTATTTTTTATGACATTTCTCTAAGGATAAATTTTTCTCAAATGTATGGTGCATATACCATGACACATCCATCTTTGTAGTAATCTCAGTGCAACTCGCTACATAAGCTCATTTCACTGAGGGGGTCATGAGCTATGTTTTCGAAGCAAAAAAATGCAAATATCTAGTTATACTACAAAATCTGTGGCAAGTGTCATCTTCTGTTAAGTTAGGTAAAGGGTTAAAAAAATAATATGCCCATGAATTCAAGAGATTCTTGATCCAATCAACTGCAAAAATTGCATTATTGAGGAGTGAATTTCTCAGTCTGAGAACATTAATTATATTATTTAATTTATAACAAATACTGAATTCCAGGAAACCCAGAAAAATCAGGAATTCTGTTCTGACAAAATAAAACTGAAGTCCGGGAAATCTGGAAACATCAGGAATTTTGTTAATAATGAAACATCCGGTAATTTGGGAATTTTTGCTCAGACAGGTTTGTTTAAAACCCGAATTCTCTGGAATTTCCTGGAATTCTAGGGAAGCCAATACTGCAGAATCCTGGTTTTCCTGATTTTTTTGACTTGATATTCTCTGGAATTCCCTGGATTTCCAGACATGAAAAAGACCATGTTATTTCCCAGAATTCCAGAGAAAATTTCACAGAGGTCTGTGCAGCTGCTGTCCAATTTCTGAGGCACTTTTGATGGCGGTTACGTAATGCTGTGGTTCGAATGAAATGATCCTGGTTAACAGTTGTCACCCTTGGATGGCCTGACCGATGTCTGTCAGCAACATTGCCTGTTTGACGGTAGTGTGGCCACAACCTGCTAATCACCGATTGAGTAACGTTGAGAATTTGAGCCACTGCAGTCTGTCTGTTGCCAGCTTCCAACACGTCAATGGCACATAAACGTTAGTCATGTATTAGTCTTCGCATACCTCAAAAGTTACGTTTCGACCAGAAACTATTGATGAATGAGTTTATACCAAGAAAAGAATGATGAGACCTCTGAGAAAACCCATCCATTCCAAATGAAAATTTCAAAACGTCCCTCACAGACGTTAACACTGCGCTCATGTGAAAAACCTGCACAAAGTTTTCGTGGGGCTGTGACATTCATGATCCACACTAAACTTGGTAACATATTGATGTGTCCAATAACGCATATCCAATACCATTTTCTGAAAATATCAACATCAGTTTGGATATCGCCTACTTTTTTTGAATAGTATATAATATTTCCAAGGAGAGACTCTGAAACTGATATCTGAAGAGCATAACTAACAATGCAGAAGAGTTTTATCTGTAAAATTAAATGAGATTATTTGTATAATTATTTGCTTTCTATATTTTCTGTGTGTAAAAAGACAGCAGAAAGCCTCTAAATTCATGCTCGCTGCAGATAAGGATAAAATAACAATTGGTGTGCATCAGAGATGCAGGCATCGAGTTGTGGTAGCAATCGGAGAGTGTTGCATGTCCATAAGCCATTTGTCAATTATATCCTGGTTGTCAAATCTGGAACTTTTGTTCAAGTTATAATGCTATACATGTAACAAGTTCAGAAATCGTAAAAATTATTTAATTAACCCTTTACCCAATGCGGACAATATCAATTTATTATTTTAAATATCATTTTTTAAAATTTTTCAAAACATTTCAACAAAACCATATCCTGTGACCACTTGTTGGAATGAGCTGGACGAGCTCGATCCAAGGAGGGGTCACATGATATGGTTTTGTTGAAATTTTTTGAAAAATAATGTTTTTTCAACTGTTGAATTTGCATATAACGCAGACGGATGCTTCTGATTCGTTGGGTAAAGGGTTAAGGCCCATAACTCCATAATGAGAATTCAGACCGGGCCAGGTTTCAAACTCACTTGAGATATTATTGCAAAAGACCTGTATGGCAAATATTAGTCAAATTGGAGGATGTTTGTTCAAGTTATTATGCTAACACCTGGACAAAGCAGCCATCACTGAAAGTTTCATCAAAATCCATTCATAGGTTAAAGAGGAGTGGCAGGTAAGAGAAAGTGTGACGCGGACTACGCGGACGACGGCGCAGACGACGCAAGACGACAAAAGTAATCCCTATATGTCGCTCCCCACTTCGTGGGGCGGCGACACAAAAATTGAGTGAGAATCAAGTAATTTATTTTGTGTGGCCTTAGTGCCAATTTTTATTAGTTAAGTGCAATAAAACTGTCGAGAATTCAAGTAAAATTTCTAGCAATGTAATAAGCTTTTTTCATGAACATGTGTTTTATTCATTTGGTCCCTTGAGGGGTGTACTTGCAGTTTGTCAAATGGCTTTGGGAATTAAATTGTTCATGTAACCGTCTACACTATGAGGACAAAATGGCAAAGTTTTCAGCAGCAAATATTTCCCATAATGCAGTTTGATATTTAATCAAATGAGCTCTGCCAAATAAGATATAATTGTTTAAATTCACATGGTAAAATAAGAGAAAAACACAGTGACTAGAGAAAAATCTTTTGCCCTACAAGGATGCTGGGGGTTAATATTACCAGTATGTCATCATATTAAATGCAATGAGAGCAATTGACAATAAAATATAACAAATAAAACGTAATTTATTCAGGTTTAAATTAGTTCTATAGTTCCTTTCTTATTTGTAATGCATGGGACATTACAGTCACATTTTAAATGTCATTTGAAAACAATGCAGTACCAACAAACAGGATTGTTGGAATATGAAAAAATTGTAGTTATTGGAATTCTAAATCTTTGACATTTCGACTCTTTATTACAGAGCAATTTACACTGTATGACACATATAATTGTAGTGTTCTAGAATTTTCAATGACTTTTGTACAAAAATATACAGAAGTTCCCAAAATGAATTATATCTATAGGTTAGTTATTAAGGTTTATTATACCATTTTTATCTTCTCTAGCTGTGATAACATCATGTATAATTTACTGGTGTTAAAAATACTCCACAGACATCACTCTATTATTCAAGGCCACGATTATTTTTCACCAATCCACTGACTGCACCAATCTACTGACGCACTTTCAACATGAGCCACAGTACTGGCTTCTGCAATCAACAGCTTGCAAACCGATAATCAATGTTGCTTTTTTAACCTTTTACCTAACATAGACAAGTTATTACAACTGTCCAGTGATCAGAGATGGATATTTGATACCTGTTACAGGTTTGGGTGCCCAAACTCTGGAGCCCAAATGTCCCCAAATCCCTCCAGGAAAATATTCAACTTTGAAATCTACCAGTTTGAAGCAATTATTTCCAATATTTAGTAGAAATCTGAACACATTCAGTTGATAATAAGCACTTCAAGACACATGCAGTGGTCTAATCATCTCAATTTATTTGGGGACATCCTCAACTGAAAAGGTGTACCCCAAAAATTCCTGGATCCGTTCCTGCCAGTGGCTAACATATAATATCATACCTTGAGTGAAACAAGCCTTTTTTCAGTCAAAGTATGATAAACACAAAAATTGCCATTCAAATATATTTTTTTCAATTTTTGCCTCAAAAACATAGCTTATGAGTCCACTTCGGAAAAAGATGATGGTGCTCATTCCAATGAGGGGGTCATAAGCTATGTTTTGAGAGAAATGGCCCTTTAAATTTTATTATGTTTTGTCTCAAAGCCATAGCTTATGACCCCTCTTTAGAAGTGGTGTAGACATGGGAGTGGGGCATAAGGGCATTGGCCTCTGTAAAATTATTTTTGATATCCCCCCATGCAACTTTCACATAACATATGGAGCCCTAAAATGGTCTTCAATATTGAGCTAAACACCTAGTCCTAACTAGGACCCCTCAATTGGTACCCCCGCTCTGCTTCACTTCAGGTAAGTGGGAGGAGTGGGTAATATGTAGAGGACACTAGTTTAGACTAGGAGACCACCCCCCCCCCCCCCACTCTCCAACCCCCTGTGATGGCCTTCCAAATATCATGTCATCCCCCCTCCCCCATAACAACAAAAAAATGGTTAGGCACCCCTTACTATAGAATCCTGGCTAAGTGCCCATTCTAGAACAAGCTCACTGTGATCTTGAGGCAGCCAAGCCTTGTCAAGAATTCAGTGCCAAGGCATGGTTCACATATTCTTGATCATATGTTGAAGTACCTGTTCTTAGAATGCAAAGACTGTCAGAGTTGCATAAGGACCTTTGATGGTAATCAACTTCCAGTGGATAGTTTTAAGAAAATCCTTATAGTGCACTGTCTCCTATTATAGTAAAGTTGCTCTAATACTATGAGGGTAGCCATCCTCCTCAGCCTTTTCCTCCAGGAGAGCATTTTTCCCCCACAAAGGCATTAGTCCAAAAAATGAAAGTGCCAATAGCACTGTAACTCAACTTGACAAACTAGAACTTGGAAAGTTATAGTGAAGTGGCAAAATTGAAGATCATTGGTTCCAATGTTATTTTTTGAAACTTGAACCTAACAGCATTGTATGTGCACAACATCAGAGAAATCCATGCATTTTTAAATGTAAACTGTAAGGCTGGCTAAAGGAAGAATGTTGATACACAAATGCAGCAAGTTTAAAGGTCACTGCAAACAGCAACTTTTATCACAGAAATGAATGCTAATCAATAACTATTATTTCGAGGTCTCGCCTGATGAAAACACCAAGTTCAAAAACTATAGGCGAGTTTTCCAAGAGACAGCATGCCCCTGTTTTGTTGTAGTAAAAAAGTGATCAAAGGTGGAATTAGGCCCCTGAGAGTTAAAATTAAATAAGAACAATTTGTATATGCACTTTTTATAATATACTGTGTGTGAAAAGACAGAGGAAAGCCTCTCAATCTATGCTAATTGCATGCAAGAAAAAAATAGAAATTAAAAAAACTAGAGGCTCAACTTGAGTCCAAAATATCAGCTGGCTCAAGTCGTCCAAAGAGATAAGTGTGTCAGGAAGAGACAGAGAGCAAGAGCAGTTTTTTGCTTTGCCATGACACAACCCAAACCAATTTTTTGGCGATTTGTTTTTGCTGGTCTTAGGAAAGCTTCTTGGGCAAAAACAAAGCTCTGTTCTGTGAAGTTTCAAAAAAGTGTCTACCTGATTTTTGTTTTGTTTTTTGATTCTGGGCTTCTCTCTACCCCACCTCAAGGGAAGTAGAAATGTTTTGGAAAAAATGGGCATCCTCCCATAGGGAGCCTAAATATTGATCTGATACGTTCTTTTGAGCAAACTTGAATCTGCATTACCAAAGAAAGTGCTGTACCAGAAAGCTAAGCATTATTGCAAGTTTTTTATGAGATGGTAATTTTTAATCCTTCGGACCTATCTCTGACTTTTTTGCCAGTGTAACGCCAAAACCCTACACAACTTAATGGCCAAAATCAGCCAGCATTATTACCCAATGTGACGGCCAAAACCGGCCAGCGCTATTCACAAAAATCGCCAATTGATTTTCATTATATTTTCATTTTTTGTCTCAAAAACATAGGTTATGACCCTTCTTTGGAACAAGCTCATCTAGCTCGTTCCATCCAATGAGGGTTCATAACCTATCTTTTTGTAACAAAAAATGAAAGTGTCAATGACACTGTAGCTTAACTTGCTTGTGTGTTATGTTTGATGAAAAGGATAATGTTCAATGTTTATGAAAGGACTATGAAATAAGACAAGAATTGTGATAATTGGGAATATGTTAATTTCTGCCCCCTTGCATGCCCTAGGGGAGTGATTAGCTCTCCTCAAGCTTACAAAAGCTAAAAGTGGCAAAAGGAAGTTTTGCTATCAATGAATTCTGCCTAGTGAACTTTGAACATTTTATTTGGTGCTGCTAAAAAGGTAGTATCAGTATGCTATGTTTTCAATAAAAATAATATGAGGTGTAGACTATACTAAAGAATTGAGGGGTGGGTTAATGTGGCCCTCACAGATAATGTATATCAACAAAAGTTACCAATTTATAGTGAAATTATTCCAAAAGGAGTCATCCTATCAAGTTACAATAAAATCCCTTCATAAATACGGCCTGTAGACTGTGCTAAAGGTTTTTGGGCTTCAGGCCTGTGTATCCTCCACGGTTGAGGGATCGCAACCAAAAGGGGACGTCCTCATCTAGACATTATACTGAGTCATCCTACCAAGTTACAATGAAATCCCTTCATAAATAAGACCTGTAGTCTGTGCTAAAGTTTTTCGGGTTTTGGGCTCGGGCAGCCGTCGTGGTTGAATAATCACGACCAAAAGGGATGTTCTCATCTAGGCATTATCTGGAGTCATCCTACCAAGTTACAATGAAATCCCTTTACAAATATGACCTGTAGACTGTGCTAAAGCTTTACAGGCTTCGGGCCCCTGTAGCCATCACAGTTAACCAATCATGACCAAAAGGGGATGTTATCATCTAGACATTATATGGAATCAACCTACAAAGTTACAATGAAATCCCTCCATAAATATGACCTGTAGACTGTGCTAAACGTTTTGGGCTTGGGCAGCTGTCACAGCTGAATGATTGCGACCAAAAGGGAACGTTCTCATCTAGACATTATCTGGAGTCATCCTACAAAGTTACAATGAAAACCCTTCATAAATATGACCTATATATTGTGCTAAAGGTTTTCAGGCTTTGGGCCCCTGTAGCCGCCACAGTTGACCAATCATGACCAAAAGGGGGCATTCTCATCTAGACATTATATGGAGTCAACCTACCAAGTTATAATGAAATCCCTCCATAAATACAACCTGTAGACTGTGCTAAAGGTTTTGGGGTTCGAGGCTTGGGCAGTCATCACGGTTGACAGATGGTGACCAAATGGGGAAGTTCTCATCTAGACATCATACAGAGTCATCCTACCAGTTACAATGAAATCCCTCCATATTAAATGTGAAAGGTTTTCAGGTTTCGGGCTTGGGCAGCTGTCACGGTTGACAGATCATGACCAAAAGGGGACATTCTCATCTAGATATTATACAGAGGCATGCTACCAAGTTAAAATGAAATCCCTACATAAATACGACCTGCAGACTGTGCTAATGGCTTTTGGGTTTTGGGCTCGGGCCGGCATCACGGTTGACTGATAGCGACAAAAAAGGGACATTCTCATCTAGACATGACCTCAAACCTGCATATGAAATTTTGTGATGATCGGACAAAAACTATGGGGTGTAGCCTGTGCTAAAGGAAAATGTGAACAGACTCACAGACTTCCGCATGCGTGATGCAAATAGTTTATCTTGACTTTGTCAAGTTAAGCTAGTTATTCAAGAATTTTGTTTGCAAGTGCCGTCTGCTTTTCATGTTAGGTAAAGGGTTAGCATGCCATCATGAGAAAGTCCTTCCAATGAGAGACAAATTATCTATGAAGTGGTTTCCAGTCTTGGTTACCTTAACTGTTAAGAGTGCTAAGTTATTTTTGGCCATCAAATCTTCTACACAGGTCTTTGCCTTGTTACAATTTATGGGAGAGTGTCTATGGGCACTCTCCCATAAATTGTAACAAAGCAAACCCTTACCGACTAAATAATATCACTTCAAAGATAATACAAAGCATATGCACTGAATATGAGCCTTCAAGCTGTGGTACCTGTACTTCAGAATAAAGCACAAATATGGGCTTCCAGCATTCAACCTGTTAACAGGTAGTCATGACTTGACTAGAAATGACTGCTAAGCTGCTACAGAGGCTGTGGGTTATTGGTAATACAGGACGTCCAGGCCCTTAAGGGTTAAAGCATTTTAGGCTTTTGGGGCCTTAACCCACACCCCAAAGGGAATGGTAGATTTCTGAAGAAAAACTCAGAAGAGTATACCTTATTCAGTTGCTTTGTACCAAATCACACACCCATGAGGTCAGTCTCATAAAGGTAAACACATTTTCTTGTAATCCTATCAGAAGGGGTTCAGCTCAATTGAACTACTCTTTCAAGCTCACACTTCAAGACTGGAATTTTTTCCATAAATGCACATTTGAAAGACACCAATTGTTCCTTATCTGGAGAGGAAATGAAAGTAACTAAATAATGAGCATCGAAGTATTTGACAAACTTTACTCTGTCAGTTTTAGACTGAAATCAGGGGAACTCGAAAATGAGTTGCCATGATTTTCTCAGGCACCCATTTATAAGTGTTCAGAGCAAGAGAAAGATAAAGTCATACCAATATATTTGCCAGAGCAATCAGTGGCAAAGCCAGCCCGAAGCAAGAGGTGAGGACAAACTCGCACAGCCTGGCTTAGAGCCAGTTTAATAGGGGGTGAATTTGTAAACTAGCAGTGGGGATGGGGGTGGAGGTGTGGGGTGAGAGTGGTGTGTGGTGTGTGCAGGAAAAGCTTTCCAGGCCTTCAAATTTCAGAATTTTGCATCCCTAAAACTTGAGTTAAGTAACCAAGGTAACAATAATCAGGGTTTCCAACAGAGAGAAATAAATGTGTCCGATATGGGGCTGCGGCCAAGGGTCGTGGGTACCACGGACCGACCATGCTTTGGCCCATGGTTTGGCCCCATGGTTGAAAATTTTGAATTCCAGGGTTAAAAAAAACCCATCTGCTTGCATCTGAGGGGATATTTTGAGGTTTTTCATGTACTGATGACTGTCTACCTATTCACCGACACAAGTATTAAGACAAGCAGTCTACAAATCTACAACCTATAGCTAACACCCATGGACCTAACCCTCCACCCCTCCCCCTCCCCTACAATTTTTATGCCATTTTTGGACATATTTCGAAGACCAACTTTAAGGTCCCCCCTCCCCCCCCCCCACACCACTGAGTGAAATACAAAGACTAAGATGAGTAACCTAGAATAGAACAGCTCATGAAGGTTATTTCATTAAGCTAACAAGGTGTTGTGATATAACACCCTGCTGGAAAGGGCTATGAGAGCCCTTTCCAGAAGTGTTTTACAATGCAGCACCTTATATTCATACATATACATCACAGCACTTTATATTCTAGCCACGTTTCATCATCGTTGTTTTGTGGATCATGGTCCTGAAAGAGGTATCAAATGAATACTAAGGACAATTCAAGTATAGATTCAGGCCTGACATTCTTAAAAATGAAGGGGACTAAAAACTGCTGCCCCCTCCCTACATGGCCTAGGGGAGCGATTAGCTCTCCTCAAGCTTACAAAAGCTAAAAGTGACAAAAGAAAGTTTTGCTATTAGTGAATTCTGCCTAGTAAACTTTGTACATTTTATTTGGTGCTGCTAACAAGGTAGTATCTTTGAGTTGGCTACACTGAAACCCCCCCCCCCCCCACCCCCCACCTCCGGGCCTCGGTCTGGGAGGGGCAGTGTGGCCATCTTACAGAGACCACTAACATAGCAGAGATCTGAAAAGATATGTGGGTTTTAGGAATAGACTGTTATGGTAATCATTATTTTTTAAGGCCATGGGTCTAGTTTTTGCTCTCCTTAATTTTTTTAAGGCGAGCAGTAGGAAAGCGAAAAAATCGCTCTCCTGAAAATGCCAGCCCTGATAGATTCTTGTTTTTACTTGCGACTGTCGGCCAGTCCGTCAGTCAGTTTGTGACCAATAAGTTTTTAAACTCAATTACTTTTAAAATACTTGGGGGTAATGACACCACATCTGGTATGTAAATGTATCTTACTGATGTCTAGCCCCCCACTCAAAGCAGGTGTCATTTGGAGTACTTTGGTCAGGGGTTATTGCCCTTTTGACCTGGAATTTCTTTCATTTTTGCCATCAAATTATCAAACATGTATCTGGTATGCAAGTGTATTTTATTTATATCTAGCCCCATATTCAATACAGATGTTATTTGGGGTATTTTTGTCAGAGTTACTGCTCTTTATGGACTTGAAATTTCACTGCCCTCTGTTTCAGCATAGGTGCGATCTTGCAATTTTTGTCTAAGATCAAGTATGGCAAATGAAGTGAACAAAATGGTTGTCTGCCAGTACAGGACTGTTTGGTCAATTAAGACTACATGAGACTAACCTTTATTTTCACTCGGTGCACAAATTGTAGGCCAAATTCATTATGGTCAACAAAATTCTGACTCCTCCCTTTTGCATACTGGTCAATATGCCATGGACTTGTGCCATAGAAGACATCAGTGGAACAATTCTTGACAGTCTCCCACATCAGCACCATTTCGTATACTGTATCTCCAAAGGCTGTATGTACCTGCTGTGGTTCACAGTTCACTGGAAGAAAAACAGATAACAAAGATACAATGGAAAGTTACAACTGAAATTTCAGTTGAAAATATGCTTTCGAACATGAATATCTGATTCCAGATTTCAAATTTAGGAAGGCAGGAAAATGCAGTACTGCGATCAACAAAGCTGTCTTTTTCTTGATTAGCCATGAAAGTTTTACATCTGCAGTCGAGACCTGTAAAGCTTTGAAGATTGGATTGGATATTGATATCAGTGAACTCATTCGGAATTGATATCAAGTCGGCTTCTTGATTTGTATATTTTGGTAATTCAAGGCTTTTCACAAAGGAGCAATGGCAAATAAATGTCTTCTACTGGCAGAAACATGCCTAAGGAAGGAAAGAATCATGGTCTACAGTGTTTTCAGTCCAGTCGCCATATTTGACTGCCTTACAGTTTATGTTGTTACAAAAGTACTTGTAAATTTATTTATTTACTGGTGTTTAAGGTCACATATTTCTGCACAAACGCTAATCATGATATAAATAATGATATAAAGTCAAGTACAGCCAATCGTTTATATCCATGTTGCTCATTTTAGAGGACTTCCACCCCCAGGCATTGGAGACCAGGTCCTACATGTATTTTACCAGAAAAATGGAGCTTGTTTATCACAGTAAAAATGCACTGCTTTACTCCCCATGGTTTCCAGGGGGAGGAACTTGTGAAGTGAAGAGCGACTTTATAATTACAGTGAAACCCTGCAAATTGAATAGGCACTTTGCCAGCAGAAATTATTCAATTTGGAGGTGTAGTCAATTAACAGGGATTTAGTCACTTTCCAGTATTCTAGAGATAAACTGAGCATTTATTCAATTGTATCTTGTTTAATTGACACAGCTCAAAAAGCTCTGTCAAACAAGATGTAATAGAATAAATGTCTGCATTGGATGTACCAAGGCGAAAAACGAGTATAATAAGATGAATGTATGGCAATTTATTTATTTACTTAATTTATTCATTGGGGTTTAATGACACTTTCAACAGCCAGGGTCATCTCATGTCGGTCAGTTTTATGGGTGGAGAAAGCCAGAGAACCCTGCGAGAACCACCGAGCAATGGTGAGCAACTGTCAGGCTACCCAACATACTCATAAACTCCACCACAAGTAGGGTTAGCATTGGTGGAAGACAAGTGCACCATCAATGTGACGCCTTAGTACACAATGCGACCGTGCCCCCAAGATTTTATAATCAAATAACAGGAATTTACTCTGTAGCCTATATACAATTAACAAGTCAAATCTGCACTGAAGGTATGGTAAATGTTTTTTTGGTGGGAAGTTATATTCAGTTAAGAGGGTTATTCAATCAAGACATATCGAATTAAGTGGTCTCCACTGTATTGTTGTTGCAATGTAACTTGTGACCTCTGTACTTTGGAACTCATATGGCATGAGGCACATCCAAGGTGCAACGATATGCATGATAATTTCATTAAATTGGTAAATTAACATAAAACGCCGGGTGCAATGCCACTGGTATCCCCTGCAGAGAAGTGGTTTACTATTGAAATATTTGTAAGTCGAAAAAAAATAAAAAAGGCCTACAACACTAGAAAACAAGAGGCCCCACGTGGCCTTAATCGCTCACCTGACAAAGTGACTCTAAGAAGTATTTTAGGTCACCTTCACCATGTCATGCCTCATCAACATTAACTGGTTGAGTGATAGATTTTGTTTGAAGTTCAACATTTGTTACCTAAAATTAGTTTTATTTAAAATCATTGGTGTGTGGCCAATCTCCAATGATTTTTAATAAAGCAAATTTATCTCTGCAGACAAACTGGTTTAGCATGAAGCACAAACAAGGAATGTGAAGAGATAGCCTTGGACATCTCTCCCCAACTGTGGATATCTTCCATGTGCTACATGTATATATTTGCATGCAAGAAAACAAAAATTTTCACAAATTTTATTTTTTTTATCATCATTGGAACAAGCTCAAACAGCTTATTCCAATAGGGGTATGGGAAGATCAGGTATATTTTTGAGACAGAAATGTGAATATATAAATAATGGTGTTTTTTTGTGAATGATGCTGGAGAATTTTGCGTAAAGATATGGTAAATGGTTTGTTCTAGATACAGAATGATGCAAAAGTATTTAAATTTGATTAGGCAAGTTGTTCCTATAATGCATTTAAAAATTGAAGTAACTGTTTTTTTGCTGACGAACTTTTAGGTGTGTGTGTCTGTGTTTGTGTGTGTGTGTGTGTGTTTGTGTGTGTGTGTTTGTGGGGGGGGGGGGGGGTAAGAGTGTTCTTGCAAACAAAATTCCTGAATAAATGGAAAATTTTATTTTTTGTGTGAAAGACATAGTGCGTGAATGTTGATTGGAACAAGCTTAGAGAGCTCATTTTAATGTGAAGTCATAAAGCTGTGTTTTACGTACGAAATTCTGGAATAACTAAAAAAATTGCTTTTTTGTCTCAAAAAGCATGGTGTGCGACCTCTCATTGGAATGAGCTCAAAAAGCTCATTCCAATGGGGTATTTACAAGCGATAAGTACATGTATGTTTAAGAGACAAAAATTAAAATTTGAATAGCGATTTTTGCGAAGAATGCTGACAAGTTTTGGCAGTTATGCTGGTAAAAAGGTAAGATATGCAAAGTGGTTGTTTTTTAGAGGCGACATTTAATTAAGGGGAATTAACCCTTGATTACTGAGGTAACTTCTAAAAGTACTGAAATTTCATGAAGCAATGTGAATAACAGACAACAGTTGCCTAAAAATTTCATGAATAACTAAAATTTTTATTCCTTTGTCTCGAAAACATGGCATATGACCTTTGTTGGAATGAGCTGAATGCGTGTGTTCCAATGAGGGGTCATAAAATTTGAACGAAGATTTGTGTGAATAATGCATTAGTACTGCTAGATTTGGGTAAACGGTTCACCCTGGATACCACCCCTTCTATAGTAGATCTTTTCTGCAAATTTTGTCTAAGATTCTATCAACTTTACAAATAAATACGTTCATGAATCACAATCAGATCCACCCTACAATGTTGCATACCAAATATCAAAAGATTCTGCCTGCTGGATCTGGAGAAGAAGATTTTTTAAGAAATATGCCTGAAACGCACTAAGTTAAAATTTGGGCTCCTATACGGAGCCCAAATATAAACCCAGGGGGCCGATTTGAACAAACTTGAATCAGATCCACCCCACAATGTTGCTTACCAAATATGAAAAGATTCTGAAGCTGGATCTGGAGAAGAAGATTTTTTAAGAAATTTGCCTGAAATGCACTAAGTTCGAATTCGAGCTTCTATAGTGAGCCCAAATATGAAACTAGGAAGCCGATTTGAACAAACTTGAATCAGATCCACCCCACAATGTTGCATACCAAATATCAAAAGATTCTGCCTGCTGGATCTGGAGAAGAAGATTTTTTAATAAATTTGCCCGAAATGCACTAAGTGCGAATTCGGGCTTCTATATTAAGCCCAAATATGAATCCAGGGGGCCAATTTGAACAAACTTGAATCAGATCCACCCCTCAATGTTGCATACCAAATATCAAAAGATTCTGCCTGCTGGATCTGGAGAAGAAGATTTTTGAAGAAATTTGCCTGAAATGCACTAAGTGCGAATTCGGGCTTCTATATTAAGCCCAAATATGAATCCAGGGGGCCGATTTGAACAAACTTGAATCAGATCCACCCCGCAATGTTGCATACCAAATATCAAAAGATTCTGCCTGCTGGATCTGGAGAAGAAGATTTTTGAAGAAATTTGCCCGAAATGCACTAAGTTTGAATTCGAGCTTCTATAGTGAGCCCAAATATGAATCCAGGGGGCCGATTTGAACAAACTTGAATCAGATCCACCCCGCAATGTTGCATACCAAATATCAAAAGATTCTGCCTGCTGGATCTGGAGAAGATGATTTTTTAAGAAATTTGCCTGAAATGCACTAAGTTCGAATTCGAGCTTCTATAGTGAGCCCAAATATGAATCTAGGAAGCCGATTTGAACAAACTTGAATCAGATCCACCCCACAATGTTGCATACCAAATATCAAAAGATTCTGCCTGCTGGATCTGGAGAAGAAGATTTTGTAATAAATTTGCTTGAAATGCACTAAGTTCAAATTTGGGCTCCTATACTGAGCCCAAATATAAACCCAGGGGGCCGATTTGAACAAACTTGAATCAGATCCACCCCACAATGTTGCTTACCAAATATGAAAAGATTCTGCCTGCTGGATCTGGAGAAGAAGATTTTTTAAGAAATTTGCATGAAATGCACTAAGTTCAAATTCGAGCTTCTATAGTGAGCCCAAATATGAATCTAGGAAGCCGATTTGAACAAACTTGAATCAGATCCACCCCACAATGTTGCATACCAAATATCAAAAGATTCTGCCTTCTGGATCTGGAGAAGAAGATTTTTTAAGAAATTTGCCTAAATGCACTAAGTTCGAAATCGGGCTCCTATACTGAGCCCAAATATGAACCCAGGGGGCCGATTTGAACAAACTTGAATCAGATCCACCCTACAATGTTGCATACCAAATATCAAAAGATTCTGCCTGCTGGATCTGGAGAAGAAGATTTTTTAAGAAATTTGCCTGAAATGCACTAAGTTCGAAATCGGGCTCCTATACTGAGCCCAAATATTAACCCAGGGGGCCGATTTGAACAATCTTGAATCAGATCCACCCCACAATGTTGCTTACCAAATATGAAAAGATTCTGCCTGCTGGATCTGGAGAAGAAGATTTTTTAAGAAATTTGCCTGAAATGCACTAAGTTCGAATTCGGGCTTCTATAGTAAGCCCAAATATGTATCCAGGGGGCCGATTTGAACAAACTTGAATCAGATCTACCCCGCAACATTGCATACGAAATATCAAAAGATTCTGCCTGCTGGATCTGGAGAAGAAGATTTTTGAAGAAATTTGCCTGAAATGCACTAAATTCGAATTCGAGCTCCTATAGTGAGCCCAAATATGAATCTAGGGAGCCGATTTGAACAAACTTGAATCAGATCCACCCTACAATGTTGCATACCAAATATCAAAAGATTCTGCCTGCTGGATCTGGAGAAGAAGATTTTCAAAGAAATTTGCCTGAAATGCAGTAAGTTCAAATTTGGGCTCCTATACTGAACCCAAATATAAACCCAGGGGGCCGATTTGAACAAACTTGAATCAGATCCACCCCACAATGTTGCATACCAAATATCAAAAGATTCTGCCTGCTGGATCTGGAGAAGAAGATTTTTTAAGAAATTTGCCTGAAATGCACTAAGTTCGAAATCGGGCTCCTATACTGAGCCCAAATATGAACCCAGGGGGCCGATTTGAACAAACTTGAATCAGATCCACCCTACAATGTTGCATACCAATTATCAAAAGATTCTGCCTGCTGGATCTGGAGAAGAAGATTTTTTAATGTTTTTCCCATTGCCTACAGTGTTAAAAAGTGCTGACTCAGCACTTTTTCAAAGTCCCGAAACTGTACCCTATGATAAAACCGATGGCAATTTTTTTTTACCAATCCTTTCTGTTGGTCCTAAGGAAGCTGCACACCAAATAAAAATTCTCAGTGCCGTGCAGTTTTGGAGATATGGGCGTTTTAAATTTTTTCTATTTTTAGCTCCTGCGGTTCCCACGGGGCTGCGGGAAAATTTTTTTTTGCATAAATCAAGTACTCATGACCCAATAAGCCCTCACATAAAATTTGGTTCAAATCAGCCTCTCGGTTTGGAAAATATAAATTTTGGGCGGGGCAAAAAATTTTGCCCCTCTCATAACAACGTCAAGTATAGCCCCACAAACTTCTCTTGAACAAATCTGAGTCTACACCTCAAAAGGAAGCTGCACACCAAATATCAAGTCTCTGCTACTGCTGGTTCATGAGAAGAAGATTTACAAAGATTTTGGTGCCCCTTGGGGGTGTGGCACCACCCAGGAGGAGGGGCAACTTCATTTGAACAAATCTGAATTGGCATTAGGTAATAAACATTTAGCCAACATTTGAATAAAATTGGGCTAGTGGTTTAGGAGGAGAAGTCGATAATGTAAAGTTAACGCCGGACGGACGACGACGGACGACGGACGACGGACGACGGACGACGGACGACGGACGATGGACGACGGACGACGGACGACGGACGACGGACAGAAAGTGATTAGTTAAGCTCCCCTTGAGCTTCGCTCAGGTGAGCTAAAAATGATTGGACAAAACCTGTTAATTGTGAATATGCTCTCCCCCATGATGCTCCATCAGCATACCAAAGATCAGTCAAATCTGCCATACACTGACCTATATACCAGAGGTCTAAAGTTGCTACAGACAGAAGTACAAACGGATGGACCCCAACTGCTGGTTCCCCCACCAACTTCGTTTTGGCAGGGGATAATGAAGTTATTTCACAGAAATTCAGGCCTTTTGATTGGGCTAATTTGGAGACATCACAGAAGTTGGCGGGGATAATAAAGTTACTTCACAAAAATTCACTCCTTTTGATTTGGCTAATTTGGGGACATCGCAGACTTAACCAAGTCAGCTGCAGTTCATCCCATTGAAGAAAATATTTTGCAGTATACTGACTGTATGAAATATCATTTCCTGGTTTCTCAGGGCTGTATTGGTGACTCAGAATATCGGTTACCGGTAATCCAATTGGGCCCTTTTATTCCAATTCTGATCACTTTCTGCAACAGAACAGGTGCCCCAACATACAGTCTCTGGGTATCTCTGTGTAAACTTGAAGTTAAATCATAAGAGCCTTTGAAGACATTTCTAGGAATGCCTTGTCAAGAAAAAAGACTTGCCTAGAAACAATGCAAGGCCACAGGATGTACATGTTGACTGCCTATGAGTAGCAAAAATTTAAACAAATCTCAAGACCATTCCAGGCAGAATGATTTCATCAAAAGTGGAAAACAAAGCATAACGAAAATGTCAATGACACTGCAGCTCAATTTCACCAAGAAGGGACTGAACTAAATAACTAACTGTAGGATGCACTATAGGAATTGTAGACAATTTAATTGCAAAATCTGAGATGGCCGCTGCTGACCATGCTTTTTAATGAAATTTTAAAAAAAACATGATAGCTCCCATGTAGATGTCACTTTAAAGCCACCTAAGAGAGTTGAAAAATATTGAGCGTGAGATGCAACCAACAGGGTGCGTTTCTAAAGGAACTGTTGACAATTTATATGCCAATCCAAGATGGATGCTGGCAGCCACATTTTTCAAAAAAAGCTCCCAACTGGACATCACACCAAAGCCACATATGAAATCTGTGTTTATTCACATATTAGAGTTGTTGACAATTTATATGCCAAATCCAGGATGGCCACTGGTGGCCATGTTTTTTAACGAAATTCAGAAACATTTGACAGCTCCCATCTAGATATAACACCAAAGCTACATATAAAATTTGAAAAAGATTAGGTGAGAGATATGGAATGGTTGACAATTTATATACCAAATCCAAGATGGTCACAGGCAGCCACATTTTTCAACAAAATTCAGAAAAAACTGATAGCTCCCATCTAGACACTGCCCCAAAGCTATGAAATTTGAGACTGATCAGGTGAGGGATGTGGCCTGTAGGGTGTGCTAATGGAATTGTTGTCAATGTATGTGCCAAATCCATGATGGCCACTAGTGGCCATGTTTTTCAATGAAATTTCGAAACATTTGTAGCTGTAATAGCTAGACATCACACCAAAGCTACATATAAAATTTGAAATAGATCAGGTGAGAGGTGTGTTAATGGAATTTTTGACAATTTTTATGCAAAATCCAAGATGGCCACTGGTGGCCATGTTTTACAATGAAATTTGGAAAAATTTGATAGCTCCCATCCAGACATTATCCCAAAGCCAACTGAAATTTGAAATCTGAAATTTGAAACTGATCGGGTGAGAGATGTGGCCTGTAGGGTGTGCTAAAGGAATTGTGGGCAGACAGAGATACGGATGTACAGATGCACAGACAACAGATCGCAACTCATCACAATAGCTCAAAGTTGACATTGTCAAGTTGAGTCAAAAACAAACCATGCTGTGTGTTTATATGCACTAAATTTGGGAACATTTCTGTAATCTGAGGGCACTGTAATCAGTGTGAGTTTGGTGGAATTGAAAGGCCTGGAAAATTGGTTCAGGCTCTTTGCAATTTGATTCAGATTCGATGTTGATGTCAACATTCAATTCAAGGTAGACCTGAAATGGTTAACCGATTAATCGATTAACCAATGATCAACGTCTTGATCGATCAAGAAAGTAATTGATCGATTAAACGTTACTTTTGAACTGTTGTATTATATAGGTTAACAAGGGAACAAACTTGCTCCAAAACAGGCCCACGTTGTCACACTGATTCAGATCAATTATATGAGACAGAGTAATGCATGCAAGTTACGTGCTGACATACTTGTACACATGCATGTATCAGTAGCTGGAAATGGTCATTCTTAACCCTTTACCTAATGCAGTTGAAAGATGATACTTGCAAAATAAATTTTTAAATAACTAAACATTTTCAATTTTTGTCTCAAAAACATAGCTTATAACCCCTCATTGGGATGAGCTAAATGAGCTCGTCCCAATGAGAGGTCATAAGGCATCTGAATATGAATAGAATGGCATGCTATTTCCATTCTAAAGAATTTCCACCAAATAAATAGCAACAACTAACGTGCGATTTCGCCGTAGCGAGATCGCATGTTAGTTGTTGATATTTATTTTGGCGCTAACCTGACAAGACATAAAACAGCATGACTGGCATAGTAAAACAGAAGAGCATCAACACACTCTTTTCCCTATGGGTTACCACCATGCCATAAAGAGTAACCTACCAATGTGTTATGATATAAATCCTTTATTTCCATGACAGTACTGTATTTCCAGGAATTTGATATATTGGGAATAGGACTGAGGGCCAGGGTAACTGGGAACTAGAGTGATGTCACGCATGCAGCTCGACTGTCCCAGCAATGGCAATGCTTAGACACAAAATAGTCGGAGCCATTTTTTGTTAACCATTTACCTAATGAATCTGCCATATCTGCACTCGTGATATACAAAATTTGCTATTCCAATTTTATTTTTTCATTTTTCTACTCCAAAACAAACCTCATGACATATTAATGGAACAAGCTTGATGAGTTAAATAAGGACAAGTAAGCCATGGTTAGAAGGGGGTGGGGGTGTTTGTCTGGGTTTTTAACCACAAACTTTAACCAAAAGGGGGGGGGGGGGGTTACATGTGTTTAAAAAAAGGTTCCGTATGTAGTGACTGTAAATAGTTCAAAATGCATATTTTTTAGGGAAAAAAACCCAAAAATAATGCCTAATTGGGGAGGGGGGGGGGGGGGGGGGGCGTCTGGGTTTTTAACCACAAACTTTAACCAAAACTGTAAAAAAAAGCACTTTTGGCAAAAGAAGTGCTTCTGGGGGGGGGGGGGGGGGAGGGGGGGAAGGTACATGAGTTTAAAAAACAGGTTCTGCATGTAGTGACTGTAAATAGTTCAAAATGCATATTGGAGGAAAGAAAACAAATGCCTAATTGGGGGGGGGGGGGGGAGGGGGGGGGGACTGGGCAGGGAAATAACTTCAACAATTTTCATTGGATAATTGTGATCATCAAACTTGATGCAGAGACATGTAGTGAAAAGAATTGAAATCTGTTAACGTTTGTTTAAGTTATGGCAAAAAGAAAGTTCGGACAGACAGATGGACTGACAGATGGACTAACAGATAGACAGATGGAGCGAGCTCTATGCTATATACTTCCTTGTGGGAGGGGATAAAAAGTAACAAAGTATGTGGTAGAAGCCTAATTTGAAATTTAGAGAAACTAAGTTCGAAAAGCGTTGTGAACAGGATTAAATTTAGGGCTGTCGCGATTATTCGATTAGTCGACTAACCGTCGACTATTGAAGTAGTCGACGTTTTTTATTTTTAGTCGATCGTCGTTCATTTTCAAGGTGGTACACGTCTACTACACGTCAGGGCTAAATTGCATTGTTTTGTGAGGTGAATGATCAATGAAGGTGAATAACTTTAAATATCTAACCATAGTTAACATTCATATCCGGAAGACTGTACGACTGTCACTGACTGTGTAAGAAAGAACACTCACAGTTACTCGAGAAGAATAGATTCTTCTGAATTTCTCCAGTCTTGTACACACGAATGCACCCATTAGAAAACCCAAAGCGCGGAAGTGACAAAATTATGACGAAAGTCAGAACGTCAGATCACTTCTCAAAGTTCGGAACTTCAGACTAAGATCCAATTTTAACAACTGACGAGGGAATGCATAGATCTCAATGTTCAAAATTTCGAGAAACTTATTGCAGAAAGGAAACATATGCAGGAACGTTCTTTGGTAAATTCATTTTAATTCATCGGCTTCAATCTAGTTCAAACTTGGACCCGCAGTCAGTATTTTTGGGGTTGGTACGTCCTACAGGATGTACCAACCCCAAAAATTATATTACGGACTGTGGGTCCAAGATTGAACTACATGTAGCTTCAGTCGGGACGGATTTGTTGTTCCCACAACCCCACTTCGTCTGAGTTTTACGAACAGAAGAATGATTTGCTAAAAAATCATGGGAAGCGACTATTAATCGACTAACCGTTGATTACTGGTCACGATTAGTCGATTACAAAAAATGATAGTCGCGACAGCCATAATTAAATTAATGCCAATATTATTTGAAACCACTGTGTACAGCTTCAGTAGACCTTGTCTGAAATGAAAAAAAGAAATGCCGTTGTAACAGAGTGTTTGGAGAATAAAAGGTAGAACCTTGAAAAGCAGAACTTTAATCTGAAGCTTTAAGCTGGGAATACTAGGTAAAATTGATTGGCAAAAAGGGTTAAATATTTCCTAAAGCTGATAAAAGAATTCATTGATGTAAATGGAGTCATTAAGTTGTATTGACCATGCAAGAATTAGAGTAAGAAAGTATGTGGCAAAGTCTAATTTCAAATACAAAGAAAGTTAGTCTGAAAACATGTTTAAAAGGGGTGAAAATCATGCCGATATGAATGAAAATCACTGTAGAAATATTCTGTGGATAGTAGACATTGTCCCAAATAAGAAACAGTGACATTCCATTAAGCTGTTTGAAGAATTAAAGGTGTAATTTTAAAACACCCCCCACCCCCCAAAAAAAACTTTAACCAAAAACTTTAACCTGGAAGTTGTAAGTTAAATTGTCATACAAAAAAGGTTTAAAAATTTCCCAAAATACCATGAAACATAAGAAAAATAAAAACAAAATGAGAATGATACAATCAATACTAATATCAATTTAAAAGAAAAAAAAAAACAAAAAAACTTTAAGGCTGACTAAAAAACTTTAACCACAAACTTTAACCAAAACTCCAAATGTTAACAGACAGACAGAAGAAAGTCATGACAAAACAGGAAAAAAAAAACAACACTTGTACCTTCAGTAAAAAACTTCAACCACAAACTTTAACCAAAACTCTAAATGTTAACAGACTGACAGACAGACAGATGGATAGACAGACGGACAAAAGTCATGACTATAGCCCTCACTGTAAACAGTCGGGCTAAAAATAGGAAAAGATATGAAAAAGGTGAACCATGGTTACCATGCTAGAAAATAATTTGATTTTCACTTCCCTTACAACCAATTTTGGCCATTTGAGGACACAATTTCTCAAAGTTTGCACCCTAGAAAGTGATTTATTTTGGCTCACAAAATTCATTGATTTCTTATAGCCAGCACATAATATGAAGTACATTACATAGGATACACGAATATAAAATCTTACACTGCTCCTTCAAAACATTTGACTTCCTCTAATATTAATAACAATTTCTAGTGATAGAGCTCTTGTTGCCATAAAAAAATTTTAGAGTTATCTTTCTTGTGTACTAAGTCCATACAAGTAAGGTTAGCATTGGTTGAAGACAAGTGCACCATCGATGTGCAGTCTGCCTTAGTACACAACACCACCGTGCCCCCAGGTGGGTAATCAGGATTAAGTGCCTTGTCCAAGGACACAACGCAGTTACCCCTAGCGGGGATCTAACCGTAGACCTTTCGGTTTAAAGTCCAATTCCACAACAACTGAGCCACTGCACTCACTGAGCTATAAACAGCAGTTTTTTTAGCCATAAATAACCGATTATTCATCAAAAGTTGTTAGGTATCTTGTTAAACAAAGAAAGTCAATAAATTGTTCTGATTGTTCCATCAGATGCTGGAATTAAAATAATACAAGATAAGCAAAATGACAATATGGTAAATTAAAATCTTTACATCATCAATTTATAACACCAAATGTAGTGGATTTTAAAGTAAAAGTGTGGTTTCTGAAAAAAGCAATTTAATACTAACATTTACCCTTTCTGCATGTAAAGACTTGTTCGAAAGGTTGTGTGCCATTGTCTGTGTTCTCTAGAACACAAGAAAAGTGACATATTGTATTTTCAATTTCACAAGACACGTGTTTATACATCCAAGAATACATCCAAGAGATATGTAAATGTGTGTCCAAGACAGACATGTTAACCTCCGGAATAAGTTTTCAGGGAACCTGAGGGTGATTTTCAGGGAAATGGGATGGATTTCAGGGAAAAGTTCACGCGGGGACAAAATAAAAGAAAAAACTTGTGACTTTTCAGCTCATGGTCCACTATTAACACCAGGTTATATCCAGAACTAGTTGTCAACTGTGCTGATGCATTTAAAAAATCATAAAATAACTGTTGATTTGACCCCCCCCCCCCAGGATCCTCTTCTTCATGAGCCCCCCTCCCCACCACCACCCACCCACACTGTCCCACAGAGCACCTCCACCTGTGGTTTGCTCTTATCAAAGTCTGCTTAGCTAATAATTTCCCAAGTCTGGAAATGTTAACAGGAAACGATGTCCTAATGTTCAGTTACTTCAAGAACATCAGTACTTAGAAAGTATCTTTAATCAAACTTCATGCACATGGGACGTTTGTGCCCTACACAAAACATTTCTTTTCATCATTCAAGCATTTTTTTTAAATTCCATTCGAAATTTTCTGTGTACAGATGACCAACAGTTTACAGTTCTGTAGTCAGCACGACAGAATAAATATAGTGTTAGAAAATAAGTCCATTGTGTTTAAATATGCAGTCATAATTTTTCGGCATCCTAAGTGACTTTAACCTACTTTTAAACTGTGCTAAATAGTTGTAGTTTACGTTTTGATTTTGGAAAAGGGATGAGAATTAAAGCTATTCTATGAAGGAATAAATTAATATATATTATTTAATTCCTTTTCATATATTTTAATTTCCAAAAACTGCATTTAAATGAAGGTGGAGTTTTCAATTTTTTGAAAGTAAGTCACCTATTTTCACCTCGACACTCGCACATTGATCATGAATCTCCGAAGAAAAACCCCAGAAATAAACATGAACACAGTTGAAATATATATCATAAAATACCCTTTTCTTAAATAAATTTAACTTAAATCCATATTTTACAGCTTCGTTAGTCTTTACCAGAGTTTGAAATGCTTGTGATTTGACTCTGAACGTTTTTCATAAGTTACAATGGGAACGAAATATTTTTTGACTGTTGTTTTCCGGGATTTTTGGTCCAAAACTGATTCCCGTCCAGGAGGCCGGGAACTACACTGAAATTCTCGGATTTTCCCTGGCATTCCGGGAGAGTCTGGTCCAAGACATTCTGGTTTGACACAACTGTTATTCCTCCAGCCACCAATCAGCAGCTTTATTCACTCTACAAGCTGCATATGGCAGTTGATACAAAAACAAGAGCACCGCTGGGCATTGCATCATACGCCTGTGAATTGTTCAAATTGTACCATTTTAACACATTTGCAATTTTTTTAGAGTGCGAGAAATTTATACTGGCATATATATATATGTTACGGTCAGACTTTGAAATCAGTGATTTTGTGAAATGACTAAATTTTTCAGTCATTTGAGAAGAAGACTAACAAGTTTGAAGCCAATCGAAAAACAAATACTAAAGTTATCATTCGGAAACCAAATATTTGACGAAGAATTCTAAGTCCAACAGGGGCCATAATTCAGGCAAAAATTGTTCAGACCGACCCCATATTCGAACTTGACCTGTATTTTGTTGTGATTAAACCACATACCAAGTTTGGAGCCAATCGGAAAACAAATACTAAAGTTATCATCCGGAAACCAAATATTTGACGAATTTTAAGTCCAACAGGGGCCATAATTCAGGCAAAAATTGTTCAGAATGACCCCATATTCGAACTTGACCTGTATTTTGTTGTGATTAAACCACATACCAAATTTGGAGCCGATCGGAAAACAAATACTAAAGTTATCATCCGGAAACCAAATATTTGACGAATTCTAAGTCCAACAGGGGCCATAATTCAGGCGAAAAATGTTCGGACCGACCCCATATTCGAACTTGACCTGTATTTTGTTGTGATTAAACCACATACCACATTTGGAGCCGATCGGAAAACAAATACTAAAGTTATCATCCGGAAACCAAATATTTGACGAATTCTAAGTCCAACTGGGGCCATAATTCAGGCGAAAAATGTTCGGACTGACCCCATATTCGAACTTGACTTGTATTTTGTTGTGATTAAACCACATACCACATTTGGAGCCGATCGGAAAACAAATACTAAAGTTATTGTTCGGAAACCAAACGGATGGACGGACGGACAGACGGATGGACGGACGGACGAACAGACGGACAGACGGACGGACAACGCCATACTATAATACGTCCCGTTTTTCAAACGGGCGTATAAAAAATATTACACACTTTGTGCTCTAAAACATCATACCATCCAATTCAGCAATTGTGAGAATACTTTGTATTTTAACATTTTATCCTGAAGTAAACAAGAGCTCATGTATCGCTGAAGCAATACAATGTCCCCTACCGGACTAATGAGCATTAATAATTATACAAATGTTATAACCAAGAAGTGATCAGCATGAATTCTGTTGAAGCATTTCCAAAAAAAAGTCCGGAAAACTGATATTTTGGTGCTTTTCTATATTTCAAAGGGCCATAACTCACACAAGAATACTGCAATTAGCATAAAACTCAAACTTGATCTGTAAGTCATCATTCTATAGTAGGTTACCAAGAATGAAATCATTCTGTTGAAGCGTTTCCAAAAAAAGTCTGTAAAGCTGATATTTTGGCACCTTTCCATATTTCCAAGGGCCATAACTCACACAAGAATGATGCAATCAGCATGAAACTCAAACTTGATCTGTAAGTCATCGTTCTATAGTAGGTTACTAAAAATGAAATCATTCGGTTGAAGCATTTCCCTAAAAAGTCTGGAAAACTAAAGTATGACTGACATTTTCCACATTTGCAAGGGCCATAACTCACACAAGAATAATGCGATCAGCATGAAACTCAAACTTGATCTGTAAGTCATCATTCTATAATAGGTTACCAAAAATGAAATCATTTGGTTGAAGCATTTCCAAAAAGAAGTCTGGAAAACTAAAGTGTGACTGACAGACTGACGGAAGGACAGAGTGCAAGCCTATAGTCCCGGTAGGGGACTAAAAAAAACTGGTAACCAATTCTAGCTATTGCATCGCAGCTCACAATTTTTGCTTCGCATTTTGTGCTGCGACACTGAACAAATTGAGGCCTTCACTGATGTCAAAATACCAAAATTTCAAACAGTAATTTTTTTGTTTAATAAAGAGTTGTATGACCAGTGTTAAAGAAGATTTATTTGATTAAATTCCTATAAGTATTATGTGAAAAGTTTGCTTTTTGATATTTTGAAATGAGCTTGTGTGGGGTTAAGTGATTTGTGTCAATATAATGGCAACACATACCCACTGCTACTGCACAAAAATGTCAGGTAGGATGAACGGATAATGCAAGCAAAGAAAATCTGCTTGGCATTGATTTATTTATTGGTGTTAAAAATGTTAGCTCAAATATTTCTGCACAATGGCTAATTGTGACCACAACATGGATATACATGTAAAGTCAAGTGCAATCATTTATACCCATGTTGCCCTTTTTTAGATGACTTCAACCCTAGGATTTGATTACAGAGTCCTATTTTACAGTAAAACAGCTTGTTTACCACAGAAAACAATCACTGCTTCACTTCGAGGGGTTCACGATGATTATGTATACTTACTTATATACTGAGACTTCAGTGAATAGTAACTTGTTAAGTTGGTATTATGACCTTGCTGGGGTTGCAGGTCACTAAGGCATGGCTGCTGCTCAGCGGGCTTGGCTGCGAGAGGTAGTAAATTACATCTTTGCTCAGTTTATGAACTTTTATTAATGGTCCATCAAATATTTACATCATAATCGGCTGCATTAACATAAACATGGTAAAGTACATTCTTGGATCAGCCTATGTCTACTTTGGTATAACATGGCATAACTAATAACTGGTGCTGCTAAAAATGGCTGTCTGCTAACTGATTGACTGGCAACATATTCAATACTCTAACTTAACAATAAAGCAACCTGAAAACTGTGTGACTTGATAACTTATTTGTTGACTCATTGACTGCCCTACACTTTCTTTCTGCAGAGCTTGGCAATGTCTTTTTTGTATCCAAAAGGTTTCATCATCTATCTGCAGGTGACAGACAATGTATGCTCCACCTATAATCCCACCCAGCTGTCTTTGATTGGCCTAGACTGACAGTTCTACCCAGTTACCCTGGACAGGAAAACAACCATCTTGTGAATTTGTTATGGTCAATTTAAATGACAGACCTTAGATAAAGAAAAGCTGTTGTCTTTTACTTGAAAGATTTCAGTTGAAGATAGGGTGTCTCATTACACAATTTTACAGGAAATGAAACACCTAATCCTAGCAGGGTAGATTTCCAATCACCTAATTTGTTTTATAAATTGTTTTAAGATATATTTAGGATACAAATAGCCTAGGGGGAAGCAGGTGGGCTCAACATTAGGAACATCTTAAAATTATACAGCTACAAGGAAAAAAAGCGTGCCAAGCAACAGAAAATAAATGATATTATTTTCTCCAACTAGACACACTGAATTTTTTCTAACTGGTTATAGTATTCTCTACTCTCGTCGGTCATAAAAATATCACTGATTTGCTATGAGTGTTGTAACTTTCCATGCAGGTAACAACAGTTTTTCGATTAATCCAACTTGAGCACAATGGCAAATACATATCCACTGTGCTGCAACCTGATGGGAGGAAAATGTGTCAGTATTTTTGCATCCTCAGCATCTGTTTCATATACTATTCCATACTTTTCTGTCTTAAAAGAACATATTCCAAATTTTACAGCCGCCCATTATTGGCCCTCGCCATTATTATTGGTCCTCCTCCTTGGGTTAATCCTTTGAACCCAGGTGCTATCTTCCATCTTAGTTCAATGACAACAATTGGAAGAATCCATATTCATTACTTGGGGATAGATCACCTGTTTGTTTGTTGGTGGTTAACGTCACATATTTATGCACCATGGCGAATCGTGACACAACATGGAGATGAAGTCAAGTTTAGTCAATCGTTGATCAACATGTTGCCCATTTTAGAGGACTTTCACCCCAAGCATTGGTGACTGGGTCCTATTTTACTAGTAAAGCGGAACTGGTTTACCACAGTAAACAAGTGCTGTTTACTTCCCGGGGTTCCCACGGGGGGATAGATCACCTAATATTTTCTATGTGTAGCCTTCCCTTATAAAAATGTACCGTGGTAAACCATGGTAAATCCCAAAATACCCTGGAAATACCAGGGTATTTTGGGATTTACCATGGTTTACCATGGTACTTTTTTATAAGGGAAGGCTACACATAGAAAATATTAGGTGATCTATCCCCAAGTAATGAATATGGTATTACCAGGGTATTTTGGGATTTACCATGGTTTACCATGGTACTTTTTTATAAGGGTTAGGGCAGCATGTTGAAAATATTCATTGGTCTACTACCCCTCACATTCACTTAGCAGCCATCATACTTTATGAAATAATGACGTATCATATTCCTGGATCAGAAAAGCAGTCTCTTGGGTTCAAGGGGTTAAACATTTACCAGGAAGGTTTCTTAGTTTTCTAAAGTCAGGCCTAAATCCTAATTAAATGTAAACAAGAGTTCGCGTATCGCTGAAGCAATACAATGTCCCCTACCAGACTAATGAGCATTAATAATTATACAAAATTTATAACCTAGATGTGATCAGCATGAATTCTGTTGAAGCGTTTCCAAAAAAAGTCCAAAAAACTGATATTTTGGTGCTTTTCCATATTTCCAAGGGCCATAACTCACACAAGAATAATGCAATCAGCATGAAACTCAAACTTGATCTGTAAGTCTTCATTCTATAGAAGATTACCAAGAATGAAATCATTCGGTTGAAGCATTTTCAAAAAAAAAATCCGGAAAACTAAAGTGTGACTGACAGACTGACAGACTGATGGACTGACGGACTGACAGACTGACGGATGGACAGAGTGAAAATGAAACTTGATCTGTAAGTCATCGTTCTATAGTAGGTTACCAAAAATGAAATCATTCTGTTGAAGCGTTTCCAAAAAAAGTCCGGAAAACTGATATTTTGGTGCTTTTCCATATTTCCAAGGACCATAACTCACATAAGAATAATGCAATCAGCATAAAACTCAAACTTGATCTGTAAGTCATTGTTCTATAGTAGTTTACCAAAAATGAAATCATTCCGTTGAAGCGTTTCCAAAAAAAAGTCTGGAAAACTGATATTTTGGTGCTTTTAAATATTTCAAAGGACCATAACTCACACAAGAATAATGCAATCAGCATAAAACTCAAACTTGATCTGTAAGTCATCATTCTATAGTAGGTTACCAAAAATAAAATCATTCAGTTGAAGCATTTCCAAAAAAAGTCCGGAAAACTAAAGTGTGACTGACAGACTGATGGACTGACAGACTGACGGACTGACGGATGGACCGAGTGCAAACCTATAGTCCCCTCCGCCGATGCCGGTAGGGGACTAATTATGCATGACATTTAATTGGGAATGCCTCATATATGAATATATTAGATCTCAAGTTTTGAGTACATACTTATACAGAGTTCACCAGTGAAAAGTAATCTGTGTTGTCAGTGCCATACATGACACTGTCGACAGAGATTACCTTTGACTGATGAAGTCTTTTTTTAAACTTATCTCTGTTTGCGTTGACTGAGCTGACAGGTGGCTGACATGTGCATGTAGCTAGGACCTTTTGTTGGGGGAGGTTTGCCGAGTGGTCATCCACTATCACTGGCTCTGCAGGGATGACCATGGTTGGGCCTAGCAGAGAAAATTTTGAACAAGAGGTGCGCAACGGAGATGCAGGCGTCAAGTTGTGGCTACTTTCTTCATGCACTCTCCATTGAAAATCAATGAGCTCAAAACTCGTAAATATTCAGACCGGGCCAGTTTCCGAACTCACTTGCGTTATTATTGCAAAAGACTTGAATTGCAAATATTAGTCAAATTGGAGAACATTCGTTCAAGTTATTGTGCAAATGAAATCAAAATTCATAAAAAAAATCAGCAAATTAAGGCCTATAATTCTAACAAAAAATTGGGCTGGGCCAGTTTTCAAACTCGCTGGAGATAATATTAGAGAAATCAGAGAACGTTTGCTCAAAATTCATAAAAATTGATGAATTAAGGCCCATAACTCTGTAAAGAAAATTTGGGCTAGTCAGTTTTCAAACTCACTTGAGATGTTATTGCAAAAGACCAGTCTGGCAAATATTAGTCAAATTGGGGAACGTTTGTTCAAGTTATGGTGCTAACGAGCTCAAAATTCGTACAAATTGACAAATTATGGCCCGTAACTCTATAACAAAAAATCAGGCCGGGCCAAATTTCAAACTTGCTTGAGATATTATAGCAAATGATGTGAATGGCAAA
Organism: Pictodentalium vernedei; assembly: GCA_031216915.1. NCBI lineage: Eukaryota > Metazoa > Mollusca > Scaphopoda > Dentaliida > Dentaliidae > Pictodentalium > Pictodentalium vernedei. The sequence goes on along the minus strand of CM062295.1, from coordinate 172,421,991 downwards.
TATTAGTCAAACTGGAGAACGTTTGTTCAAGTTATTGCACTAACAAGCTCAAAATTTGTAAAAAGTGACGACTTGAGGCCCATAACTCCTTAATGAAAGATTGGGCTCGGCCAGTTATCGAACATGATTGAGATATTATTGCAAAAGACCTGTACAGAAAATATTAGTCAAATCAGAGAACGTTTGTTCAAGTTTTTGTGCTAACGAGGTCAAAATTTGTAAGAATTGATGAATAAAGGCCCATAACTCTATCATGAAAAATTGGGCTGGGCCAATTTTCGAACTTGATTGAGATATTATTGTAAAAGACCTGTACAGCCAATATAAGTCAAATCGGAGAACGTTTGTTCATGTTATTGTGCTAAAAAGCACAAAATTTGTCAAAAATTGATTAATTAAAGCCCATAACTCTGTAACCAAATAATTGGGCCAATCCAGTTTTCAAACTTGAGATATTATTGTAAAAGACCTGTATGGTAAATTTTAGTCAAATCAGAGAAAGTTTGTTCAAGTTATTGCGCTAACAGTGTGAGGATGCCCGACCGTCGCCAAACTGTAGGTCTCGGATAACACAACTCAACCAAAAACGAGTACCAAATAGAGCTCTGTGGTAGCATTTGGGAAAATATTATGTGAAATTTAGGATCTAAAATATAAGCACTTTCGCTCTGTTGTATGTGAAAAATTACATGTACAAACAAAATAGATCAATATAAAAGTGGATAGGCAAATTTCATTTTCTGGATATATATTATACCTATATATTGTCCCTGGAGTGTGTAGATCACAGTGCACTGCAGATAAGTCTTTGTTGCACTCAAGGGACGATATGAAATTTTGTTAAAATGTGATTCAGACAGAAACAAGAGGGATGTTACATCCCAACGCTCACCTACATTCGCGCTTGATAATGTCGTTCCAATGTAACATGCCTAATATATAGTTAATATAAATCATTAACTAGGCATCAAATGATTAATGAGGTTTATGTGATGGCTTTGGAAAGTCTATACTTCTGCATTTATTATATATCAATTCAACATAGAATCATTGGATATAAAAGCATTTTTTTCTTTTAGAAATGTTTATGATTAAGAATATGAATCGTGAGGCCAGATATTAAATCATAAATAAGAATTAGAAAGGCTTTCATAAATTTATTTTTAACAAAATAAAAATACATCAGATCAAAAAAAAATAAAATAGGAGGTGCAAAATGGCATTATGTAATGAAGAATCACTGAAATTGTAATTGAAGTACATTCATTGGTTAAAGAGGAGTTGCGGAAAAACATTCGTTCAAGAAAGTGACTATAAGTCCCAAAAAAATACATCACATCAGTAACTAAAATAAGCCTTAATGTTACTAGTAACAAGTATGAGAAAGTATTAAATAAAAAAAAATGTTAAAAAATTTTTTTTTTAAAGAAAGTGAATATAAGTCCCAAAAATCCCCCTCAAATTCCTCAAATATGCATGTAATGAGGGCGCAACGTTACCGCAATGTAGTTCAGTAACCCATGTGTACAATATCAACTGCCTGGAAAGACACATAGAAACAGAACTCACCTTAACACAAACTTTTAGAACTTAAAATTGAGTAAGTCAGAGAAAAACGTGATCGTTGTGACTGAAAAAAAGAGAAGAAATCAGTTAAATTTCTGCATACAGTAGGGTTAATACCTAAAGTAGTTATTGAAATGAGAAAATAAACAGTAATGAGAGGTGAAGGCACCACAATCTGCACAAAAGCTGACTTTAACGCAAATTCTTACAACATCTAAACGCTAATTCTTACAACAAGTTTTGGCAGAAAATCAGCCCCAAATTCCTCAAATATACACTTTACAGAGTAAAATGATTTATGTCAGACGATCTGAGAGTTCACCAATAGTTCAATAACTAACAAGTGCAAGTTCAATTTGCTTGGAACTATGCTCCTCCTCGCAATGAACCCATTGTTTTGGAAGTATACTGTCAGTCTAAACTTTTCACAACCCACATGTGTTGTTAATAATCAGCCAATCATAATGAACTTGCTCCAGGGGGCGCCAGCGGCAAAGGGTCTCACTTGGCGTCCCCTAGAGCAAGACGCATCATTCTTTGTTTTACCACACAGAAGAAAAGTTCAACTGCAATTTTTGTTTATGCTGTTAGAAGGAGGATTTTTCACTCGATATCAGGTTAGTACAAAATTTGTTATCAAAGATACGTTTTTCCTACAACTTAGTAACAACCATGGTATTACGGGTTTTGATCTTTGGTAGCAGTTTTGTTACAAGGTTTGCAGATTTTCTTGCTCCTCTCACCCCTGGCTCGCGGACGCCATTAGCTTTTCCTTTTGCAGAAGCACTTCGTTTTCGTCAGGAAATCCAGGAGGTGGATGTCAGGCTGTTCGGCATTAGTGGTTTGACTCTCGGCGCGATTACTGGTTCCCACCAAAGGCAGATACGGGCCTTTTTGCCGGATATTGTGGTACTGGTCCTGGGCGGTAATGACCTGGCCTCGTCGTCCCCGGAGTCAGTTTGCAAGGAAATCAAAGATTTCGTCTATTATCTTGAACGATGTGTTTTTGTGAAAGAGATTTTTGTTTGCGAAGTGCTTCATCGTTTCCGCGTCAAGCTTCCAGTTCCTGGCCGGGTATTTTCCACGGACCCTGCGGTTGTTGAAGGTTTTAATCGTAAAGTCGACCAATTGAACTCACAACTTTCGCAGGAATTGAGGGGCTATGTAGCCGTGGTGCATTTTTGGCGACAGCGGTGCTTGGCTGCGTCGGTTCCGTCCAAGGTTTCTGACGGCGTGCATCTGAATGTCCAAGGGATGAAAGCATTCCATAAGAATATCAGGGATGCCATTACCTCGGGTATTCGGGCCCTCAGGGCTGGTGCGTCTCCGTGAGCGTCCTCTTTATCAGCGTTGGTTCACCTCAATGTTTCCTTTCCGGGTTTCTTCTTGGACTCGATGGGGGCGGTCGGCTACTTGTTTTGAGGTTGTCCCGTCTAGTGGTGCTTTTCCGGTGGTTTTGATTGCTTGCTTGGACCCTGCATGCATTCTTCCACGTGTGCGTCGTCGTCTGATACCTTCTGATTCTCCTGTGGTGTCACGACAATACCATCAGTCAAATCTCTACGCCATTCGGCCATTTCCAGGTCGCGCCCACGGCGAGGGTATTCCTGTAAATTGTCTCCTTTGTTGGGCGCTTCCCGTTTTGTACCCCTTAGCATGCAGTTGTTCTGTGACTTCTCCTATTTGCCTTGACCTCCTTTTGTCAATCCCTCATTTCCATTTATTTCGGGAGGATTAGGTGGCTTTCGGTGGCATTCGGTGGTTTGGTTTATTTAGTATGACCCTTATCCCATCCATTATGTGTTTTCCTATCATTTTGTCCCCTTCGGTTTCGGTTTTAGTTTGCGCATTACCGGTGTGGATTTTCGTGGATTTTTCGGGTCCCACAGGGCTGCGGTGTTTCTTCGGCTGTTTACGGTGCGTTCCGCGGGCATCTGCTTTGCTTGTTCCCTGTTCTCGCAACTGTAATATCCATCCCGGCTTTGTAACGTGTTATTGTCTCGGGTTGTTTGTTACATTGTAATTCACGTACGAGTTGTGACCACCATATTTTCAATGTTTACAAATTACAGCTATTATTATTGTTTTGGGGACTTGGTTTTACGACTCCTGTACCACCTCTCCACGCGTGGTTCCAACTCTGATCCAAATTCGAATGCACCTAGCTGGCATCCCAGCGGAGAATTGCTGATTTTATAGTCTCGATATTTACGTGCTAGCCTATTTGCAACAATCAATATCCGATTTTACATATTAACTACAAACACAGCTCCACAGTTGAGCTGGCATGCACCGTGTCATGTTTACTTCTCGTCGGCGGCATTACTCAATTCCTGCCACAATACTAATAGTATTAGTACGGGACGTGGACCGTTCTTCTGCTCTGTGAGTGTTATTTGTTTTTAATTAGCTTTGTGCCATTTTCAGGGGCATGGGCACCCAATTAATTAAAGTGGGGCCTCATGGCCTCCCGTTTGCCTTTGGGGGGTTTGCTAAGTGGTGCCTGGACGTTGCTCGGGCCTGCCTGCTAGTAGTGCTGATACTCAATTTTCATCAATTAATAACAGTGATCGCTATTTGCGTCTCTTTCTACTCTATTGAAATTAATCTGTGTTGGCAGTTTGCTTATCTTTCTGTTTAATCGTTGAGTTGACGGAGGTTTTTCTCCGTAATTGTCAATGGTGTTAGCATTACTGTTGGGCGGGTGTGAGTGTGTGGTGGTGCACTGCATTTTTGTCGCAATTTTGTGGGCTGCTTCTGCCAGTTCAGCACCCAGTTGCCGTAACAATTTTTCACAGGCAATGTCCATGTTTGGGGGACACACGGTGTTTACCCCAATGCATCGTAAATTTTATCGATGCTATTTGGATTCCTGTGAAACGTATTTCTGGGCGTCCCGATACCCCCAGGCACTTAATTTTGCTATCTTCTTTGGGTGCCCCCCCCCCTCTCCCCTCACTTTCATTTATATACCACATTACTGCTTGTCTCGTTCAGGCTAACTCTGTGTCAGTTTTCTCTTTTTCAGAATGCCGAAGGCCAAGCAAAAGACCAGACGGGTCACCAAATCAACTCAGCAGCTTACTGGTCGGGGTCGAGTTAGTTGGTCAGCTGCGCTGAATGACGGTTTGTCACATTTATACACAGGACCACCAGATACCATGCAACATGCCTCTCATGCCACTCTTGCTCAGGGACCAGTGCCGGTTTCCCGAAGAACTCAACGTGCAGCACGTGGGGGCAGCTCAGCCGGGCTCCATACACAAACTCCATTACCTGCGGACACTGTTCCCCAGGAACCTTTTTCAATGCAAATGCATCAGGAGCAACAAATGCTTGGGACTGATCACATTTATCCACAGCATGCATCTGTTGGAGTGCATACTGACATTCATTTAGCCAGACAACACAACATGGACTCTTCTTCCCAGCACCACCTACATAGTGAACATTTGGCTAGACGGACGAACCAAGGTGTTGGGACAGACAATGTGTTCATCCAAAACCCAACAGCCCAGTTTCTGTCAACTAACTCTTCCTCGTCACGACAGGCATTGATTCAGCAGTTGCAGTCCACACTGGATAGCCTACGGAAGGAGGATGCAGCAGCACAGCAGGTACCAGGTAGCCAGGTTATGCATCCTTTATTGTCCCATTTTGCACCCCACGCCACCGCCTATGTCTTCCGTGATTGGTCTGGGACCAGCTGACCCCTTGCCACTTGCTCAGTGCTCTGATCCATCCAATCGAGTTGACGCGACACCTTCATATGGTTTCAGTACAGCTGGCCAGTTTGTGTCAGCGTCCGTTCCATTGGATGGATTAGTGAGCCCAGCAGTCAAACAAAAGATTTGGGATGAGGAGTTCGTGGAATTTTCCTCATTGATTTCGGTGAGCCCTGAGACAACCCAATACACAGTGACCGTCGGCTCGGATACCAATGCACTTCCAGCCCTTCAATGCATACCTACGACCCCACGGCAGGTCAATAACATAGACCAATGGTTGTCTGCCTTTCAGGTTTACATGACCGTCTATGTGAACAAATACCCAGAGAGGGCCGCTCAGCTGGTCAAATATCAATCTCTTGTTCGAAATTTAGCTGGCGAGAAAGGGAATTGGGCATTTTACGATCGCCAATTTCGTTCCCTTAGGCAATTCAATCCCCTCTTACAGTGGGATTCAATCCACATGGAATTGTGGATAAAGGCAATCACAGTGCCCTCACACCAACCCAAGCAGTTCAGACAGCAGTCCCAGCCATTTAGGAACAATCAACGGAGTTATCGCAAGTCTCAGGTACCCCTGGGTTTTTGTATCCGTTTTCATGAGGGTAAGGGCTGCTCACTGCCCTGCAAGTTTGACCATTCTTGTTTCCACTGTACCCAGGACCACCCATTCACTCAGTGTCCCACACGTCAGGACTGGTTTCGTTCTCCCTTTCGGAGTAGATTTGGCCGCCGCCCCGGGGCCAAAGGAGGTTACCGAGGGGCATCCACGACGACACGTGACCGTAAGTAATCTAGCTGTCACGCCCGTTCGCGTGGCAGCCCTCAAGACGCTTTTGAAGGGTTCCCCTCTGGATTCGGATTATCTGGTCAAAGGTTTTTCTGTGGGGTTCCGCTTGGGCTGCGGGGCAGTGACCCTGTCAAGGCAAGCTGACAATCTCCGGTCAGCCTTTGAGTTCCCAGATGTTTTGGTGGCCAAGGAGCTAGGAGCGGGTTGTATATCTGGGCCTTACCCCCATCCGCCACTACGTAATTTTCACATCTCCCCTTTGGGAGTTGTCCCAAAGAAGGCGGCGGGGGAGTACAGACTCATACACCACCTTTCCTATCCGCATGGCGAGTCGGTCAATGATGGAGTAACGGCCGAGGATGCCTCGGTTCAGTATGCTACCATACAAGATGCTATTTCCATTATTAGGATGCTAGGCCCAGGTTGTTTTTTATCTAAGACAGATATCAAGTCTGCATTCTGCCTTATCCCCATTCATAAGTCGGATCACCATCTCTTAGGTTTTAAATGGCGTGGCCACTTCTATTATGATAAGTGCCTCCCGATGGGCTGTTCTACATCATGTAAGATCTTTGAAGCTTTTAGTACTGCTCTGGAGTGGATTGCAATACACAGGTGCCATATATCTAATATTGTACACGTGTTAGATGACTTTCTCCTGCTGTCAAAAACAGAAGAAGAATGTACCTTGAGTCTCAAACTGTTCCTTCATCTCTGTGATCTTCTCGGAGTGCCAATTGCACACGAGAAAACAGCTCGCCCATCCCAGGTTATGGAATTTTTAGGCAATGAATTAGACACAATTCACATGGAGGCTCGGTTACCTCTTGATAAATTGCTCAAGTGTCACCAGGAAATTCACTCGCTTCTGGCCACCAAAAAGGCCACACTTCGTGTATTGCAATCCATTATTGGCACGTTGAACTTTGCATGCTCGGTGGTGCTCCCGGGCCGTGTCTTCCTACGACGTCTTATCAACCTGACCATTGGAATACAACGCCCGCACCACCGCATTAGGTTATCAAACGGGGTGAAGGAAGACTTGCTTATGTGGCTTCAATTTCTGGAATCTTTTAATGGCAAAACACTTTTTCTGGACCGCATGTGGACAACAAGCGATTTTCTTTCCCTTTTTACCGATGCCTCTAGCACGTTGGGTTTTTCGGCTATCTTTGGAAGGTCCTGGTTTTGCAGGGAATGGTCTGAGCGGGCGAGGAAGTTGAACATTGCAGTGCTCGAGTTGTACCCCATAGTTTTGGCACTTGAAATCTGGGGTCATCGGTTAACAAATAAGAAGATAGTTTTTTATTCTGACAACGAAGCTGTGGTAACAGTGATCAACAAGCAAACATCCAAGGATGTTCGCTTGCTGACCCTGTTGCGCAGATTAGTTTTACTTACTCTGCAACACAACATTTTGACAATATCCGAACATATACCGGGCAAATTCAACATTCTAGCAGATCACCTTTCTCGCTTCCAGGTACAGAGGTTTCGCAAGGCTGCACCATGGGCGGAGGAAGATCCAACAGACATTCCGTCGGCGCTCAGCATCGAGAGCTTGCTCCAACTGTAGACTTCATCATGGCACATGCCTTGTCTGATACTACTAAAGACAGTTATACTCGTTATTGGCACAAGTTTACCGCTTTTTGTGACCTTTATGGCCTGTCATCATCTTTGCCCGTCTCAACGGATACAGTATCATTTTTTGTGGGCCACCTTTTTAATCATGGTTATATCATCTCATCTGTCAGGACGATATTATCAGGCATTAGTTTTTTCCACAAAATGGTGAACTTCCCAGATCCTTGTTCAGGTTTCTTTTTCCAGAAATTACTTACCGGTTACCAAAATTTACGCCCATCTTTCGATGTCCGTATGCCGATTACTAGACCTCTGTTGGATCGCCTCCTCTCTGCCATTCCACACTGCACATCTACTTACTACCGGGCCCTTTTATTCAGAGCGATGTTTGTCACAGCCTTTTATGCTTTTGCCCAGGTAGGGGAACTCTGTGTGACCTCTCATGAGCAACATGTTCTCCAATATAATAACATTCAGCTTGGTCAGAGGGACATCCTGCTTACTTTCCATAGCTTTAAACACAGTGTACCAGGATCTTCTCATACAATTTGCGTGAGTAGTCAGTCTCCCACGTCGGTTTGTCCAGTTGTCATTTTGCGTACTTATCTCCATTCACGAGGGCCCTCTTTGGGTCCCCTATTTCTCAACACAGATGGGCAGGCCATAACTCGCAATGACTTTGACATGGTTTTACGGTCAGTTTTAAAATTTTGCCGTCTCGATTGCACCCGGTACAAAAGTCACAGCTTCAGAATTGGTGCAGCAACATGGGCTGCTTTGAGAGGTTTCACAGATTCCCAAATTCGGGTGATGGGGCGTTGGAAGTCTGACGCGTTCCGCAAATACATCCGTGTTCCGTCGCTACAGTAATTACAATTGGATGCCACACTGCGTCCCATCCTGGGGATCATTTTGGCTACCTGGGATATGGAATTCCCAGCGGCTCAGCTATTGGCGTGCCGTCTCGGGGTCATGCTTTTCATAACTTTGATGTCTATTATCTATATTTTGTATATATTCACTAGTTTTTGTATCCTTTCTTTTTGGTAATTCTCTTTCTTCTCCATCTGGTGTGCAGGTAATTGCTACGCTAATGGCGTATAGGGGCTGTCTGCCGGTATCAGTTTTGTTAGTAGTCATCACCCAGGTCTTGGCTTGTTACGCGTACCCCGCTTTATGCCCCCGCTTTATGCTATTGGCGATTTCACCGTCATGTTTGGTGCGGCACGTTTATATCTCACCTGGATTTGCCCCTTGAATAGCATCTGCACACCAGATGGAGGAAGAGTTTTAGGGATCGATGCGCATTTACAGTACATGTCACATTATTATCACGCTAACACAACCAACTTCGGGAACATTCCAATCATCCATGTTCAAGGCATCTTTTCACAATATGCTCCTTCCTCTGTCCCGCTCCTCGCACCTGCCAGACCATGACGACGTTCGTTTCGAAAGACAAGCTTTCCATCTCTATATCTGGGGATGTGACATCTCACTGACTGCTATCTCTATTTCTGGCGCATCTCAGGTTGTCTTGGTCTGGCAGGTGCGAGCGTTTTCCTGGTGGGTGTTTGCCAACTCCTTAAATGTCGGTAGAGTTGGCATTGTGGCGGAGACACCCACCTGTGCTCATATTTGTCAATTCATTTTATCATTTCTAATTATTTATCTGTATTGTAAACATTTTGAATTATTAATGACACTAAATGTATCTTGATCATGAGAAATAATCAATATAATAAATAGGCAACACACACTTGGCTCATCAGTGTTGCCCAAAACGGAATCATTTCTTGTTGTTTTCTAGTTCTGCTGGGAGAGTCAGGACATAAATGCATGTAATGAGGATTAAATATTACTGCAATGGAGTTCAGTAACCCAAGTGTAGAATATTAATCGCCTGGAAAGACACATAGAAACACAACTCACCTAAACACAAAGTTTACAAAGTTTTACAACTTAAAATTTACTAAGTCCGAGAAAAACATGAAAATTTTGACTGAAAAAAAAGAAAATTTCTGTTAAATTTCTGCATACAGTAGGGTTAATACCTACAGTTGTTATTGAAATATGAAAATCAACAGTAATGAGAAGTTAAAGCAGCACAATCTGCACAAAAGCTGACTTTAACGCAAATTCTTACAACACCTAAATACAAATTCTTACAACAAGTTTTGGCAGAATATTTTAGGTGAAATTTGGAAAAAAGTCGTAGTATCAGAGTTAAATACTGTTCTGATAGTCCCCTACAACCTACATATGCAATATCAAAGGCCTGAGCCCACTGATCTTTGAGAAATTAACCTTAACATAAAATCTTACAATACTGGACACGCCAGATGCCGACACCGACGCCGACGCAGGAGGTCATGACAATAGCTCACCACTTCTAATAGAAGTAGGTGAGCTAATAAAACTGCGAGAAGTTTTTTTGTTACATATAGGAACTATAACACCAGGACTATGCAACTAGTTTTGGTGAAACATTTCTGCATTTTAATACATTTTATAGCCGGGCTGTCAAAGTAGTGCCTAGGCGCTTCATGGAAACTACATGCAAACGACAACATTTATGTTTTAAAACAACTAACCCCAATACTCACTGTGGCTAAGCCACAAAAAGTAGGATTATCAGGGTGAGGACGCCCATTTTAAATATAGAACCTTAGTGAGCACACTCACATACCCCACGCGCCCCGATATTTCAAGCTCGGAAAAGTGTAATTTTTAGGAAAATGACCCGGAAATTTGTTACTTGTATTTTTCAGAGTCCAGTGCCCGTAATTTCCGCAAAAAAACAGCCGAGCAGAACGAAACGCAAACTGGATCTGTAAGTCATTGTGGTAGACTCACATACTAAAATGGCCGTAATTTCGATAATATCTGAAAGCGTGTAGAAAAAAAGTCTGGAAAACTGTAATGTTGATGAACTTTTCAAAGTCGAAGGGCCGTGATTTCGGTAAAAATCAGTGGAGCAGAACAAAATGCAAACTTGATCTGTAGGCCACCATGTTAGACAAACATACCAAAAATCAGCTCAAGATCTGGAAGCATGTAGAGAAAAAGTCCGGAAAACTGTAATTTTGATGCATTTTTCAGAGTCCAAGGGCCGTAATTTTGGTAAAAATCAATGGAGCAGAACAAAATGCAAACTTGATCTGTAGGCCACCATGTCAGACTAACATACCAAAAATCAGCTCAATATCTGGAAGCGTACGTGTAGAAAAAGTCTGGAAAACTGTAATTTTGATGCATTTTTCCGAGTCCAAGGGGCGTAATTTCGGTAAAAATCAGTGGAGCGGAACAAAACGCAAACTTGTTCTGCAGGCCACCATGTTAGACTAACATAACAAAAATCAGCTCAATATCTGGAAGCGTGCAGGAAAAAAGTCCGCAAAACTGTAATTTTGATGAACTTTTCAAAGTTCAAGGGCCGTAATTTCGGTAAAAATCAGTGGAGCGGAACAAAATGCAAACTTGATCTGTAGGCCACCATGTCAGACTAACATACCAAAAATTAGCTCAATATCTGGAAGCGTGTAGAAAAAAAGTCTGGAAAACTGTAATTTTTTCAGAGTCCAAGGGCCGTAATTTTGGAAAAATCTGTGGAGCAGAAAATGCAAACTTGATCTGTAGGCCACCATGTTTGACTCACATACCAAAAATCAGCTCAATATCTAGAAGCGTGTAGAAAAAAAAGTCCGGAAAACAAGTAGGACTGACTGAAGGACTGACAGACTGACGGATGGATCAGTCAAAAACATTATACCCCCGCAACTTTGTTGCTTGGGGTATAATAAAATTTTCAAATCACATATGGGAGATAGCCCCTCAAGTGGAACTCCAATTTTGTGGGTAAGTGCATCCACACCATTCGCACATGCCTCCCCGGGCTATGTGCCTGGGTAGACCCTAAACATCAGGTAAACTTGATCAAACTGTATGTATGGCTGAAACATGGCAAAACATTTTTTTTAAATTTTCGAACACAAAATAACTTTGGGCTGAATTGGGCACAATTAGATTATTTGGGCATGGCATTTACCATTGCTACATGGTAGGAATTTAACTGGCTGGGTGCTTGTAGCCACTATCAACGCTTTAAAAAAAATGAGAATACCAGAGCAAAAGCCAACATTTTCCTTGCTCAGGTTTCCTATTCAGTCGAAGACAAATAATATTTTGTTAATATAATTTATTTATTGGTGTTTAAGGTCACATACTTATGCACAATGGCTCATCGTGACCGTGACAGTTTTACGGGTGGAGGAAGCCGGAATACCCAGAGAGAACCACCAAGCATTGATGAGCAACTGTCGGCTTCCCGATATTCTAACTCTGTTCAAGCTCCGCTCAAGCAGGGTTACAGTGGTTGAAGACATGTGCACCATCGATGTGCGGTACGCCTAAGTGCACGGCATCATCATGCCCCCATGTAGGCAACCAGGATAAAGTGCCTTGCCGAAGGACACAACACGGGTCGTCACGGACGGGGATCAAACTCAGGACTGTTAATATAAATAGGTTCTATTACAAATTATTGGAAAGTGCCTGTGGGCACTCTCCAATAATTTGTAATAAAACAAATTTTGAAAAAAACATTCATTTCTCCCAAAATAACCTAGCCCTCAAACAGTTAAAAGTCTGGCAACAGGCCAACCATTTTTCTAATTCATTTTACTCTACTTTATCATCATTTTTTACTTTTCATGTTATATTCCGTTCACTGATTTTATTCCGAGAGAAGATATTTGAAAGCAGGTCAAACTGTTTTACTTACTGAAATGTTGAATATCTTCCACTTACAAAAATTTATGAACAGATATTAAAAATTCATCAATGGCTGCATAGATGAAAATAATGAATGATCAGGTTTCAGATTTGCAGACAATAAAATCACTTCTGAATTAAGTACTCTCAAGGCTGCTTGATTTGCATAAATCTGAATATAAATGAATTGAGTGCTCAGATTTCATTGCATTAAACTCTCTCACTAGAATATTGAAGTATTTTATTTCTAAAACCAAAAATTTATTAAGGTCATTCCTAGTTGAAAATATTTGGCTCATGACAGTTGGTTCCTCATATTAATTTACTGAAGTTTAAGGTCACATCTTTCTGGACAATGGTTAACCGTGACCACAACATGGTTATAAAGTCAAGAACAATCACTTGTTTATGTAGCCCATTTTAGAGGACTTCCACCCCAGGCATTGGTGACAGGGTTCTATATGTATGTTTATCAGTAAAACAGAGCTTATTTACCACAGTAAACAAGCACTACTTCACCTCCTGGGGTTCTCATGGGGAAGTTGGTTCCTCATATGTTGGATGTAATAGTGTGGTAATTGAATAGCAATTTTGCTAAAGAAACAAATTCAGCTAGAATGAGGTGTTGCTGAAGGCATTTATACCCCAACTGCAGTGCTGGACTGATGGAGCATAAATGAATTAAAAACAAAGTAAGGATCTGTAACTCGTGAAAAAATGCGGGCAACTTTTTTATAACATCTGCAGGAGCAGCTTGTCAAAAGGATCCCTCACACCAAATTTCATTGACATCCATGCACTCTTTAAGATATTGTTGCAGATGGACATATGGACAGGCGGATGGACAAATGCACAGATGGACCAATGCAAGGACAGATGGTTGCATGCAATTCGGTGTACCCCCCATTCTCTTCAAGAGTGGGGGTACAACTATCACAGAAGGTGATTAATATGCTCCCCCTCCCCCACAATCCCCATTCAGGCTTTCACAATACACTTCTAAATGAAGCGTTTCAAAGTTCTAAGTTCAAGGAGAATTAAGTTGGTTAAAATTTTCGCAGATTAAAAATTCTGGACTATGAGCATGTTCACTTGTCAAGTTTGAGAGGGTTTCATCCAATTTAATTCATAAATGTATATGAAGTAGTAGTTGTGTACTACACAAGACTCTCCTAATAGAAAAGAAATCTTTTTAAAAAATGTTTTCTTGAAGTTAAAAGAATGGCAGACTGAACATTTGGAAATATGTGTACAGTTAAAACTAGAAGTCCTGTCACGAATAGTGCGCTTATCTAGGCTTAATTGCGCATTGGAATTGCGCGCAATTGCCATATCGAATGGCATCCAAAGCACGACAGGTTCTCTAGGTTACTCATAGCAAACACATGCAATGTTTCTGCCAATGGACCTCCGGGTTACCCGGAGGTCCATTGGCTGAAACACTGCTTGTGCACAGGCCATATGTACAGAATTTGATAGTTTTACTTGGGCCATAACGCGTACATTAACGCACATATCAACGTGCTATCTGTGCGCATTTCATGACAGGACTTCTAGTTTTAACTGTATGTTTATTTGTTAGTGGAAATGTCTGAATGCTTTCATAAAAATCAGTTCATTAATGCTGGAGATGTTGTGCACACAAAAATCTCATACAGATATCAAAATTAAATCTTTGAAGTTGAAGGGAGATGATCTGATTAAAAGTATAACAAGTTGAAATTTCGGAAATATGCACAAGTTCACTTGTTAATGGTCATGATTGAGAGGTTATATCGAAATTTGTTTATTAAGGAAGAGATATGCACACAAGAATATCATTGAAAAATCCCAAATAAATCAAGTTCATGGAATATAACGCTTGGCCACAATCAATGCAGATAGAAAAATTTTGGACTACATGTATGTCCATATTCATTTATTAGTGGTCCAACTTAAGAACTTTCATCTATTTGATTCTTAAATGCGGGAGGAGTTGTACACACAAGAATCTCATTAAAAAAATCTACATTAAATTTTTTAAATTGATGGGGAGGTAACCTGGTTACAGACGTAGCAGATTAATAATTTTGAAATAAACACATTTTCACTTCCTAGCCATGTCTGAGAAGTTTCATCAACATCGGTTCATAAATGTAGGAGGAGCCATACAGGAATCTTCTGTAGAAATCTATATTAACTGCTAAACTGCCATGTGTTTTCTAAATATTTCCATCAAATCTAGTAAAAATAACCAGACTTAATAAAAAAATAATCTAAACTTAACTCAAGAAGCCCTTGATGAAACATTCTATTAGCCCTTTACCCAACAGGTAATAACCAGCTCCGCTATTCACAAAATTGACCATCCAATTTTCATTATTTTTTCACTTTTTTTGTCAAAAACATAGCTTATGACCCCTCACTGGAACGAGGTCACTGAGCTTGTTCCAATGAGAGGTCATAAGCTATGTTTTTGACACAAAAAAATTAGTTATTCAAGAATTATATTTGAAAGTGTCGTCTACCTTTATGTTTGGTAAAAGGTTAAATTTACAAGGGAAAAATTGTATTAAATATGACCAAATAATACTTATTTCTGTGGCAAGAGAAATCACATTCTAGATAGGAATATCTGCCAGCAGCTTGCAAGAAGTTAAATCTTTTTTACTGAAGAGGAAATAAAACCTGGTAAAAACTGTTGCAGATCAAATATGTTAGAATATAAACATGTCCACTTGTTTGTTGTCATGTTTGAGAAGTTTAATCAAAATCAGTTCATTAATGTACATGCAGGAGGAGTTCAGTTCACTTAAAAATCTCATGAAATCTGAGTTGAAGAGAAGATACATGTACATGAAACCAGGTAAGAATTGACGCAGATCAAAAATTTTAGAATGTGCGCATGTCCACTTGTTACTTGTAATGTTTGAGAAATTTCATCAAAATCGGTTCATAAATGTAGGAGGAATTACACGTACAAGAAATCTCATATTTTTAATCTTCTTAGTTGAAGGGGTGTTTTTAAAAATTTTGGAATATGTGCATGTCCACTTATTTGTCATAATGTTTGAGACATTCCACCGCAGATGGGCATCCAGATGCACAGAGTGACGACAAACAAACATTTCCCACAATTTGATAAATGAAAGTGTCAATGACACTGTAGCTCAACTTGTTTAAGACATGTACATGTATAGTATGTGACACAGCAATGACAAACATCTAGGTAATGACCTGATAACAAAGGTACATGTAAAGTATTGTAACGGTTTGTACATAAATGCTGACCATAGCCTGTAACAAATATATAGGTAAAGTATTGTAAAAGTGGGGTGACAGTTAGATGCTAAACTAGAAAAGAAATCTTTGAGTCCTAGAGTGGGTCTGACTGAACCCAAAAATATTTGTTCTCATAGCATTGTGTTAACAAAGGCACCCAAAAACACTTGTTCCTGTCACAAGGTGATAAGAAAGGTACCCCAAGAAGTTTCGTGAAAATCAGTTCATAAATACAGACTCTAGCCTGAGCCGTATTGACATGTACACTTACTGGGTATAAGTAGCACTGAACAAATCAAAGTTCATCTACTTTGCATAATTTCTGCACAAGAAAAAAACCTGTATTATATGTGATGTATTCCATGTTACTGAACATTCCTACAAAAATTTATTCAAATCAGAACTTTCATACAGAAGTTCTGTACAAAAAACTGATTGCACTAATTTTGGTACAAAAAGGCTGCTGGTGGCCATCTTGAAATTTGGACCGCATCCCAAAACACTTGTTCTCGTCCTACGGTGATAACAAAGGTACCCAAGAAGTTTCATAAAGATCAGTTCATAAATACGGCCTCTAGCCTGAGCCGTATAAGAAGTTGTGTACAAAAAACTGATTGGACCTAATTTCTGTACAAAATGGCCACTGGCAGCCATCTTGAATTTTGGACGGCACCCAGAAACACTCGTTCTCATCCCAAGGTGATAACAAAGGTACCCAAGAAGTTTCGTGAAGATCGGTTCATAAATACAGACTCTGGCCCATGTTGTATTGACAAGTGCACTTACTGTGTATAAGTAGCACTGAACAAATCAAAGTTCATCTACTTTGCATAATTTCTGCACGAGAAAAAAACCTGTATTATATGTGATGTATTCCATGTTACTGAACATTCCTACAAAAATTTATTCAAATCAGAACTTTCATACAGAAGTTCTGTACAAAAAAATGATTGCACTAATTTTGGTAGAAAATGGCTTCCGGCAGCCATCTTGAATTTCCGACTGCACCCAAAAACACATGTTCTCTATCCCAAGGTGATAACAAAGGCACCCAAGAAGTTTCATAAAGATCGGTTCATAAATATGGCCTCTAGCCCGAGTCGTATTGGCATTTGCAGTTACAGTGCTGAAAGTAACATTAAATAGATCAAAGTTAGTCTAATTGGCATAATTTATGCCCGAGAAAAAAAACGTATTGTATGTGATGTATCCCATGGTACTAAACATTCACACAGAAAATTATTCAAATCAGTGCTTTCATATGGAAGTTCTGAGCAAAAATCTGATTGCACCTAATTTTGTACAAAATGGCTGCCAGTGGCCATCTTGAATTTCAGACCGGACCCCAAAACATTCGTTCTCGTCCCACGGTGATAACAAAGGTACCCAAGAACTTTCATAAAGATCGGTTCATAAATATGGCCTCTAGCCCAAGCCATATTGGCATTTGCACTTACAGTGCTGAAAGTAACACTAAATAAATCAAAGTTAGTATAATTTGCATAATTTATGGACAAGAAAAAAACCTGTGTTATATGTGATGTATCCCATGGTACTAAACATTCATACAAAAAAAAGTATTCAAATCAGAGCTTTCAAATGGAAGTTCTGCGCAAAAATCTGATTGCACCTAATTTTGGTACAAAATGGCTGCCAGCGGCCGTCTTAAATTTTGGACCGGATGCAAAAACAGTCATTCTCGTCTCACGGTGATAACAAAGGTATCCAAGAAGTTTCGTAAAGATCAGTTCATAAATACGCCACAGACGGACGACAGGCCATGACAATACCTCAAATTTGGCTTCGCCAAAGTTGAGCTAAAAATTAGGAATTTATTTTTTTTTTTGTAAATTTTATTTGTTTTACAGGGATTGGCAAACAAGTTGCGCAACTTATATTTACGCTTCTCCTTAGCCCAATGACACAGGTGTGTGGGATGACCTTTGTGGCAGCAACTTCGTGGCCTCGATCTTCTCGAATAGTACAGAGGAATCTTTAGCCTGCACAGAGTGTGTCTCTCTCCACACAGAGGACAGCCATGTTACATCCCCACCCGATAGGATGGTATGCTGTGACAGCATCAACCCCACAATTGATACCGACAGACAGTGTTCGGACACCTTGAAAACCTTCCTCGACCGGAGATCGATCCCAAGACCTCTGGCATGAGAGACCAGCACATTTATCTACACGGCCATTTATTCTATTATATCTTGTTTAATACTTTACCTAACGAATTCGCTGCATCCGTCCATGTAATTTACAAACTTGAGCAGCTGAACAAAAATTTCTACAAAACTATATGTGACCCCATCATTGGAATAAGCTTAGTAAGCTCATTCCAATGGAGGGTTACAAGATATGGTTTTGTTGAATTTTTTTAAAATTTAAGAAAAAAATAATAAGAGCACCGCCTAGCAGGGCAACATACGCCCATCACAACTGAACATGCACAAGTTTCTCTGGGGTAAGTTCGAAATTTTTGTTGACTCAACTATGCCTGTCCCCCCCCCCCCCCACCCCCTCGCCCCCCCCTCCAATCATTGCCCATTTCCCTATCCTGTCTGGGGTAAAGTGTAAATCACCTGTTTTCACATTTTCATATTAATCGATCTGAGGTGAGGTCTTCACAAAATAAAAAACAAGGCTGCTGTAGAAGATTCTCCTCACCGTTTACAATGGTAGCATCCATTCATTGACAGGTTAACTCCAATGATAATGACTGATGATAGGTGGTACCAAGGAAAAGGTCATTTTGAGGTGCACAATAGCTATAAATGGCAAGGATTCTCCTCGTTTAAAAATAAAATGGTTTTATCTGCTCCTGTCAAATGCACAACGAGAATTGATGATCAACATGGGTGCAAAGTTTGAACAATAAAGCAAGTAAAATGTTGGATTACGTGACATAATAGAGTAACGTTTCAAGTACCAAAAGGGGGTATAACTCTGAAAATACATAACAGAGTTACCTACTCTTGTAACATGCACACCGGCAATTGGTGATCAACATGTGTGCAAAGTTTGAACAATATAGTATGTAAAATGTTGAAGGAGAAGGCAACACAATAATGTAATGTTTTAAGTACTAAAAGAGGGCATAACTCTGAAAATACAAATGGAGTTACCTGTTCTTGTCACATGCACAACAGCAATTGGTGATCAACATGTGTGCAAAGTTTGAACAATATAGCATGTAAAATGTTGAAGGAGAAGGCGACACAATACTCTAATATTTTAAGTACTAAAAGGGGGCATAACCCTGGAAATACAAAAGAGAGTTACCTGCTCTTGTCACATGCACAATGGCAATTACTGATCAACATGTGTGCAAAGTTTGAAAAATGTAGCATGTAAAATGTTGAAGGAGTAGGCAACACAATAGTGTAATGTTTCAAATATTAAAAGGGGGCATAACTCTGGAAATACAAAACAGGGCTACCTGCTCTTGTCACATGCACAACGGAAATTGGTGATCACCATGTGTGCAAAGTTTGAACAATATAACATCCAAATGTTGAAGGAGTTGGCGACACAATACTGTAATGTTTTAAGTACTAAAAGGGGCATAACTCTGGAAATACAAAATGGAGTTACCTGCACTTGTCACATGCACAACGGCAATTACTGATCTACATGTGAGGAAAGTTTGAAACAATGTAGTAGACAGACAGACAGACAGACAGACAGACAGACAGACAGACAGACAGACAGACAGACAGACAGACAGACAGACAGACAGACAGATAGACAGACAGACAGACAGACAGACAGACAGACAATGCCATAACATAATACGTCCGTCAAAATGACAGGCATATAATAAATTTTGATACTCATGTGCATTAGGTAATGAGTTAAAAGAGTGAACAGCGCCTGTCAAATAAGATTTAAAAGATTAGATGCTTACATTGGAAATTCTACATGGTCTGCATAGCAAGAAAATACAGGAGGTTGTCTCTATAATTTCTGACAGATGACAATAGATTTTATTCACTTAATGGGGATTTACTCTAACCTTTCTACAAATTTGAAGCAAAATTGGTATGACAAATCACTTGATATTTGAATGTCATGTGCAATTAATAATGTTATTCTGTTACGTGATATCCCATTAACCATTTACCTATATGTACATGTAACATAACAACCAAAACCTGTCAATAACCTTCACAATGAAAGTGTCAATGACACTGTAGCTCAACTTTGAATATGACAGGAATTAGTATTTGCTGTGACCAGGTCAACAATAATGAATATGACAAGAATCAGTATTTGTTGTGACAAAGTCAACAATAATGAATAAGAGAAAAAGGAGTTTTGTTGTGACCACGTCAACCATAGCAAATCAATTACAAGGTGACTGCAATGGTCTAAAGAATAGGACGTAAGTATTATATGTGATGCATCCCAAGTTAGTAAACATTCGCACAAAAATTTATTCAAATCAGAGCTATCATATAGAAGTTGTGAGCAAAAATCTGATGGCACAAAATTTTGTACAAAATGGCTGCTGGTGGCCAACTTGAATTTCGGACAAGACCCCAAAACACACGTTCTCGTCCCACGGTGATAATGGAGATATCCAAGAAGTTTCGTAAAGATCGGTTCATAAATACGGCCTCTAGCCCCAGCTGTATTGGCATTTGCAGTTACAGCGCTGAAAGTAACTCTAAATAGATCCAAGTTAGTCTAATTGACATAATTTATACACGAGAAAAAATCATGTATTATATGTGATGTATCCCATGGTACTAAACAGTCACACAAAAAATTATTAAAATCAGCGCTTTCATATGGAAGTTCTGAGCAAAAATCTGATTGCACCTCATTTTGTACACAATGGCTGCCAGTGACCATCTTGAATTTCAGACCGGACCCCAAAACACTCGTTCTCGTCCCACGGTGATAACAAAGGTACCCAAGAAGTTTTGTAAAGATCGGTTCATAAATTCGGCCTCTAGCCCGAGCCGTATTGGCATTTGCCCTTACAGTGCTGAAAGTAACACTAAATAAATCAAAGTTAGTCTAATTTGCATAATTTATGCACGAGAAAAAAACCTGTATCATATGTGAAGTATCCCATAGTACTAAACATTCATCAAAAAAATTATTCAAATCAGAGCTTTCATATGGAAGTTCTGCACAAAAATCTGATCGCAAATAATTTTGTACAAAATGGCTGCCTGCAGCCATCTTGAATTTTGGACTGGACCCAAAAAGACTTGTTCTCATCCCACGGTGATAACAAAGGTACCTAAGAAGTTTCGTAAAGATCGGTTCATAAATACAGCCTCTAGCCCGAGCCGTGATGACGGCACGACAGACGGATGACGGGCCATGACAATACCTCAAATTTGGATTTGCCAAAGTTGAGCTAAAAATCAACATTCAAATTGTATTATTTTTTTCATTTTTTGCATCAAAAGCATACATGTAGCTTATGACTAGGGGTGTCACAATTACTGATTTTCCTAATCAATTAATCAGCTGAAATAATTGATTATAATTGACTTATCATTCTCAGATGACCCTAAAGAGTAATAAGAAAACAAACATACACCAGACAAAAATGAATATCATGAATGGTCCACATTGAATTTGAGAAAGGCGGAAAGGACTCTTTGTGCCATTCACACCACATTTCTGTTTATACTGCTTACATTAGGCCTGGCATTTTCAGGACAGCGATCTATTTCCACCTAAAAAAAAAAATAAGGAGGGCGAAAACTAGCCCTTCTGGCCTAGAAAATAATGATTCCTGTAACAGCCTATTCTTGAAACCCACATCTTTTCAGATCTCTGTTGTGTTAGTGGCCATTGTAAGATGGTCACACTGCTTCTCTCACACCTCTGGGCCTTGCTGAGGCCCGGAGGTGTGGGAGGGGCAGTGTAGCCGTATCACAGAGACTACCTTGTTAGCAGCACCAAATAAAATGTACAAAGCCCACAAGGTAGAATTCATTAATAGTAAAACTTAATTTTGCCACTTATAGCTTTTGTAAGCTAATCGCTCACCTATGCCATGCGAGGGGAGTGATTTTTAGCCCTTCTGCATTTTAAGAATGCCAGGCCTGTTACATGTACTTCCCTCAAAATGGATCAAATAAAGAGTGAAGCATTCCACAGAGTGACAGTACACAAGTGGCAGAACTTGAAAAATCTCAAATCTATGTGTACCATGGGACGAACTGGGATGGTACGAACTGGGATGGTAATTAAAGACATGCCCCGTAACTTCATTGTCATCTACCAAAACAGCCTCGTCATCTGATTCAACTACAGTTAAAACTAGACATCCTGTCACGAACTGTGCGCTTATCTAGGCTTAATTGCATGTAATTGCCATATCGAATGGCATACAAAGTATGGCAGGTTCTCCTGGTTACTCACAACAAACACAGACAATGTTTCTGCCATTGGCTGAAACATTGCTTGTGCACAGGCCATATGTACAGAATTTGATAGCCCTACTATGGTCCTAACTCATAGATTAACGCGCAGATCAACATGCTATTTGTGCGCATTTCGACTGGACTTCTAAGTTTTAACTGTACAGATGAAACAACTCCTGCACAAGCTTCCCCATACAGTTTTTGTAAGAAAATCTCTCTTAACTTGTATAAGAGAACTTGTCTTACAGTTAAAACTAGAAGTCCTGTCACGAATAGTGCGCTTATTTAGGCTTAATTGTGCGTTGGAATTGCGCGCAATTGCCATATCGAATGGCATCGAAAGCACGGCAGGTTCCCCTGGTTACTCATAGCAAATACATGCAATGTTTCTGCCAATGGACCTCCGGGTTACCCGGAGGTCCATTGGCTGAAACATTGCTTGTGCACAGGCCATATGTACAGAATTTGATAGCTTTACTTGGGCCATAACACGTATATTAACGCGCATATCAACGTGCTATTTGTGCGCATTTCATGACAGGACTTCTAGTTTTAACTGTACAAGAACATATCTTCTCCAATACAAGTGAAAACAGCTAGACAAATACAAATATGCACTGAGGGTAACAACCACATGCATCATCATTTGATTCAGAAAAAGAATGTTTTTACCTGCACTCATCCAAAACTGATTACACATGTCGAGGCCATTATTTTTGATAACAGCAATTAAATGATAAATAAATCCCCAACTCAATGAAATATATTAGACTAGATCATTTTTTGCCATGATGATATTTTTATATAGGCCTACCATGCAATAAACTTGAAACTAAAACAAAGAAATATACAGCTGAAAAACCACTATAAACTTCAGTGGTTATAGTACCAGCAGATCTGGAGATTCCGTTGTGCATAGCACAAGAATGCAATACCATGTCGTCACAATCTTCAGTCATAAAAAATCAATTCATAATACAAATTCAATTCATAAACACTAAATGATTGTCAAAATATATGTGAACAAGTCAAGAAAGAGGTGATATTGTAACATAAACTGGTTACTATACCACCAAATGGGTTTCCACTGAAGCCATAGCCTTGCCTGTAGACTCATCGATATATGCCCAGAGGCAAAGTCTTGACTTCAAAACACCATCTTGGAAACCCACTTGGTGGTAATCTAATATATAAATGCGAATGTCTGTATCTACATGTATATCTCTATATCTCTCTCTCTATCTTTGTTCCGGGTGAACTCCTCTGTTTCTCGACCGATCCATCTCAAATTTTCTACACGGGGGTAATTTGTCCCTGCGAGTAACATGGGATGGGTGCCGTGGCCGTACAGGGTGACCTTGACCTTGAAATTGATGACCTTGACCTTTTATTTCGAAAATGGCTGTGCCGATCGGGCTTAAATTTCAAATGTGCAGGTATATTGACCCATCCATCATTTTGACTTTATCAGGGTGCCTGTGCAGGGTGACCTTGACCTTGAAATTGGTGACCTTGACCTTTTGTTTCGAAAATGGCTGGGCCGATCGGCCTAAAATTTCATATGTGCAGGTATATTGACCCATCGATCATATGAACTTTTGAAAACGGCTGTGCTGATCGGGCTAAAATTTCATATGTGCAGGTATACTGACCCATCGATCATTTTGACTTTATCGGGGTACCTGTGCGGGGTGATCTTGACCTTGAAATTGGTGACTTTGACCTTTTATTTCGAAACCAGCTGGGACGATCGGTTTAAAATTTCATATGTGCGGGTATATCGACCCATCGATCATTTTGACTTTATCGGGGTGCCTGCACGGAGTGACCTTGACCTTGAAATTGGTGACCTTGACCTTTTATTTCGAAAACGGCTGATATAACCATCTTCTCCCGTGCAACACCGGGTATCACCTGCTAGTCTAATATATAAATGCGAATGTCTGTATCTCTATCTATCTATCTATCTATCTATCTATCTATCTATCTCTCTCTCTCTCTCTCTCTCTCTCTCTCTCTCTATCTTTGTTCCAGGTGAACTCCTCCATTTCTCAACCGATCGATCTCAAATTTTCTACACGGGGGTAATTCGTCCCTGCGAGTAACATGGGATGAGTGCTGTGCCAGGGCAGAGTGACCTTGACTTTGAAATTGATGACCTTGACCTTTTATTTCAAAGACGACTTGGCCCATCGGGATAAAATTTCATATGCACAGGTATATTGACCCATCGATCATTTTGACTTTATCGGGGTGCCTGTGTGGGGTGACCTTGACCTTGAAATTGTGACCTTGATCTTTTATTTCCATAATGGCTGGGCCAATCGGGCTAAAATTTCATATGTGTGGGTATATTGACCCATCGATCATTTTGACTTTACCGGGGTGCTCACACAGGATGACCTTGACCTTGAAATTGGTTATGTTGACCTTCTATTTCGAAATATATAACCATCTTCTCCCGTGCAACGCCGGGTATCACCCGCTAGTAACCTATATATATATATATATATCAGCATGTACATGTACTTATCCTTTAATAAAGTTCCAAACACTCTAACGGGATGGGGAAGGGAGGGGGGATAGCAATGCCCTTTTACCCATGAAACTTGTTCACTGTAGTACTGAGTTTTGAAATGAACTATAATAAATTCTGTTTCAGAATGGCTTATTGTGG
Source organism: Pictodentalium vernedei (assembly GCA_031216915.1). Lineage (NCBI taxonomy): Eukaryota > Metazoa > Mollusca > Scaphopoda > Dentaliida > Dentaliidae > Pictodentalium > Pictodentalium vernedei. Next base: position 172,397,214 of record CM062295.1, on the reverse strand, counting down.
TTTCAATTACCTTTCACCTTTATAAGCAAGAATAATGGAAAACATGTATTGTTTTAGAAATAACAAGAGCACTTCTTTTACTTTCATTTCTATTAAAGAATTCAGGTATCTATGTATTTTTTAACATATTCAGTGTGTCTGTTGTGAAACAAATGTCAGCAGGGCACTTTGTTACTGGAATAGAAATCGAACTTAAAAATAATCTTCAATCTGAATATTTGGCAATGTCTCGACTCGACTTCTGTATATTTTAAAACCTGTCGATTTTGGAATACATTGCTGTTTTTGAAAATCGTTCTTTTAGAACAAAAAGGATGAATGGCAAATTGGTTATCTGAAACACTAATATTTTCAGGAGTGAGTATTTATTTATTGGCGTTTAAGGTCACAAACTTGTGCACAGAGGCTAATCGTGACTGGGACAGTTTTACGGGTGGGTGAAGTTGGAGTACCCGGAGAGAGCATCGACAAGCAACTGTCAGCTCCTCAACTTCTAACTCTGTTCAAGCTCCACGCAAGCAGGGTTACAGCAGTTGAAGACATGTGCACCATCGACGTGCAGTACACCTTAGTACATGGCATCATCGTGCCACCATGTAGGCAACTGGGATAAATGGCCTTGCCCAAGGACATAACGTGGGATGCACCGGATAGGGATCAAACTCGAGACCTCTAGCACAGAAGTCCAACAGTCTACTACTGAGCCACTGCGCTCCCTCAGGTGTGGGTAATAAATAAATAATTCTTCTCATTTATCTTCTGAAAAAAAATTTTATCATTTGTTCATTCAATTTCAAAACATTTAAAGGGAGTAAAAATTTGCTGATTATTCGACTAAAGAATATACTATTTGATTATGCCATAATGATTGATAGTCAATCAAATTTTTGTGACAGCCCAACTTATCACCCTTTATTGGTATGCAAGTATCGTCTTCTATCTGCAATGGGTAAAGGACTAAGTGGAATCCACAGCAATTATTTGATTTATTATCCACAAGCCCATGAAAGTTTTTTATGAGGCTGAATGGATGGCCCCATGAAAATGCCATATCCTTATATGACCATGTAGATTATAAGTTCATTTCACATAATTGAATTTTTGAATTACTATCGGTAAATCTTTAAAGGGTTGACTGAACTTGATTCGCTTATTAAAAATGGTGATAACCTTGTATGAATTCAATGCATGGACACAGAACTATGATATGATCATTAATAGTTTGTTCAAACAATTTTGAAACAAATTTCCAAAAATCTTCAAAGGGGTTGATCAGTTTATGGGCTTTGCCTGACACCATGTACACATTCCAGTACAGTTCTGACTTAATAAAGTATGACTGCAATGAATGGGCTTTGGCAAAAACTTATTTATAAACTGTGCCGTGATCACAAATGTGAGCAGTGAATTGAGTAGGTTGCGATCAGGTAAAATTCTCTGTTCGTTTTCCTCCATGCAACACAGAACCATTCAAAAAAGAAATGTGAACATTTAATCACATATGCCATTTTTGTTTTTTTTTATCTGGCATTGATTTCACAGTATTTTATTTAGAAAGCCTTGACCCCATTGTCAGAGCCAGCATCTCAAAATGAGGCAGGCCTGATTACAATATAGGAGGTCTCAGATCAATTTACCACAGCCTGAAGACCTGAGCTGTGGAGGCAGTCCAAACTAAAAGCGTAAAACACCAAACTGTTGTATTATGGCCATGGGTGCTACTTAGGACTTGGGAGCTGGTGTATCCTTCTAAGTATTTTGATTATGACAGGAAAGGTGGGGGTGGAAATCATAAGTGGCAGATTGAATTTGGAGGAGGTACCCAATGGAATTTGGATATGGGAGAGTGGCATGCACCCTGCCCCAATGTTATCACTTTTCAACCCATTTGTGTTAGTATATCAGAGTACTAGAGGTAAGATACAACTTGCCAGTGTTAACCTGCTATCGTCATGTCATGCAAATAGGGGAAAAACGAGTTTTATTGGGAACATTTTAAAAGTTTTCATTCAGAAAAGACTTTGAAATAAGACAATATATACATTTATATTGGGGTTTCGACAAGCAGGGACAAAAGCAATAAAACAAGAGGCCCCAGGGGGCCTGAGGGCACTAACCTGACATGGTAGCCTAAATATCAACCCAGAGAATTGATTTCAACAAGTTGCATCTGCTCCTCCTAAGAAAAGCTTATACCAAATATCCAAAGATTCTGACCAGTGGATGTAAAAAAAAAAGAAGATTTTTAAAGAATATTCCTCATACTGAACTCCCACAGGGAACCCATATATGAACCCAGGGACTTGGCTTTAACAAACTTGAATCTCACCCCCCTAAGGATGCTTCACACTAAATATCAAAACATTCTGACTGCTGGATCTGAAGAAGAAGATTTTTAAAGAAAATTCCTCATTTTGAACTAAGTTACAATATAAGCACCCACAGTGAGTCCAAATATAGACCTAGAGATATGGCTTGAACAAACTTGAATCTCACCCACCTAAAGATGCTGCATACCAAATATCAAAACATTCCGACTGCTGGATCTGAAGAAGAAGATTTTTAAAGAAAATTCCTCATTTTGAACTAAGTTATCATTCGGGCTTCCACAGTGAGCCCAAATATGGACCTAGGGACATGGCTTGAACAAACTTGAATCTCACCCCCCTAAGGATGCTGCATACCAAATATCAAAACATTCCGACTACTGGATCTGAAGAAGATTTTTAAAGAAAATTCCTCATTTTGAACTAAGTTATAATTCGGGCTACCATAGTGAGCCTGAATATGAACCCAAGGACTTGGCTTGAACAAACTTGAATCTCACCCCATAAGCATGGTGCATACCCAATATCAAAAGATTCTGCCTGCTGGATCTTGAGAAGAAGATTTTCAAAGAAATTTGCCTGAAATGCACTAAGTTCAAATTTGGGCTTCTATACTGAGCCCAAATATAAACACAGGGGACCAATTTAAACAAACTTGAATCAGATCCACCCCAAAATGTTGCATACCAAATATCAAAAGATTCTGCCTGCTGGATCTGGAGAAGAAGATTTTTTAAGAAATTTGCCTGAAATGCACTAAGTTCGAAATTGGGCTCCTATACTGAGCCCAAATATGAACCCAGGGGCCGATTTGAACAAACTTAAATCAGATCCACCCTACAATGTTGCATACCAAATATCAAAAGATTCTGCCTGCTGGATCTGGAGAAGAAGATTTTTTAATGTTTTTCCCATTGCCTACAGTGTTAAAAAGTGCTGACTCAGCACTTTTTCAAAAGTCCTGAAAAAAGTACCTTGTGATCAAAAAGATAGGGATTTTTTTAACCATTCTATTCTACTGGATAAAAGTAAGCTTTATACAAAATAAGAATTCTCTGTGCGGTGTAGTTTTGGAGATATGGCAGTTAAAAGGTTTTTCCTATTTTTAGCTCCCAAGGTTCTCACGGGGCAATGAGAAAAAAAATTTTTTGCATCAATCAACTACTTATGACCCATTATCATCTCATATCAAATTTGGTTCAAATCGACCTCACGGTTCTGAAAATAGAAATTTTAGGCGTGGACAAAATTTTTGCCTCTCCCATAACGAAGGCAAATAATGCCCGACAAACTTCTCTTGAACAACTTGATTCTAAACCTCAAAAGGACTATGTAAAACCAAATATCAAGTCTCTGCTACAGGTGGTTCATTAGAAGAAGATTTTCAAAAAATTTGGCCATTTTTTCCCCACCCCTCTGCTCAATTTGAGCCAAAACCTAATTTGCATAAAAATCAAAATGCCCCTATATAACCACTACTTACATGAAATTTAATTAAAATGTGGCCAGTGATTTAGAAGAAAGAGGCTCAAACACCACCTTCACGCAGGATGACAGACGAGGGATGACGGACGAAGAGTGATCAGAAAAGCTCACCTTGACTTTCAGTCAGGTGAGGTAATAAGACAAAAACAAAGAATAGTATCACAGATACAGTAATTATAAACTCCTTGACCATCCACTGGTTTGCCACAGTTGTGTGATGGCAAAAGCAGTCTCTTTTTCAATCGGATCATAATCTAGTTACTTTTCAAAACACTATAAGTTGAAGCCTGGAAATAATTAAGCAATCTGTCATTTGTACACGTAGAATGAGGTCTCCAGAGGGTGAATTTGCTGATGCCATCTCATACAGTGGGCCAATTTATCCTTTGAGTACCTCCTTCTCTTCAGGCCTCAGTCCATGATTCAGATTGAGGTTCACAGAGGGTAAATTTAGTAATGCTACCCTGCTGTGCAGGGTAGCATCACCAAATTCACCCTCTGGGGACCTCATTCTGCCAATGACAGTCTGCTTATTTCCAGCCTTGACTTTAACATCAATGGGTCTAAATTTCAAATATAATTATTTTGAAATTGAGATTGTATCAAGGAAACCAAGTGAAAACAGCATAGTGTTTGGAGAAAATTCTGTTGCACCATCAGTGTGTGCTAGGAGTTAACTGGTTGAGAGCAAGATTATTTTTCGGGTCTGAATTGGTTATTCAGGATTTATTTTATTACAAATTATTGGAGAGTATCTGAGAGCACTCTCTAATAATTTATAATAAAACAAATTTAAATAAACAAAATGTTACATGTATTTGTGTTTGAATATGAAATGTGAGAAAAGAAAATATTTGATTTTCCTCTGGTACCCTCATCTTTTTGAAGCCCTGCATGATAGTAGCCTCTGGCACTCAACCAGTTGAGAATAATCTATGGCTGGGCTTTGAGAGTGGTTGTTGACAATGCCATGAACAAAAAAATGTTCGATGCATTCAACACATAGAAACTAGTGATCAGCCTAAGTTTGGCATTTACATTCTGCATTGTCTGATAATGGTATATTGGGGTACCACTGACGGCAGACTTTCAATATCAGTGGTCACCAATGTTTTCTTTCAGAAAAGAAATAAACATTGAGCTGTTCTTTGCCAATCTAATTGATGTGTGTAGCATAACTTCCGTGGAATAGGGCACAATTATTCATTTAGAAACACTAAATTTGTAAGAACACATGGTGAATGGGAGAAACTGAACACGTTTCACCTGAGAAATATTTCAATGATAAATTGCATATCACATGTATTCATCAACAAACAAATTTCCTGAGTTTTCTAAATACAATCCACTAGAGCTGAAATGGTTAAGGGGTATTCTTGATTGATTAATCATATGGATTAACCACGGTTAACCAATTAATCACTTCTCCAAATAGATATCTGAATAATTGCCGTATCGTTGATGATTTATAGCATGAACCCTATACCCAACATAACAAACAAAACCGACTATAGACCTATATACAAAAATCACCATTCAAATTTATTATGTTTTCAATTTTTGGCTCAAAAACATAGCTTATGACCCCTCATTGAAACAAGCTCATTCAGTTTGTTCCAATGAGGGGTCATAAGCTATTTTTTTAGACAAAATTGAAATTTTTTAGTAATTAATGAATTTATTTTGCAAGTATCATCTGCTACCCACAATGGGTAAACGGTAAAGAATGACCATTTCCAGCCACTGATACAGTATGATGATCATGCAAGTAAACAAGTATGTCATCAAGTAACTTGCATGCTTTTCTCTGTCCCATATAATTGATGTGAGTCAGTGTAACAATGTTGCCTATTTCGGAGCAAGTTTGTTCCTTTGTTACCCAAAATAATACAGTAGTTCAAAAGTAACAGTTAAGGCTCCACAAAGTTGATCTTCTGTTTCTCAGGCCATTATTTGTAAAATTGCATGCGGGCGAGCAATTTTTTATTTTATTTCTGTAATTATTTCTTTGCCATCAAAAGTTCATGTTCTTGGTTTATGTTTTAGGCCTCATAATCTACAGAATAACATGGGTGGTGGTGTATTTCGTCCCTTGAGAGCAAGATGGCTTTGCAATGCTAAAGCATTGCAAAGCCATCTTGCACTCAAGGGACAAATTTATCAATTTTTTTAACTTGGGTAAAATATCACACATAAACCATTTAATTTTTATTTTTTTAAGTTTACATTGGTTATAAAAAGAGAGCATGCGGCAGCCAAAAGGACCATGCGGGAGGGCCTGAGAAACATATTTTTATTTTTTTTAGGCCTAATCAATCAATTACTTTTTGGATTGATCAAGATGTTGATCATCAATTTATCAGTTAACCATTTCAACTCCACAATCCACATCTTCAAATATTCCAACTACATCATCAATGCAAGCCTTGATATGCATTGAGCTACTTTTCTACCTGCACAGACGGGACTTCCTGTCAAGGGATGGGTGGGCCTGCTGGTTCAATTAAAATATTTAACAAGAGTTGACTTTATAACCTATATGCAATTAACAGGTCAAATTTGTACTGAAGTTACATATATGGTAGGTAAACATTTTTCTGTTTGAAAATTATATTCGCTTAACATAATTATTTAAGAGATATCCAATTTTATTATACACTAAATGATAGATTATTGAAAAAATTGCAGAAAGATAAATATAGAAATGGATTGGAGGAGTGTATAATTTGATGGATAAAGGGTTAACATTCCAGATCAACTTATCAGATTTACATAAAAAACTATACAGCACAGCACATCAGTAACCTGAATAAATATATAAAGTAACATGACAATCGGATTGATATTTTTTGAGTTATCTCATGCCAAAGGGATTGGAGGAATTTTCAATTTGAAGGATAAAGGGTTAATATCTCAGGATCACATGATCAGATTTACACCAAAAACTATACAGCTCGGCACATCAGTAACCTGAACACAAATATAAAGTAACTTGACAATCCAAGCAATATTTTTCAAGTTATCGAATGCCAAAGGGATTGGGGGAATTTTCAATTTGAAGGATAAAGGGTTAATATCTCAGAATCAAAATAAAAGATTTACACCAAAAACTATACAGCTCGGCACATCAGTAACCTGAACACAAATATAAAGTAACTTGACAATCCAAGCAATATTTTTCAAGTTATCGAATGCCAAAGGGACTGGAGGAATTTTCAATTTGAAGGATAAAGGGTTAATATCTCAGGATCAAAATAACAGATTTACACCAAAAACTATACAGCACAGTACATCAGTAACCTGAACACAAATATAAAGTAACTTGACAATCCAGGCAATATTTTTCAAGTTATCGAATGCCAAAGGGATCGGAGGAATTTTAAATTTGATGGATAAAGGGTTAATATCTCATGAATAAATTATCAGATTTACACCAAAAACTATACAGCTCGGAACATCAGTAACCTGAACACAAATATAAAGTAACTTGACAATCCAAGCAATATTTTTCAAGTTATCGAATGCCAAAGGGATTGGAGGAATTTTCAATTTGAAGGATAAAGGGTTAATATCTCAGGATCAAAATAACAGATCAATTTGAAGGATAAAGGGTTAATATCTCAGGATCAAAATAACAGATTTACACCAAAAACTATACAGCTCGGCACATCAGTAACCTGAACACAAATATAAAGTAACTTGACAATCCAAGCAATATTTTTCAAGTTATCGAATGCCAAAGGGATTGGAGGAATTTTCAATTTGAAGGGTAAAGGATTAATATCTCAGGATCAAATTATCAGATTTACACCAAAAACTATACAGCTCGGCACATCAGTAACCTCAACACACATATGAAGCAAGTTGACAATCCAAGCAATATTTTTCAAGTTATCGAATGCCAAAGGAATTGGGGGAATTTTCAATTTGAAGGATAAAGGGTTAATATCTCAGAATCAAAATAAAAGATTTACACCAAAAACTATACAACTCGGCACATCAGTAACCTGAACACAAATATAAAGTAACTTGACAACCCAAGCAATATTTTTCAAGTTATCGAATGCCAAAGGGATTGGAGGAATTTTCAATTTGAAGGATAAAGGGTTAATATCTCAGGATTAAATTATCAGATTTACACCAAAAACTATACAGCTCAGCACATCAGTAACCTGAACACAAATATAAAGTAACTAGACAATCCAAGCAATATTTTTCAAGTTATCGAATGCCAAAGGGATTGGAGGAATTTTTAATTTGAAGGATAAAGGGTTAATATCTCAGGATCAAAATAACAGATATACACCAAAAACTATACAGCTCGACACATCAGTAACCTGAACACAAATATACAGTAACTTGACAATCCAAGCAATATTTTTCAAGTTATCGAATGCCAAAGGGACTGGAGGAATTTTCAATTTGAAGGATAAAGGGTTACTATCTCAGGATCAAAATAACAGATTTACACCAAAAACTATACAGCTTGGTACATCCGTAACCTGAACACAAATATAAAGTAACTTGACAATCCAGGCAATATTTTTCAAGTTATCGAATGCCAAAGGGATTGGAGGAATTTTCAATTTGAAGGATAAAGGGTTAATATCTCAGGATTAAATTATCAGATTTACACCAAAAACTATACAGCTCAGCACATCAGTAACCTGAACACAAATATAAAGTAACTAGACAATCCAAGCAATATTTTTCAAGTTATCGAATGCCAAAGGGATTGGAGGAATTTTTAATTTGAAGGATCAAGGGTTAATATCTCAGGATCAAAATAACAGATATACACCAAAAACTATACAGCTCGGCACATCAGTAACCTGAACACAAATATACAGTAACTTGACAATCCAAGCAATATTTTTCAAGTTATCGAATGCCAAAGGGACTGGAGGAATTTTCAATTTGAAGGATAAAGGGTTAATATCTCAGGATCAAAATAACAGATTTACACCAAAAACTATACAGCTCGGTACACCAGTAACCTGAACACAAATATAAAGTAACTTGACAATCCAAGCAATATTTTTCAAGTTATCGAATGCCAAAGGGATTGGAGGAATTTTTAATTTGATGGATAAAGGGTTAATATCTCATGATTAAATTATCAGATTTACACCAAAAACTATACAGCTCGGAACATCAGTAACCTGAACACAAATATAAAGTAACTTGACAATCCAAGCAATATTTTTCAAGTTATCGAATGCCAAAGGGATTGGAGGAATTTTCAATTTGAAGGATAAAGGGTTAATATCTCAGGATCAAAATAACAGATCAATTTGAAGGATAAAGGGTTAATATATCAGGATCAAAATAACAGATTTACACCAAAAACTATACAGCTCGGCACATCAGTAACCTGAACACAAATATAAAGTAACTTGACAATCCAAGCAATATTTTTCAAGTTATCAAATGCCAAAGGGATTGGAGGAATTTTCAATTTGAAGGATAAAGGGTTAATATCTCAGGATCAAATTATCAGATTTACACCAAAAACTATACAGCTCGGCACATCAGTAACCTGAATACACATATGAAGTAACTTGACAATCCAAGCAAGAGTTTTCAAGTTATCGAATGCCAAACAAATGGATATGGACGCCGGATGGACAGACGGACGGACGGATGGACAGACAGTCAGACAGACAGACAGACAGACAGACAGACAGACGGATGGACAAAGGATGGACGAACGACGAATGGCCACCCTGGATGCCGGCATTATGTGTACCATACATAGTATGGGTGCACATAAAAATTGTATCCACCCAATGTGAAGATATAGAAATTTTCACTTTCATGCAAATTCACGGTATCAATCAAAATGGCAGCTTTCAAAGCATCACTACAAGGTGCATACAGGTCAAATTATCACTGAAATGATCAATTTGTTCTAAAAATGTATAACAAAAACAAAATCTAGTGTTTTTTGAGTGGATACTGATCATTTCCCACAATTATTCAATATGTATTCACCTTGAATTGATGCATGAAACCCGCCAGCAGAACCAGATCGCAAGACGCTTTCTGAGTATCGATCAAATCACTTCTGAGCATCAATGAACATCAGCTATTTACTTCCATGCATCAATTCAAGGTTGAAACAAGTGGAAATATTGATAGGAATGATCAGATTATTATAAAAGGCATATAATAAAAAGACAATATCTAGTGTTTTAGAGTGGATACAAATATTATCTAACTCGTGACAGAGACAATTGGCTATTTTCGCTCGCACAAGTGGTCGTGAAAAATAAACATTTGTCTCACGGTCACTCATGAAATAATTTTCGGTATCCGCTCAAAAACACTAGATATGCCCTATACATGACCTCCACTGTACTGTTACTTCACCAAATTGTTTTTTCCATTTTTTTTGTGAAGTATCTTGAGCAAATGTCACAGCGCTTGACTAGCCACAAATTATATGTACATGTAGTAGTAGCAATGCTGTTCCCACTTCAAAAACCATTTGGATGTTTACAACAAAGATGTTACATGATTTTTCAGATAACACTTCCAGGTCAATGATAAAATGCCACATGTCACATACAACAGATGTACTTCACTAAATTATCTGATAATTATCATGTTATTTATGGTATCCAGCACATGATCCTATTCTAATTCTAAATCCATGTATTCAACTTCCAGCTGAATATTAAAATTATTCTTCACCCTTGAGTACTGACATGTCGCACTATTCATCTTTTTATTTCTAATATGCACGTAACAAATTTTCCAAATGATGTTCACAGATGTGCACTCTTGGGAGAATAAAAATCTTGAACATTATTCTGAAGTTTTTAAGCATCTCCCAGATCTTCCCTTCAATTATTTTTGTTACTTCCAATGTTTACATACATAGAGGATATCAGGTGTTTTGGGGTGGATACTGGGTACTGAAAATTAGGAGTGTCAAAGTCAAATATTTATCCCCGCATTTTAAAAAATACGGGGATATTGTCGTGATCTCCGTCCGTACTTCCTATGTCCGGTTTTGTAATTCAAAATGCTGTAACTTTCTACAGTTGTTCATTAGGGTCTGTGCAATCCAAAAATACCACTTTTAAAGTTTTGCACCACCAGGTGGCTTCTGTGGAGCCACTTGAAAAATGCGCTAATTTTTCACTTTTCTTTCGAATAATCCAAACCTATGTAATTCAAAGTTCTATAATTGCACTAGGGTGTTGCTAAATGATCTGTAGATGTGCACAAAGGTTTCAGATTTTTCAGATGCCATGTGGCTGTGCCACCATTGCCACTTTCATGTTTTCTTTGACCATTTCCAGCAAAAGGGTCCTAGGGTATGTAATTTGAAATGCTAAAACCATGCTCAAATGTTGCAGTAGGGTCTGTAGATGCGCAGGAAGGTTTCGGATTTTTCAGGTGCCATGTGGCTGTGCCACTGTTGCCACTTTCATGTTTTCTTAGACTGTTTCCGGCAAAAGGCTCCTAGATTATGTACATGTAATTTGAAATGCTAAAAGCATGCTCAGATGTTGCAGTTGGGTCAGTAGATGTGCACGAAGATTTTGGATTTTTTGGGTGTCATGTGGCTGTGCCACCATTGCCACTTTTGTGTTTTCTTAAACCGTTTCCGGTGAAAGATTCCTAGGGTATGTAATTCGAAATGCTAAAACCATGCTCAAATGTTGCAGTAGGGTCTGTTGATGCGCACAAAGGGTTCGCATTTTCCAGGTGCCCACGTGGCTGTGCCACTGTTGCCACTTTCATGGTTTCTTAAACCGTTTCTGGCAAAAGGCTCCTAGAGTATGTAATTCGAAACGCTAAAAGCATGCTCAGATATTGCAGTAGGGTCTGTAGATGTGCACAAAGGTTTTGGATTTTTTGGGTGCCATGTGGCTGTGCCACCTTTGCCACTTTCATGTTTTCTTAGACTGTTTCCGGCAAAAGGCTCCTTGGGTATGAAACTCAAAATGCTAAAACCATGCTCAAATGTTGCAGTGGAGTCTGTAGATGTGCACGAAGCTGTGTCACCTGTGCCACTCAATATGATTTTAGTGTGTCATATAATACATTTCATCTTTGTATTAAGCATTCATGCAAAGTCAAGGATGCAAATGCGGGGATACACTATAGTTTGCTTTGCACACAAATGACACCCCCTCTAGTTAATTTTTGTGAGTGGCTCAGTTCCCACTCAAAAACACTGGATTTTCTTTTTATTGTACATATACTATTCAAACAAGGGGCCCCAGGGGGCCTGAGGGTGCTCACTTGACATGGGAGCCTAAATATCAACCCAGGGAATTGATTTGAACAAGTTGCATCTGCCCCTCATAAGAAAAGCTTATACCAAATTCCCAAAGATTCTGACCAGTGGATCTTTAAAAAAAAAAGAAGATTTTTAGCTCAACTTTGGCGAAGCGAAATTTGAGATATTGCCATGGCCCGTCGTCTGTCTGTCGGACCGTACACATGGCTCGGGCTATAGGCCGTATTTATGAACCGATCTTTATGAAACTTCTTGGGTACCTTTGTTATCACCGTGAGACGAGAACGAGTGTTTTGGGGTCTCGTCTGAAATTCAAGATGGCTGCTGGTGGCCATTTTGTACAAAATTAGGTGCAATCAGATTTTTGAGCAGAACTTCCATATGAAAGCGCTGATTTAAATCATTTTCTGTGTGAATGTTTAGTACCAAGGGATACATCACATATAATACAGGTTTTTTTCTTGTGCATAAATTATGCCAATTAGACTAACTTTGATCTATTTAATGTTACTTTCAGCACTGTAACTGCAAATGCCATCACGGCTCGGGCTAGAGGCCGTATTTTTGAACCGATCTTTACGAAACTTCTTGGGTACCTTTGTTATCACCTTGGGATGAGAACGAGTGTTTCTGGGTGCGGTCCAAAATTCAAGATGGCTGCCAGTGGCCATTTTGTACCAAAATTAGGTCCAATCAGTTGTTTGTACACAACTTCTATACAGTTCAGGCTAGAGGCCGTATTTATGAACCGATCTTTACGAAACTTCTTGGGTACCTTTGTTATCACCGTGGGATGAGAACGAGTGTTTTTGGGTGCAGGCCAAAATTCAAGATGGCCGTCAGCAACCTTTTTTGTACCAAATTAGTGCAATCAGTTTTTTGCACAGAACTTCTGCATGAAAGTTTTGATTTGAATAAATTTTTGTAGGAATGTTTAGTAAAATGGAATACATCACATATAATACAGGTTTTTTTCTCATGCCGAAATTATGCAAATTAGATGAACTTTGATTTGTTCAGGGCTACTTATACACAGTAAGTGCACATAAGTCAATACGGCTCGGGCTAGAGTCTGTACTTATGAACTGATCTTCACAAAACTTCTTGGGGTACCTTTGTTATCACCTTGTGACAGGAACAAGAGTTTTGGGGTGCCTTTGTTACCACTGTGCTATGAGAACAAATATTTTGGGGTTCAGTCAGACCCACTCTGGGACTCAAAGATTTCTTTTCTAGTTTAGCATCTAACTGTCGCCCACCTTTACAATACTTTACCTATACATTAGTTGAAGGCTACAGTCAGCATTTATGTAGAGACCGTTACAATACTTTACATTTACCTTTGTTATCAGGTCATTACCTGGATGTTTGTCAATGCTGTGTCACATACTATACATGTACATGTCTTAAACAAGTTGAGCTACAGTGTCATTGAATATTCCTCATAACGAACTAAGTAATAATTTGGGCTCCCACAGGGAGCCCAAATATGAACCCAGGGACTTGGCTTGAACAAACTTGAATCTCACCTCCATAAGGATGTTGTATACCAATCTGTTTGGACTTTTTCCAAGTTAAGGAGCATGAAGTGCTATTTACTAATGTACATGTATGATCTTAACTTGATATACACAAAAATGAACAGAAACCGAGGTTATTCCTGAAACCAAACTGGAACTGAATCTGAAGTAGCAAAGGAGACATTTTAATATGCGCAAAAGCGAAAAATTCACCCTCTCAGTGTTACTTATGAGTGCAAAGAGAATTCGCAAAAAATTGTATACACTTTTAACCGGTATAGTGCTAAATTATTTTTAACCATCAAAATTTATCCACAAGTTTTTGTCTTGGTACTATCTATGGGAAAGTGCCTGTAGGTACTCTCCCATAAACTGTAACAAAGCAATCCTTAAAGGCTAAGTAATTTCACTCCAAAGGTAAAAATGTACTGCAGAAATAAGACTAACGGTGACTGCCCAGCCGCTGATGCCTTTGAACTATGGCCAAATGGCTTATAATACTGGTATGAAACGTTTTGTAGTGAATTTGTTCAGGATAAAAACCTGATTTTGTGAGAGAATTATAAGTTTTCCCTTTCCTGTGACCTTGACCTTTGTCACTCAAGCATGGTGATGCTGTGCAACAGACCTTCCATTGGTATTTAAATACCTTTGTGTGAAGCTTTGTGGAAATCCACCAAAGCATTATAGAATTACGGCTCTGGGTGAACAGATCCAGTCTGTGTGAGAATTAAGTCTTTACATACTTATGACCTTAACCTTTGACACTTGAGCATGGTGTTGCTGTGCATCAGATCCTCTATCGGTCTTTACCTTTGCGTGAAGTTTGGGGGAAATCCACCAAAGCATTATAGAATTATGGCCCCGGACGAACAAGAGTCTGTGAGAGGATTAAGTTTTCCCATTCCTGTGACTTTGACCTTTGTCACTCGAGCATGATGTGCTGTGCAACAGACCTTCCATTAGTCTTTACCCTTGTGTAAAGTTTTATGGAAATCCATCAAATCATTATAGAGTTATGGCTCTTGACTGATGGACAATCCAGATTTAAAATGCTTCCTTATTGGGGGCAGAATTTATTTATTTAGGTTTAATACCACTTTAACAGCGAATGTCGTATTGTGTTGGTTACAGTTTTACAGGTGGAGAAAGCCAGAGTACCCGGAGAGAACCACCAAGCAACAACCAGCTACTGCCAGCTCCCTAACATCGCAACTCTGAACTGCAGCACAGGCAGGGTTAGATTGGTTGAAGCCATGCATACCACTGACATGTGCTATGCCTTAGTACATGGTGTCATCATGCCCCCATGTGGACAATCGGGGTTAAGTGCCTTGCCAAAGGACACAACCTGGGAGTCTGAATCGATCGCTCAGGCGGTCACCCATCCAAGGATTAACCAGAGTCAACATTGCTTAACTTTGGTGATCTGACGAGAACCGGTTACCGAAATGCCACCGCAGAGGCAGAATCAAAATATAGAACACACCATCCTTGGACGTGTGCGATCTCTTGTTCAACGGGAGGTCAACGTGTACAGTTAGGAGGTACACATCTGGGTGTTTTGCAAGCCTATACATGTATGTTGTTAACACTTTACCTAATGTACATGTAACGGCCAAAACCGGCCAGCTCTATTCTCAAAAATCGCCAATTAATTTTCATTATTTTTTTCATTTTTTGTCTCAAAAACATAGGTTATGACCCATCGTTGGAACGAGTCCATCAAGCTCGTTCCAACGAGGGGTCATAACCTATGTTTTTGAGACAAAAAATGAAAGAAATTATTTATTCAAGAATTATTTTTGCAAGTGTCGTCTGCTTTTCAGGTTAGGTAAAGAGTTAACACAGAGAAAAATAGAACAGAAACTGAATCTGAAAAATCAAAACCTTCCGGCTCTAGTTTGGTTCGATTGTATGTCCACGATTCGGTCAAACATCAAACTGGGTGACTGGTTCATGAATCGATTTGATATTTAAACAAGAGGCCCCATGGGGCCTGAAGCACTCATCTTGTACAGAACACAATTTAAACAGAGTCCAAGAATGAGTCTACATTAAGCAAGCCATCTCCATAGGCTACACTGTCAATCCTTGAGTCCCTCAGGAGTGACAAAAATAATCTGGGCATCTTGCCTTTTCCTCAGTTGATCATAAGTAAAATGTAGAGCTCCCCTATGAAGCCCCTTGATACAACCTATGTGGATTAATCTTAGTACCGCTAGAAGGTACTGAATACAAAATTTTTAATTCTTCAGCAAAATGGCCAATTCCGGCTCCCATAGAGAGCCCAAATATTAACCCAGGCTCTTGATTTGAACACAGTTAAATCTGACTTCCCTAGAGATGTTGTGTACCGAATATGAAAGCATTCTGACTGTTGGATCTGAAGAAGAGAAATTGTAAAGAAATTTCTCCGAATTGCACTAAGTTCAAATTTGGGCTACCATAGCGAGCCCAAATATTGACCTATGGATCCGATTTGAACAAACTTGAATCTGCCCCCCCCCCCCCCCCTAGAGATGTTGTATACCAAATGTGAAAGCATTCTGACAAGTGAATCTGAAGAAGAAGATTATTGAAGAAATTCCCTCATATTGTACTAAGTTAAATTTCATGTTCCCATATGGAGCCCAAATATTAACCTAGGCACTCGAATTGAACAACCTGGAATCTGACCCCCCTAGAGATGTTGTATACCAAATATAAAAGTATTCCAACTGGTGGATCTGAAGAAGAAGATTTTTAAAGAAATTTTCTCATATTGCACTAAGTAAAAATTTGGGCTACCATAGTGAGCCCAAATATATACCTAGGGATCTGATTTGAACAAACTTGAATCTGACCCCCGTAGAGATGTTGCATACCAAATATCAAAGCATTCTGACTGATGGATCTGAAGAAGAAGATTTTTTTAAATTACCCTCCATATTGAACAAAGATAAAATTTGGGCTTCCGTAGGAAGCCCAAATATTAACCTAGGGACTTGGTTTGAACAATCTAGAATCTGACCCTCATAACAATGATGTATACCAAATATTAAAAGATTCTGACTGGTGGTTCTGAAGAAGAAGATTTTTAAAGAATATTCCCCATATTACCCTATGTTAAAACTTCGGGCTCCTGTAGAGATCCCAAATATGAACCAATGAGCTTTATTTCAACAAACTTTTATCTGACCCCCCTATGAATGCTGTATACCAAATATCAAAAGATTCTGATGATTGGTTCTGGAGAAAAGATTTTTTAAAATTTTTGCAAATATGCTGACTCAGCATTTTTTCGATGCCCATTACAGAACACCCTAAAATAACCGATGGCAATTTTTTTTTACCATTCAATTCTACTGGTCATAAGGATACTTCATACCAAATAAAAGCTCTCTGATCCGTGGGGTTTGGGAAATATGGGCGTTTGAAAATATTTCTATTTTTAGCTCCCAGGGTTCCCATGGGGATGCGGGAATTTTTTTTTTTGCATGGGTCATGTACTTATGACCCAATAATACCACAAACCAAATTTGGTTCATACCGGACCATCGGTTCAGAAAATAGAAATTTTGGGCGGGGCCAAAAATCTTACCCCTCCTATTACAAAGCCAAATATTACTTCACGAACTTCGTTTGAACAAATTTGATTCTACACCTCATATGGAAGCTCCATAGCAAATATCAAGTCATTGTACATACTGGTTCTTGAGAAGAAGATTTTTAAAATATTTGGGTGCATTTTCCCCCACTCCCTCCCTATGGGGCTGGGCATGCTGAGTTGAACAAAAATGAAATGCCCCTTTGGGACCATCACTCACACAAACTTTCACTTGAATTGGCCCAGTGGCTTTGGAGGAGAAGACCAAAACATGGTGTTGACGGACGACGGACGACAGACGACGGACGACGGATGGGAAGCGATGAGATTAGCTCAGCTTGACTTTGTCAAGATGAGCTAAAAAGGTGTCCAGTAGTCATGTATGGTTCATTAACTGGTTGAGGGCTAGATTACTTTTGGTGGACTTCAACTGTTATTCAAAATTTGTTTTATTACAAATTATTGGAGAGTGCTCACAATCACTCTCCAATAATTTGTAATAAAACAAAATTTATATAAACAAAATGTTATTTGCATTTGGCTGAATATGAACCTGGAGCCAAGAAAATGTTTGCTTTTGCTTTGGTACCTTCATTTTTCTGAAAGCCCTGATAGAGGCTTCTAGCACTCAACCAGTTAAGGGGTTAATTACATTGTAATTAATTATATACAGTTGATTGCATTTTTTAAGTACAGTACTAATTAATGGAGATACTGCATGGGATTGGATATAACTAGGATACAATACATGTATCAATCCTAATTTTTCCTGATTGGATTATATACAGTACAGGCACAGGACATAGATTCTTGGAAAGCTCTCTTTGAGCTTCTAAAGGATCAGTGTCAGGGGCAGGTACCATTTCAATACATGTATATGAAAAACCCACACGAACAACATGCTTTAGATAAACATTTTGACTAAAGTGGGCCCAACATATGATTATGATGTGCAAGTCTGTCACATGTGTTGAGCCAATTCCAAAAATACAAATGGATCTCAAATCTCAATAAAAATGATTAAAGCCAGTAAATTTATCAGCAAAACAATGTGTGTTAATATGACTGTCAATGATCAAGCTGTGTAAAATGTTAATTCCTGCTCTATATTATTAACTCCTGTTAATGAGTCTACAAAGGCTTCCATAAATTGATGAAAGGTCAGATTTGATATATGTATCATCAGCAAAGGGGAAATATGTGGACAACAGGGGAAAAATATATGAGAAATACATGTGTATAATAGAAAACTTATCTAATCAGGCCTGTAGTTTTATGGCAAGCGAGTGCCCTCACACTCAAAAGTCAATTTGTTTGAAAATAAGAAGCCTGACAAATGGCCACCTAAAGAATCTTATTAAACTACAATGTCTTTCAGTTGTGGTACCTGTTAAAAGAAACTTGGTTTGTTTTCATCAGATTTATTGTGCAAGCACAGACTTTCAGAGTCCCTTACATTGTAGTTTAATAATGAAACACTAAGTGACAATGAGAATAATGAATGAATGAAACGTTTCAGCACGCCGGAGGTGCACAGGGACGATGTGAGATTTAAATCCCTTGCAATCCGAATAACTTTATTTGCTTTATAACTTTATTTGCTTATGAATCCACAAGAGTAAAAATGAGAATAAGTTGAAAGCAGGGGTATTTTATAACTCTGTGAAGCCATATTTTATTTTAAAAGGCAAGCTTAATATTTTTTTGTGAAAAAGACAAAGCGAATTACTATTAGAAGCACACATGATTATCAAAATACAAGCTACTTGACATTCAAATGATTCTCTCAACAGTTGCACAGTGGGCGCAGTGGCATTGCGGTAAATGGTTCTCGTCAGATCACCGAAGTTAAGCAACGTCGAGTCTGGTTAGTCTTTGGATGGGTGACCATCTGAGCGATCGATTTTAACCCCCCTGATTGTGTCCTTTGGCATGGCACTTAACCCTGATTGTCCACATGGGGGCACGATGACGCCGTGTACTAAGGTGTACTGTATGTCGATGGTGCGCATATCTTGAACCAATCTAACCCTGCCTGTGCTGAAGTGCGGAGTTACGATGTTGGGGAGCTGGCAGCTGCTCGTCATTGCTCGGTGGTTCTCTCTGGGTACTCCGGCTTCCTCCACCTGTAAAACTGTCACGGTCATGATTAGCCATTGTTCACAAGTATGTGACCTTAAACATCAATAAATAAATAAATAAATAAATAAATAAATAAATAAATAAATAAATAAATAATCAGCAGTTGGACAAGCACTACAAACAATGTTATGATTATCTAAACACACCCTTGGAAACAATACATCAAACTAGACTTTATGATTCTGGAGAATCATGTTTTTTTCCGATGAGATTCGATGATTTTTCATGATCCCACAGTGTCTGATGAATTGGTTTTAACTGTCTCACTGAAGTTCCTTCATTGATGTTATGAGAAAGATGAGTATAGTTGTCTCAAATGACTCAGTTTGATACAAAAAATTGTTTAGCTAAAAACCTTCATTAACGGTGGAGTGGGTTAAAATCAATACAGTAAAACCTGTTTTGAGAGACCACTGTCGTGAGAGACCACCTGTCTTAAGAGACCACGGTGACCTTGTCCCATTTGGTTGTTTTACTCTATAATGAACCTGTCATGAGAGACCACCTGTTTTGAGAGACCACTTTTGCCTGGCAAAAAGGGTGGTCTCTCAAGACAGGTTCTACTGTATCGTCATCTGACAAGTTAATGACCGACAAAAGGAGTTTTCCATCAGATAGTTGCATATAAGCACTTAATTCTACGAACTGCACCTCAGAAGAAATCAGCGACAGTACTTGTCTTTTTCAAATTTCTTGGATGCCATAGAATTAAGAAAGGATGCTGGTTTTGTTTACATTGGCATGGCGGGGGTTCAAACCCACGCCGAGATAGTTTCCTTCAGCACCAACCGCCTAGCGAAACTATACTGAACCACACACACCACTCGGCCACCGACAGACCCCTAAAGGGAATGCTAGTTAACCAAGTATATACGAGGCCAGTACAGAACACACAGAATACTCAATTATTTAATTATTCATCAGATAGTTGCATCTAAGCACTTAATTCTATGAACTGCACCTCAGAAGAAATCAGCGACAGTACTTGTCTTTTTCAAATTTCTCGGATGCCATAGAATTAAGAAAGGACGCTGGTTTTGTTTACGCTGGCATGGCGGGGGTTCGAACCCACGCCGAGAGAGTTTCCTTCGGCACCAACCGCCTAGCGAAACTATACTGAACCACGCACACCACTCGGTCACCGACAGACCCCTAAAGGGAATTCTAGTTAACCAAGTATATACGAGGCCAGTACAGAACACACGGAATACTCAATTATTTAATTATTCATCAGATAGTTGCATCTAAGCACTTAATTCTACGAACTGCACCTCAGAAGAAATCAGCGACAGTACTTGTCTTTTTCAAATTTCTCGGATGCCATAGAATTAAGAAAGGAGTTTTGTTTGTTTGACACATACCCACTGAGTGCTGTGTCTATTTGAAAATGGTCCATTTTATCTCAAATGTATCCAAAATATTGATATCTGGCAGCTTGTAGAGGGCTCACAAATGCTAACAGGAATACTTATTCATGCAACTTGTAATTTCACACCAAAAACTGCGAATGGCCATTTTTACTTAAAATCTACGAGATGTTTTCAGAGAAATCTAAAAAGAACATGAATTTTAAGCTTATGATGGGTACCATTGTTTATCCAGCTCAAAACGGGTTCAGGCATGTTTTTTTTAATACGCTTATTACTTTCAAAAATAATTCTTAGTGAATTCTACTTCGACTTATGTTGACCTCTCCACTTAACTTTGGGTGCTGTGGGTACGCAAACGCAGCCCATTTTATAAAAATTTTGATGTTTGAGAACCTGCATAGGGTTAAGAAATGCTTACTGGAATATTTTGTACATGCAACTTGTAATGTCACACTAAGATCTGAGAATGGCCAATTTTTCTAGAAAATCTACGACATGGTTTCCGAGAAATCCTCGGATAATATGAATTATTAACCTTTTGAAGGGTATCGTCCTTTAACCAGCCCTAAACGGGTTAATACTTGGTTTTGTGAATACCTTCATTACTTACAAAAATGATCCGCGGTGAATTCCACTTCCAATGAAGGAGGTCATGTTTATCTCGCAGGTGCACACTGGGTGTTATGGGTGTCCAAGGCCAGCCCATTTTCTCAAAATGTCTATGCTTGGCGACTTCCGGAGGATTAACAAATGCTTACATGGATATTTTGTCCATGCAACTTGTAATGTCATTCCAAGACCTGCGAATGGTCAATTTTTCTTGAAAATGTACTAGATTTTTTTGAGAAATCCACAGAAAACGGGAATTTTAAGCTTTTAAGGGGTATATCTTCTTAATCAGTCAAAAATGGGTTAAGACCTCGGTTTTTGAATACCCTTACTACTTACAAAAATTTTTCCCTATGAGTTTTGCGGCCGGTAAAAGAAGTTACGTTTCTCTGTGGCATTCCTATTTGATGTTGTTGGTGTCTAAAAACAGACTATTTTTTCAAAATTGTGACATTTAGCAGCCCATGGAGGGTTAACAAATGCTTACCAGAATTTATCCATGTAACTGGTAATGTGACACCAAGACCTATCAAGGGCCATTTTCTCTTGAATACCCTACCAGATGTTTATAAAGAAATCCAGGGAAAACATGAATTTTTTAAGCTTTGGATGGGTATCACTGTTAACCACCCAAAAGGGGTTAACACTTGGTTTTTAGAATACCCTTATTACTAACAAAAATGGTCCCCAGTGCATTCCACTTCCAACAAAGGAGATTATGTTTATCTCTCAGGTATGCATTGTATGCTGTGCATGTCAAAAATCAACCCATTTCATCAAAATTTCGACGTTTGGCAGCATGTGGAGGGTTAATAAACGCTCACCAGAATATTTTGTCAATGCAACTTGCAATGTCACACAAAGACCAGCGAATAGTTAATTTTTCTTGAAAACCTACAGGTTGCTTTTAGAGAAATCTACAGAAAATGGGATTTTTAAGCTTTTAAGGGGTATCTCTCTTTAGCCTGCATGCCCAAAATGTTAAGACTTCGACTTTGAATACCCATACTACTTACACAAATGTTTCCGTATAAATTTTGCACTCAATAAAAGAGGCCACTTTTCTTTGTGGCGTACCCATTGGGTGCTGTTGGTGTCCAAATACAGGCCATTTTATCACAATTTTTACTTTTAGCAGTCCGTGGAGGGTTAACAAATGCTCACCGGAGTATTTCGTCAATGCGACTTGTATTGTCACACCAAGAAATGCACGTGGCCAATTTTTCTTGAAAATCTACAAGACTTGTTTAGAGAAATACACAGAAAACCTGAATTTTTTAGCGTATTGCAGTTTAACCAGCCCAAACCGGTTAACGCTTGGTTTTTTCAATACCCTTAGGACTTGCAAAAATGATCCATGATCAAACTTACCTCCAATAAATGAAAGTTATGTTTATCTCCCGTGTCTCCTTTGGGTGCTGTGGACACTGAAAGCAGCCCATTTCATCACAATTTCGATGTTGGGCAGTCTGTAGAGGGTTACAATATGCATTGCCGAAAATCTCTTGTATATGAATGGTCCTGTCACAGACAGGTATGACAATAATGAATGTTTAAAAAAAATCTACAAGATTCATTTTGAGAAAGTGCCTATAAACCCTAATTTTGACAGTTTTTTGCCACTTCTGGCAAAATAAGGTTTAAATCGAAAATTCTGCTTCAGTTCATTTTTAGATTTTGTGCCCCTCTATGCATGTGCAAAATTTTGTGAAAATCGGTTCAAAAATGGCTTCTGAATCATACGGACAAAATGTGTGGATTCTTAACATGTTGAGCATTTCAAAAATATTTTTCTTTTAATCTAGTCATGGCTGCTGTGAATTTCATGAAAATTTGTTAAATGTGCCCAAATTACAGTTAATATCAGTGGCAAGAGATTTTAGTGTCCTGGGCAGGAATATCCATCAGTGGCATGCAAGAAGTTTTTAAAGAAAACTCTGCGATTCAGGACTTTCCATCATAGTGAAGTGACAGTTATACTGTGGAGGCATTCACCCTATTGAAACTGTTTCCAAGACAGCATAAGTTGCTGTCCTGTCATTTTCAAAATGACATTCCTGTTTGATGGGTATCCTATTATACGCCAATACATGCACACACAGCTTATTTTGACTGGTGCTGTTGAATGAGAAACTAATAATGAAAAAGAACAGAATATTTGTTGATTTTTTTTTTAGATGGGAGGAGTCTGACATTTGTAACATGTAAATGGCAGGTCACCAAGAAAAGAAGACAAATAATTATGAAGAATGCCTGACATTTACATTGTACAGCAAAAATTAACAATTGTTAAAAGACACAAATTACAATGCACTCCTTAAAACATGGGTGGAATCTTATATATTAAAAGAATAGACCACTTCTCTTCTGTAATCAGAAAGTGTTTGTCCGAGTGGTAACACACCTACATGTACATTAGATGGCCTTTGTTTTAAGTATAAGATGCTGAAGTTATTTTTTTTTTAGAATTAACTGGTTGAGTGCAAGAAGCCACTATCAGGGCTCTATTGAAAAGTGCTGTATGCATGAGCTTGATGTTTGCTTGGCAATAGCATTAATGGAAGATTCAATGACACTACAGCTTAACTTGACTGTTTGATGAAAAAGATTGTTTATAAATGGATTACGAAATAAGACAAGAAATGTGATAATTGAGAATATGTTAAGTTATGTACTCCACATGATATGTTTTCAACAAGAATAATTTGAGGTGCAGACTTTACTAAAGAAATGAGGCCTGGGTTGGTGTGGCCCTCACAGTTAATGTACATGCATGTCAACCAAAGTTACCAAGTTACAGTAAAATCATTCCAAAATGAGTCATCCTACCAAGTTACAATAAAATCCCTTCATAAATATGACTTGCAGACTTTGCTCAAGGAATCTAGGTCATATGACAGTCTGGTGGTAATGGTTTACTGATCGCGACCAAAATAGGATAGTGTCATCTAGATATCATACCAAGTTACAAAGAAATCCCTTCATAAAAACAAACTGTAGACAGTGCTAAAGGAATCTAGGTCACATGCCCAAATGGCGGTAACGGCTGACCCATCTGGAGCAAAATAGAGTCTCATCTAGACAACATACCAAGTTATCCTACTATGGTACAATGAAACTGCTTCATAAATATGAACTGTAGACTGTGCAGAACAAATCTAGGTCACACGTGCCAGTGTGGCCATCACAGTTGACTGATCACAGCCAAAATACGTTCTCATCTGGACATTGTACCAATTCATCCTACCAATTTACAAATAAATCCCTTTATAAATGCTACCTACTGACTATGCTAAAGGAATCTTGGTAACGTGCCCCTGTGGCTGTCACAGTTGACTGAACCCAACCAAAACAGGACATTCTCATCTAGACATTATATGGAGGCATCCTACCAAGTTACAATTAAATCTCTTCATAAATATGACCTTTAGACTGTGCTAAAGATTTTCAGGCTTCGAAACCCCCCCCTCCACAGCTGTCACAGTTGACCGATCATGGCCAAAATGGGACGTTCTCATCTAAACATGACCTCAAACCTACAAAGAAATTTGTAATGCTTGGACAAGAATTACAGGATGCAGCCTGTGCTAAAGAAAATGTGAACAGAGTAACAGACTCACAGACTTAAATAGACTCACAGACACGCGTGATGGCAATAGCTTATCTTGACTTTGTCAAGTCCTAGATGGTCCTAGGAATCCTGAGAGAATGTTAACAAGACTACAATCCAGCTAAAATTCTTTGTCTCCTTTCCTCTCCACAACACAAGGATCTCCCCCCCCCCCCCCCCACCCCCCTGTCTGAGAGTAACATACATGGAGAGTGGATTGTAACTAAAGCACCTGGGGAGTAGAGTTTATCACCCAAAGTATCACTTTTGAATTCTATACATGTGGACAAAAAACACAAACAGTACCTCTCATGTTAATTTCCATGGTTTATACAATATAAACGTAACTGTATGAGTGTCATTAATCAGGAAATAAGAATTGATTTCGTAGGGAAATTCCTGGGTTCAAAAACCCCAATGGCTAATCACAATGGCTAATCATGACCGTGACAGTTTTACGGGTAGAGGAAGCCGGAGTACCCAGGGAGCACCACCGAGCAACTGTCAGCTCCTCAACATTCTAACTCTGTTCAAGCTCGCTCAAGCAAGGTTACCATCGACATGCAGTATGCCTTAGTACACAGCGTCATCTTGCCCCCATGTAGGCAACCGGGATAGAGTGCCTTGCCAAAGGACACATAGTGGGTCATCCCAGACAGGCATCGAACTCGGGACCTCTAGCATAGATGTCCAACAGTCTACCACTGAGCCACCATGCTTGCAAGATAAGACAAGATCAGATCAAGGATGATATCAAGTACAGTTGAACCCTGTTAATTGAATAGCCACTTTGCCAATGTAAATTATTCAATTTACAGTAGTATTCAATTACCAGGGATTGTGTCACTTTCCTGTATTCTAGAGATAAACTTAACATTTATTCTATTATATCTTGTTTGACAGAGCTCCATGAGCTCTGACAAACAAGGTATAATAGATTAAATGCCTGTATTGGATGTACTGAGGCCAAATAAGTCTATAATAAACAAAGGAAAACTGGGGAGAGTCAGGGTAACTTCTTGACAGTTTGCAAGATTTTTTATTTAATTAACAGGAGTTTACTCTATAATCTATATTCAATTAACATGTCAAATTTGTACTAGGAGGTATGGTAAATGGTTTTGTGTTGGGAAGTTATATTCAATTAACAGGGTTATCCAGTCAAAAGATATCCAATTAAGTGGGCTCCACTGTATCTGTCACCTTTGGACTAGAATACATGTTTTTCCATTTACTAAGTATTAAAGGTATCAGACAAACTACATGTACATGTGAGGTCTGTAATCTTTTCTTTTACTGGGGTTTAATAACACTTTTGACAGCCAAGGTCACCTCATGTTGGACTGTTTTATGGTTAGAAAAGGCCAGATGGGATCTGTCCTAGTCCAGTTCTAAACTGGACTTGTACAAACCTCAACTGGAAATATGATTTAGATCTGGCCTGGACTAACAAGGATCTGGCCTTGTCCAAATCCCAATCTGGCCTAGACCAATTGTAAATTGGCCATGATTTGGATCAGGCCTGTGACATTTTTTGACCAATTCTCAGAAAGTGAAGTTTGTTTAGTTTGATGTCTTGTAATGCAACAGCTAATAAATCATGATATATTGTTCACATTTTAATGCATGCATTGTATTATTTGACCTATCCCCCCACCCCCACCCCAAACAGATTTTAATTCTTTACAGAAAACACATGGTATCAAAATTTGTTATTTTAACTCCCCACCCCCCCCCCCCCTCCCCAATTCTTAAAAAAATTCAACGAAACCATATCATGATACCCCCTCAATGTAACAAGCTCCACAAGCACAACAAGTTTTCAATGAGGGGTCACATGAATTGGTTTTGTTGAATGGTTTTATATGGCACAATTTGTATATTACGTGGCAGTTGCAGCCAATTCATAAAGTTAATCATTCTCTAGTTGTGACCAAGGCATGCTGTTGTCTACTCGCAAAAAATAAAAATTCCATGTGTGATATGGTGCAGGAACGAGAGCTCGTCTCAAAATTGAAACACTGGTTTCACACTCATAACTCCCCCACCAATAGTTAACCCCTGCACCCATTGGAGGGAATGTACAGTATAGCCACTGTGGACTGGACACTTTCCACAGATGCAATAATATTAGACTGCAAACACTAATATGAGGATTAATCATCAAAAATTTAGTTAATGAAGCGCTGGGTACAACCCAGTGCTTCATTAAAATTTTGCTGATGATGATTTTTATTACCTGGTAAACGCATGCATGGACATCACTACCCACATGTGGATTACAACCAGTCCATTGCGATTGTACTTTATCATGACCAGATGACAATTTGGTCAAGAAAGAGATTGCTTTTCCAATTAGGGCTGCACAATACTCAAAACTGAATACCGGTATCGAAATACCACAGTATACCGATATATAGAAAAATGTTCAGGTATATGAACATTAGTACCACAATCAAGACTTGAGACATCACAGTCGGAATGAATTAGCATGCCTTGATGATGTGGTTCGAAAAACCTTTACCGAACGCAGACGATATCAAAATTTATTATTTTAAAAATTAGTTTATCAGATTTTCCCCCCAAATTTCTAGAAAACAATATCATGTGACCCCCCCCCCCCCCCCCCCCCCCCCCCCCCCCATTGGAACAAGCTCAACGAGCTCGTTCCAATGAGGGGTCACATGATATAGTTTTGCTGAAATTTTTTAAAATTATTTTTTTCAACTGCTGAAATTGTATACTGCATGAGCACAAGCAGACTATTCCTTGGGTAACAGGATAATATTATTCATTCGGGGCTATAGTTAAAAAACTCAAGACATCTTGAAAATTAAATTGTGGGTAAATAAATAATGATGATAAATCAATGTTTTTGTAATTACACCGGTATTCAATCGATATTGGTTTGAATACCGATATATATCGGTTTATCGATATACCGTGCAGCCCTATTTCCAATCACAGTACTTTACAAGCAAGCTACGTCTGTGAATTTCTGGTCTTTGTCTGAGTGGAAAGTAAGCCCAGCAGGTGTTTTAGTGGTAAATCACTCTTCACATCCTGTAAACTGCAATAGTATAAACATATGAATCCACAGACACTGTACAATTTAGAAGTGAGCCAATATATATGCTTTCCCAGGACCCCCTCAAGATATTTCAAGTCCATCATCCTCCATTATTTAGTATTAATAAATATTGAAGTTGATATATATATAATAATTCTCACACTGAAGAGAAAATTTAAGTAGTTCTATTGATTTTTTTTCCTATATATGTGAAATTACCTATTGGACCACCTGTTGCCGCTATCTATACAAATGATACAATACTTTGTATTTCCCCTGTATCAGGATGAGACAGCTGTTGCCTGCCAGCAATGAATCATCTATGGTGGAAATAAAGTTAAAAGGATTTTTTTCATACATACATACACATCTGATACAGTTAAAATAATATTACCAATTTTCAATTTTCCTGTGGATTGTTTACTATATTACTTTCATTCAAAATAAATTATAATGCAGTCTGTTTTTATTTAAGAGAGAGCAATTGTTATTTGTCACAGCAATTTGAAACAAGAGGCCCCACAAGGCTTGAGGTGCTCACCTGACAATAGCTGTTCAAAGAAGGATTTAATTAGCATCTATGGCTAGTTAACACTACAGAGGAATGAAGTTATTAAACTATTTACTACTCTGTTTTCCATGCCAGATGATTTGTTTCTAGTACTGGCATGCTACAAGAAATAATGCCCAGATTTCCAGTAATGCAAAACGAGGGAGTCTAAATATCAACCTGGGAACTTAACTTGAACAAACTGGAGTCTGAGCCCATCCCTTCCACCACCAGGATGCTGTA
Source organism: Pictodentalium vernedei (assembly GCA_031216915.1). Classification (NCBI taxonomy): domain Eukaryota; kingdom Metazoa; phylum Mollusca; class Scaphopoda; order Dentaliida; family Dentaliidae; genus Pictodentalium; species Pictodentalium vernedei. Next base: position 172,368,442 of record CM062295.1, on the reverse strand, counting down.
TACCAAATGTGAAAGCATTCTGACTGGTGGATCTGAAAGAGAATATTTTTAAAGAAATTTCCTCATATTGCACTTAGCTGAAATTTGGCCTACCATAGGAGGCCCAAATAATAACCCAGGGACCTGATTTGAATCTGACCCCCTAAAAGATGTTGCATACCAAATAAGAAAGCATTCTGACTTGTGGATTTGAAGAAGATTTTTAACTGGTAGAGTGCTGGAAGCCCATATTTCGGCTTTACTCTGACAGCAGGTATTGTATCGTAAAGGCTTCATATTCAATGGATGTGCTTTATATTTGCTTTGAAGTGAAATTATTTAGTCATTATGGATTTGCCTTGTTACAATTTATGGGAGAGTGTCTATAGGCACTCTCCCATAAATTGTAACAAGGCAAAGACATATGAACAAATTTTGGCAACCAAAAATAACCTACAATGTTAAAGATCATTCCCCATACTGCCCTAAGTTAAAACTTTGGGCTCCTGTATTGAGCCTAAATATGAACCAGGGGGCTTCATTTTAAGACACTTGTATCCAACTCCCCTATGGATGCTATATACAAATAACAAAAGATTTTGATCAGTGTTTCTGGAGAAAAGTTTTTTTTTAATTTTTGCACATAAGCTGACTCAGCATTTTTTCGATCGCAACCAATGGTGATATTTTTTTTACCAATCAATTCTACTGGTCCTAAGGATGTTTCATACCAAATAACAGTTCTCTGTTCCATGTGGTTTGGGAAATATGGGCATTTGAAAGCGTTTCTAATTTTAACTCCTGGGGTTCCCACAGGGACACAGGAAATGTATTTTTTGCATAAATCAAGTACTTATCACTCAATAATACCACATATCAAATTTTGTTCAAACTGAACCATCGGTTCAGAAAATAGAAATTTCGTTCAGGGCAAAAAATCTTACCTCTCCCATTTCAATGGCAAATATTGATCCACGTACTTCATTTGAACAAGCTTGATTCTACACCTCAAAAAGAAGCTCCATACCAAATATCAAGTCACTGTACCCACTGGCTCATGAGAAAACTTTTTAAGAATTTTGGAGCATTTTCCCCCACCCCCTCCCTATGGGACTGGTCATGTTGATTTGAACAAAAACAAAATGCGATGTCAGAACAAGCAATCACCTCAAATTTAACTTAAATTGGTTCAGCGGTTTAGGATGAGCAGGTGCAAACACCATGTTCACAGACGATGGATGTTGAGTGATCACTACAGCTTATCCTGACCTTCAGTCAGGTGAGCTAAAAACAGTGTGTTTTTGGCTGAGATGTGGGAAGGATTTCGAACTTGGGGCGATACGATCATACTGGGTGCATAGTGGTGGTAATATTCTTTAGTGACATGGCAGGAATACAATAAACAAAGCTTTGTTTGAGACTCATGCACCTCTACAATATGAATGAAAGTATCAATGACACTGTAACTTAACTTGTCGGTGTGTTGTGTTTGACGAAAAGGATGATGTTCAATGTTTATGAAAGGATTATGAAATAAGACAAGAATTGGATAATGTTCAATGTTTATGAAAGGATTATGAAATAAGACAAGAATTGTAATAATTGGGAATATGTTAATTTCTGTTCCCTGTATGCTATGTTTTCAATAAAAATAATATGAGGTGTAGACTGTACTAAAGAATTGAGGGGTGGGTTAATGAGGCCCTCGCAGTTAATGTATGTGGCCCTCACAGTTAATGTATGTCAACAAAAGTTACCAAGTTACAGTGAAATTATTCCAAAACGAGTCATCCTATCAAGTTACAATGAAATATGTTCTTAAATACGGCCTGTAGACTGTGCTAAAGGTGTTTGGGCTTCAGGCCTGTGGAGCCATCATGGTTGACCGATTGCAACCAAAAGGGGACGTCCTTATCTCAACGTTATACTGAGTCATCCTACCAAATTACAATGAAATCCCTTCATAAATACAACCTGTAGTCTGCGATAAATTTTTTCGGGTTTTGGGCCCGGGACGCCATCATGGTTGAATGATCGCGATCAAAAGGGGGCGTTCTCATCTGGGCATTATCTGGAGTGATCCTAAAAAGTTGCAATGAAATCCCTCCATAAATATGACCTGTAGACTGTGCTAAAGGTTTTCGAGTTTTGGGCCCCTGAAGCCGTCACAGCAGACCAATCGTGACCAAAAGGGGACCCTCTCATCTAAACATTATACGAAGTCAACTTACCAAGTTACAATGAAATCCCTCCATAAATACGACTTGTAGACTGTGCTAAAGGTTTTCGGGTTTTGGGCTTGGGCAGTCATCACAGTTGATAGATCGAGACCAAATGGGGAAGTTCTCATCTAGACACCATATGTAGTCATACTACCAAGTTACAATGAAATCCCTCCATACTAAACATGACCTGCAGACTGTGCAAAACGTTTTTGGGCTTCGGGCTTGGGCAGCTGGCACAGTTGACAGATCATGAACAAAAGGGGACATTCTCATCTAGATGTTATACAGAGGCATCCTACAATGAAATCCCTTCATAGATACGACCTGTAGACTGTGCTAAGTGTTTTCGAGTTTTGGGCTCGGGTAGCCATTACAGCATGGAGGTTTTTCGGTTCGGTTTCGTTTTTTTTCCACAAACCAAAAAACTGAACCAACAGGCACCAAAAAAAAAACGGCCATACGTTTTTTTTATACTTTGACGTTAAACTTCAAAATTTACAACGAATATGAGAATAGCCGGAGGGGCCTACACAAGAATGACTACCCGGTATGTCCTGTGAGTGTGGGCTTTTACTGCATGAAATTAGGTGAGTGTAAGAACATGTAAACATTTTTCTTTCTTTTTTTCATTTCAGTCATATTTATCTCATATTAAATGCATGAAATAAAATAATAATCAAAATTATATAGGGTTATTTACTTTGGCCATTTATTCACATGTGATACTCGTTGATGCCATAAATTGATTTTATTTTGCACATAACAACATGAGGAAGAGATCATACTCAGTACTTCGAAAGGAGGCAAGAGGTTCAGTGAGGGAGCGAGGAACAGGACAGTGAATGGAGTCCCTGTATTATGGCGATGTTAAACATAACAGAAAAGTTACAAGTGAAAATTATTATTTTATCGAAATTAAAACTGAACACAAAATAACAAAGCAGGTATATAATGTATAGCAGTGGCAGCAAAGAGGATTCGATTCGGGAGAGGGGGGGGGGGGAGGTGAGTGTTATATAAGATGTGGGGGTCCAAGGTCGAGAAGCCTGCAGCATCTCCCGAAGATCGTAGGCCTGAGCCAGGGGTCTGGGCATGGGAAAGTGTGTCCCCCATCCATTGGTTTGGGATCTGTGGGCTGTGCCCCAGGCAGAAATATCATATTTGGATAATTTGGACGCCATCAAAGTGATATCTGAGAGTTTCTACAATGCCTGACGTGGTCTTCAAAGGCACCCAGATTGTGTCAGATAGCAATTTGAAGTTTGGTTTGTTTTTTTTGTTTTTTGTTTGTTTTTTTTTTTTTTGTTTTTTTTTTTGTTTTTTTTTTGGGGGGGGGGGGGGGGGGGGGCTGCAGGGGAAAGTGTGTGGGGAGGGGGGGGGGTTGCTAGGCCCCTTATGGCACTGCCACTGATGTATAGCATTTATCAAATAGAACATATACAACAGGAAAATAATCAAATGACATACAATCTACCCCAAATTCATATTAACACTTCGGCAACTGAGAGCAGGTGACATTTCTATGATCTTTTCTATTAAGATGATAGTGATTTACATTAACTGAAGGGCCTGGAAATAATACCGAAAAACCAAACCAAAATCGAGGTTTTAAAAAAAACAAGAGCGCAAGTATCGCTGAAGCAATACAATGTCCCCTACCGGACTAATGAGCATTAATAATTATACAAAAATTATAACTTATATGTGATCAGCATGAATTCCGTTGAAGCATTTCCAAAAAAAAGTCCAAAAAACTGATATTTTGTCACTTTTCCATATTTTCAAGGGCCATAACTCACACAAGAATAATGAAATCAGCATGAACCTCAAACTTGAACTGTAAATCATTGTTCTATAGTAGGTTACCAAGAATGAAATCATTCGGTTGAAGCATTTCCAAAAAAAGTCCGGAAAACTAAAGTATGACTGACAGACTGACTGACAGACTGACAGATGAATGGACAGAGTGTAAATGAAACTTGATCTGTAAGTCATCATTCTATAGTAGGTTACCAAAAATGAAATCATTTCATTGAAGAGTTTCCAGAAAAGTCCGGAAAACTGATATTTTGTCACTTTTCCATATTTCCAAGGGCCATAACTCATACAAGAATATGGCAATCAGCATGAAACTCAAACATGATCTGTAAGTCATCGTTCTATAGTAGTTTACCAAAAATGAAATCATTCCGTTGAGGTGTTTCCAAAAAAACTCCGCAAAACTGATATTTTGGTGCTTTTACCCATATTTCCAAGGGCCGTAACTCACACGAGAATAATGCAATCAACATGAAACTCAAACTTGATCTGCAAGTCATCGTTCTATAGTAGTTTACCAAAAATGAAATCATTCCGTTGAAGCGTTTCCAAAAAAAACTCTGGAAAACTAAAGTGTGACTGACAGACGGACAGACTGACAGATAGACTGACTGACAGAAAAAAACTCCATGTACAAGCAGCCATCACGGTTGACTGATTGTGACAAAAAGGGGGCGTTCTCATCTAGACATGACCCCCAACCTGCATGTGAAATTTCATGACGAACGGACAAGAACTACAGGGTGTAGCCTGTGTGAAAGGAAAATGTGAACAGACTCACAGACAGACTCTCAGACTAACAGACTTTTGCACGCATGATGGCAATAGCTTATCTTGACTTTGTCAAGTTAAGCTAAAAATGCATATTATTTGCCGCTCTATATTTACAGTGAACAAACTCTCGCTCGCTCTCTCTCTCCTTTAACAATTTCTGGAAACGTTAGAGATGGGGGGGGGGGGGGGGGGGGGGTTAGTGCCTCCCCCAGTCCCTAGGTCCTTGGTTTTTGGTCACCTAACTGACCTCACAGGCTGGACCAAATTGGAAATCAGGGTCAATGAAAAAATTTCTGATTTTTCAAAAACATGAGAATCCCAAAGTAATACAGAGTAGCTCAATTATTTGAATATACAGTGGAACCCACTTAACTGTATATCTCTTAACTGAATAACCCTGTTAATTGAATATAATTTTCCAACACAAAACCATTTACCATACCTCAA